>JAMJFZ010002927.1:5992500-6562500 GCA_026225945.1 Cricetomys ansorgei | reverse complement strand
CTACACCCCATGGCTTTGCCTTATACACCCTTCTTTCTATAATAAAGCTTTTGCATGCTGTTGAGAGATGTATGGGTGTTAGAACCATGACTCCTATTCTGAAAACTAGAGACACTCAAGTTCTTTGGGACCCAAAGACAGCTAAGGTCTCATGAAGCCATGTCACCTCGGGAGCATTGCCCTGCAGAAGCCCAGGGAATGTGTGGACAAGCTAATTGATACTGCCTATTTTATTTCATACCTTTCTTTTGGGGTCTGCTATTCACAGAAGAGGACCAAGACTTTGTATTTATTATTATTATATTATTATCATTATCATTATTATTATTATTATTTATGTTTTTTTGAGACAGAGTTTCTCTGTCGTAACTCTGGCCGTCCTGGAACTCACTCTGTAGAGCAGGCTGGCCTCGAACTCACAGAGATCCTCCTGCCTCTGCCTCCCGAGTGCTGGGGTTAAAAGTGTGCACCACCCCCACCCAGCAGGACTTTGGATTATTAGTCACTTGTCACAAAGACTGGTTTTGCTCCTCATCTTCTTCTACTTTTGATATAAGTTCACCCAAAATGTACTTTGCAACATCTACCATAGAGGCCTTTTTATTTTAAATTTATTTCTTTGATATTTCTTCCAGTATCTGAAGTTACAAACAGAAAGTGACAATAATTAAAATTATTGCATTATTTTTCATTCAAATTCTTTGAGCACCTTGCAGAGGATTGTTAAAATATTGGTAGATCAACTGGGCCACTAAGCACAGCCCTTGGTAGAAAGTTGTACATAAAGGAGTCATCCAACATACATTGCTAACAGTAGCATGAAAAATATTTCTGTATAGATATATATTTATTGCTTTAATAAATATATATATATCTAAGACATGAATAATATTTTAGCGCTTAGAATGTGGCATCAAATAAAAACATTTTTTTCTTGATAATTTTGGAAGCCTGAGAATCATACTCTT
The DNA here is from genome assembly GCA_026225945.1 of Cricetomys ansorgei. NCBI lineage: Eukaryota > Metazoa > Chordata > Mammalia > Rodentia > Nesomyidae > Cricetomys > Cricetomys ansorgei. Next base: position 6,561,532 of record JAMJFZ010002927.1, on the reverse strand, counting down.
CCTCTCCCCAGGTAGGCGTGGCAGAAATACAAACTTTTCTCTCTTGTACTCAAAATACTCAGCACTCATTTGTCCCGTTCTCTATGAACTAGCCAAAGATCACATGTAGCCTCACATTTTGAAGAATCCCCTCCTCTCCTGCTAACCAGAACGATCATTCCCAGCCGTGTGCAAACCATGCCTTTATCCCTAAGAAAGCAGTAGCTGGGTACCGCTGCGCGTCAGCCTGGGAGACGAGGGTGAGGTAGGATTTATGTCTATTCATGCTAAATTCCATGTTCTTGAATATGTGAAGATTAAAATATTAATATGTTGGTCAAGTTCTTAGGACCAGTTAGGCATTCTTCTTTCGGAAGTTTGAAAATGGAGATGCTGCAAAATTTTAAGCCTTTTGCTCACCATCATGATGCCACAAATAGAAGTTTTCATTTTGACCTCATATGAAGGATCATGCTCAAAATAGATATGACAAAAATAATGTATCCAGGCTCTGTGTATGAAGTGTGTAGAAACAAATAAATTTCATATTTAGGCTTAGGATTCATCACAACATATTTATTTTGTATGTATAAATATTCCAGTACACCACCCCCATCCAAAATCTGAAACATTTCTGGTCCTAGTCATTTTGCATAAATGACAATCTGCCTGAATTTGTTTCAGATTCTGTATCAACCCTGAGAATTCTTCTGGCTCTAGCTTTGCCCTCTCATTCCCCTCTACACACACATACACACACACATATACACACATATACGCACACACACACACACACACACATATACGCACATGCACATACACACATACACACACATGCATGTACACACACACACATACACACATACACACACATACACACATGCATGCACACACACACAAACAGGCTTGTACACACACATACATATACACATTCACATATACACACAATGCACACATACACACATATACACACTCACACATACACACACATGCATGCACAGACTCACACGCAAACAGACTTGTCCACACACACACACATATACACACATATGCACACTCACACACACACACACACACACACTCTCCACCATTGACACTGTCCCTCTTTCATTTAACTCATGCACAGCCCCCTCTTCTCTTTCCCTAAATTAACACTTCCTCACCCCCAACCTCCTACCTAAACTTTCTTTTCCCCCCCAAGTACAGCTTATCCCGTCAGACTGTTGTGTAAAAAGTGCATGAGAGTATGTATGAAGACCGTGCATGCCAAAATGATCAGCTAGTTTTAGGGTAGAGAGCTACTGATGCTTTAGTTAAAATGGAGCTGGGGACCATGTTTATCCCCCCTGGCCTGTACTTGGCAGGAGGGATGGGTTAGATCAGTTAGATCAATGGTTCTCAACCTTCTGAATGCTGTGATTCTTTAATACAGTTCCTCATGTTGTGGTGACATCCAGCCATAAAATTATTGTCATTGCTTCTTCACAACTGTAATTTTGCTACTGTTACAAATTGCAATGTAAATATCTGATATGAAGACGGTCTTAAGTGGGCACTGGGGAAGGGTCATTGACTCCCAAAGGGGTTGAGACTCACAGGTTGAAACCCGCTGAGTTACATGATGTGATGTTTTTGACTGGATGCTTGTCAGTACCTCTTGGTCCTTCTGAAGACCAATAACTCCTCCCTTTTCCTTCTCCATTCTCCTGATTTAAATGAATATGGGTGAGCCACGTGTCCTCTTCTTTGGAATGAGCCCTGATCTTTGCTCTACGTCATGCGTCATGCATATTTTCACTGGCTGACCAGGCACCTAGTAAGAACAGACTGGTTGTGTGCATCATATTAGAGCTCAGAGTTGTTTTTATTTTATTTTATTTGTCTTCTTTTTTGGTTAAGCTTCTCAGTCAGGAGCTTGTAGAGGACTAGGCCTGTGTGAAAGCTGTCCATCAATGCCTACACATGTCATCCCAAGACAGCCCCAGATCTGTGACTGATGTCTGCACACAGAATAGGATGAAATTGTTAGCTCTGACCACAGCTCTCCCGAAGTTGGAAAGTTCTTTCCAGCATTGTTCAGCGTACAGCTGGGCTGATTGAAAAGTTCTGTGCCTCTGCGTGTGAATTTTAAAGGGAGGTATAGTATAATAAAAGCTAATGGTGATTCTTGATGACTTTTGTTGAAATCAGAACACCTGCAATTTAATTGACATTTCCCCCCCTGAAGCACAACTTTGGAACATCTATGGCAGAGCAGTTTGCAGTCGGGTGGAAAATCACTAGATTCGCATTAAACTTCTGCAGCCATCAGATGGTATTCATTTGTGGTGGTACAAGTGGGGACTGACTTCAGCTTGGGTCTGAAACACCGAGGGAAAGTCTGCCAGCTTGGCATAGGGACTTCACACCGTCTAAAGTTAGCAATGCTCCGAACTTGATACACAGCCTCCCTCACCCACATTTTGGCATTTCTAGGAAATGTTACATAAAAGAAAAGACCAAGAAATAAAATTTAGCTCTACATTACGACTCTGGCAAATGTATCTGTGGCTAGGGTAAAGCTACGTGGATCGTCAAAGCAGCGCAAATGGCTACCACGTGAACAGAATTCTTGGGTGAGTTAGCACCCTCCTTGCAGACAAAGAGAGGCAGAAAATATGCAAATTTCCAGGAAAAACAAATTCACACTTTTCTTAAAGCAGAGAGCCTTCCTATGATTTGGACGAACCAGTCTGCCTGAGTAATGGTCTTATATGTAAGTGGAAATCCTTTCTGATGTTTACACTACTGATTTCTTTAATCTCCACTTTGGAATTAATAGACAATAACACCACATTGCTCCCTCAGCTGCACCAGCACTTGTGCGTATTTACTCAAGTGTCTACAGTGAGGATTGTACACAGATCTCTAATCCACCTGCCCGTGTTACTTAAAAGCCCAGATAAAATCAGCAGCCCTTAGATCTTAACCTTTTAAGTCTGAAATGTTTTTTAAAGTCTGGCCACGGCAACCGAAGCTGGGGGGTGCACACGAGGAAGGAGGAGGAGGAGATGGGGAGGGGGGGAGACTTGAAACTGTAGGAGGAGGATTGCTGTCTAAGAAGTGTCTCCGCTTGGACCACCTTTGCATTCAAATAAATCAAAAACTGTTAGCGGAATGGTGCCGGTGTCCATAAGAAGCGGGAGGGTAACCTCGGCAGACAGAAGCGATCCCGTTTATGGCGCGGTGACCCGGGGCTGTACCTGGCCACCCGGCTGTTGAAACAAACAGCTTGGATTGACTTTCGACTTTCTCTGTGAGTTTGTGTTGAAGGAAGGGGTAATAGGGATGGGGGGATCCCAAGCATTTACTGCACCCCTAATTATACTGACTAATCTAAAAATACAAAAACTACCCCCCCACACACACACTTTTAGCTGTTTAAGTTGTCTGTAGCAATCACATCACATACCACCATTGTGTGCACGATGTTTTCCCAGATTTAAACTGTGAATCCAACCACCACAACAGAAGACCGCATTAAATACGAATGAGAAATGTTCTAAGCCTCTATCGAGCACAAGTTCTGTGCAAGCAAATGAATTCTTGGCCCACATTGCCCCCGTGGCTGGGATTTATCTCTCACTCCACGCTAACAAAGCAGCGGTTGATTTTGTTTCAGAACTGAAGGCTTGCCTTTCTTTCTGTATCATCTGCTTTATTTAAAAAAAAAAAACAAAAAAACTAAAGAGAAGAAATCAAACAGAAAAGCAATTATAGTTTCTTGAATCTTCTCCTGGGATATGTTAATAGAGTAAAAATTGCATGTTTTCAAAACCACAGATGTAAGGTGAAATGGGCAATTCTTCATTAAGAGAATGATCAAAAGATTGTTTTCAACTGTATTGAATATATATATATATATATATATATATATATATGTATGTATGTATATATAAAACTGGATGATGTCAGCTAACATTTCTCCTCTCGAAGAGTTTTCCATTAATGACCATTTAAACACATCTGGTCACCTGCCCCGCACCTCCCAGGCAATGATCTGAGGGCTCATCTTTCCATTTTTCATCTCATCTCGGTTTTTCCTCAAGGGCAGGCACTATATTTTCTTTATTTCCGTGCCCCTGGCATAGAGGGGAAGCTCAGTACATATTTATCAACTGACTGCTTGAATTGCTTAATAGCAGAAACCTATAAACTTTTGATTGAAATGCTGCCCCAAGATCCCACTCCAACTTTAGTTTTATTTGATTCCGTCCTTGCCGCTCCTACCAGGTGGTCTGAGCCGCTGTGTTGATGCTCCGGGTTCCTTCCACTGGGGATGCGAACGGAAAGCCATCCATCAAGAATGGGTTCAGTCCTCAGTTGCTACCCACTTAAGACTTAGTCTTCGGATTCCCTGACTTTTCCTGATGCCAGCCATAATGGCAAATTCAATATTCAGGCCAAGAGTCTTTTCACGATTAACTGCTTTATTCCAGGCCTTGCACTGATCGCTTTACACCCATTATTCTATTTCATATTCCTAGGTACCCTTCAAGATCAATTGAATATTGATATTGTTCAATCAGTACCGCCAGGACCTGTGACATGGGGACTTGCCTAAGCTTCTACAGGCCCTGAGTGAGCGAGCAAGCATTCAAACCAGGATGTCAGGTGTGTTTGCTGTACAACAAAAGCAGACAGGGTCAGAGTGCTTACCATGCAAACATGAGGATCTGAGTTCAAACCTTCAGAACCCAAAGGAAAAGCTGAGCATTGCTGTACACACCTGAAACTTCAGTAGTATGGGGAGCGGACACAGGAGGATCTCTGGGACTTGCTGGCTGCCAGGCTAGCTCCAGGTTCAGTGAGAGATCCTGTCTCAAAGGCATAAAGTAGAGGGTTATAGATCAAGACACTATTTCCTCTTATGGCCTCCGTGAATGCAATTACATTGGCATGCATACACACATATGCACACCACATGCACATACACATATGCTCATAAACTAACACCCCCCCACACACCATACAAACTCACTCACACACATACCACATGCACATACATGCACACCGTGCAAACTCACACACACACACAAAATAAACCATATTTATAAAATGAGGCAACCCAATTTTTTAAAGGATGAATAAATCACTACACTAGAAATTGCTCAAAAAGAGAAATAAATGGTCAATAAATACATGAAAATATTCTCAGCCTTATTATTTACTATAGAGAGGTAAATCATTAGCACAATGAGACTCCACTTTATCCGGGCTAGCACAGCTGTAAGCACTGGACAATAACAGATGCTAACAAAGAAATGGGCGAAATTAGAACAATTGTACTGTGCTGGTAGTGCAAATATTGTAGAAAATAGTTTTGTGATTGCTCAAAAAGTTAAACAAGGTTACCACATATCCCAGCAGTTTACTTTAATAAGAGCTTTAAAAAACTGAAAACAACTCAAATACCCACCAACTAATTAATGGATAAGCAAACATGGGTTATCTATACAGTGTGATAGTACCCACACACACACACAAAAGAAATACGTTTTCTATACTACACATAGGTGAACCTTGAAAATATTATGTTAAGCCAGGGCCCAGTATGCCTTTGATCCCAGCACTTGGGAGGCAGAGGCAGGCGGATCGCTGTGAGTTCAAGGCCAGCTTGGTCTATAGAGTGAGTTCCAGGACAGCCAGAGTTACAACAGAGAAATCTGGTCCGGAAGAAAAAAGAAAACATTATGTTAAGCAAAAAATGCCAGACCTAAGCAGTGACATACTGAATGATTCCTTTTGGATGAAATGTCCAAAGTAGGCATCCCTGTAAGGACAGATGCCAGTTAGTAGTTACTAGAGAATAGGATTAAAGAGAGAATGAGGACTGACTACTCTGTGGACAGAGCTTTTCTTGGTAGGGCTGAATTAATATTCTAGAATTATATAATGGCAGTAGTCATTATTGTGAACTAAAAGCCATTAAGTAACACACTTTAAAGAGAGTAAAACCACAAATCCTGCTACATGGTTTTTACTTATGTTAGTTCCCCTTTTCCTCACCCATGTCCATCACGATATTTGTCTTGAGGTGAGAATTTTCCTGCCTGGGGACTTGGGGGGGGGGGCAATGACTTCCTTTGGATTCAGGGTAACCCCTAATAAGGTGGGAGAGAGGTACCATGCGAACAGGAAGGACTCCTGGTACAATTAGAAACATCACCTCTTAAATACCTGGTGCAGACTCTCCTTGCAAGCCAGAGACCGACACAATTCTTTAGAAACTGTAGATCCTGTCTACAGCCACATCACCCTGAACACACCTGACCTCGGAATCTAAGCAGGGTTGGGTCTCTTAATACCTAGGAAATTGTACAGATCTTGAACGTAAGTGATGAAGGCTTCGTTTCTACATTTATTTATACTGAGGTTATCACAAAATCAGACAAACCCTTGTGGGCTGCTCACAAAGCATGTCCCATACTTTGGAAACATTTAAAGGAAGCCAATACGGCTGCCATGGGTCTATATGTGTGCTTTAGTACCATTTATTGGGAAAAATAAATCCTGCGAATGTGGAAAAAAAATATATCCTTTTGACTGCTTGAGTGCATCTTTCTTACCCTCTTCTTACTTTCTCAATCTAGGCCCAACAAGGGTCCCCATAGACACAGAATAAAGGGTATTGTCTGCTGGGGGATTTAATTTCACTCCATCACAAGTGACCACCGCAGCCCTGTCATTGCAATTGGTCACACCTTTTTGTGTGCTCTATCTTACTAAGGTCCTGTCTCCTCTCAGCCCACTGCATAAGCTCCTTCTGGGAGACAAAGCTCTCCAACATAATGAAAGGGGTGGAATTGGGAACGAAAAGTCAATGGACACAGTTATCAATTTGGGCCCCACACCCTCTTGCCTCCTGGGATTTGGCCCAGCAGCCATAGAGGCGCTAGCAGGGGGCCTGCTGTGTAAGAAAAAAAAGGCACCACCGCAAGGTTTGCTGAGGCCAAGGGAAGAGCTGGTGGCTGCTGGGCAACTTAATCCAAGGCCCTCCGGAGAAGACCACCGCAATGGCGTGTGCGACCTCCCTATCCATAGCCCACCTCGGTGGGCCGAAGATCGGTTTAGATTGCCTTGGTTCATCGGAACAGAAGCTGTAGAAGTGCATCCTGGGAAACTGTACAACATCTCAGTCTTCGATTCGCTGTAGCTTTCTTCTGGATGAGTCTGAAGGCTGTGGCCACAAACCACAGTATACTCTGAGATGAATCCTGGAAGATGAAGGAATCGAAACAAAAGCAAACGTCTCTTACTTGTGGCAGCTCAAGAGCCTGCTTTGGGCATTTTAATTGGAATGGTTTTGGCCTCAGCAAGATAACAGGATTCATTCTCAAGCGCTCACAGGAAGTTGTATGCGACTCATTTCTAGATGTATTTTAACTACCGTCTTCAGGATGGGACTTCCATTTTATTAGAGCCTTACAGTTTTAAGCATCTCCAGAGTTCACTGTGGAAGAGCCAAGTGGGTCTCTTAAATTTCTCGCACGCGCTGATGGACGTCTCCAACATCCCAAGCCACTTGTTTGAAGCATGAAGTGGTCCAGCGTTCTGGGAAGGGTGGGTGGACGTTACGCGTGATACCTACTTCTAGGTCCCCTGCAGCCGAAGGCGGTGCTGCCATGCTCCCCGGATCTGGTTCTTGTTCTCTTCAGCAATACACAGTCAGCTGCTGTATGTTTTAAATGCAATCGCCAGAACAAGAAAGCAAGCATACTTGAGATGATAGTGCTTGAGTCTGTGGTCATCCCCGCCCCCCTCCGTCCTGACACACACACAAACATGGAAGCTTTACAAAGGTACAGGGCCGACTAAAAGGTGAACTTGACATTTGGTTCCGTCACTTCTTAGCTATAAGAGTTTAAGAAATTGACTTGACATATTCAGATTAGCATTTTCACTGACTAAATCCGAAGGGTCCCTCACCCGTGAGGGTATCTTGAGACCCAATAGCATGGATTTGAAATGCTAGACTACCGCAGGCTGCCATACTGTTTCTATGAGTCTAAGATCTATGGCTGGTAATTTTCATTTTATAGGAGTGTGTGTATGTGTGTGTGTCTTAGTCTGGTCTCTTTCTACTATCATGAAAACATATTTCTAATCATTTTTTGTCATTTACACAGAGAGAGAGAGAGAGAGAGAGAGAGAGAGAGAGAGAGAGCGCTCTTTCTTTTAATGAAGAATAACCATTTCCAGTTCCATGGGTGCTTCACTGACTTTTCCTCCATCCAGAGAGCTTTCGCTCAGCTACAGCAAAGTGGCATTCTTTGTATTTGTCAGAACTCATTACGAAGCTATGGAGGCCTCATTGGCCCACATCTAACTCATCTCCACTCTGTCGCCTTTCTTTAATTACTATGACTGCTGTACTCTTCTGGAACTTGTGATGTGAATTTCACATTCTAAATATTTGTTATCTACCCCACACCAGCTCTAGGCACTGGAATGTAAAGTGTACATTACTGGGACCTTGTGTGTAGCCACCGGTACAATGCTTGGGTTATAGTACAAACTGTTTATTGAATGTTTATAGAATGGGTGATTCTTTTAAAAAAAAAAAGACACAGACTATAGATCTCTTTGTGTGCCAACCTTTACCTGTGGAGTAGATATACCATCCTCACTGCACCCCTTTCTTTTGAAGAATCTATTTCTCTTGTTTCAGAGCACACGTGTATGAGGTGTTCTTTGTAAAGGTAAGGAAGAGGGCATTCTAGGTTCTGGGAGTTCTCTATGGGGTAAGCAAATCACAGCTGGTTAAGATGCAGACCACGAAAGACCATGGTAATGTCCTTACAGCCCTTGGAAACTCAAATGAACATCCTCAACACAAAGCCCAAGGAAATGATTCTTTCAGTGAAACATGCAGCCCAGGCAGTAGGGAAAACTGATCCCCAAGGAGCCGCAGAGAGACACCGTACCCAAGGAATGTCCTTGTTCAATAAGCTAAGAAGTGAGGGCAGGGTGGAATAAAAGTTGGCCAAAGTACAGAAAAGCTCCTTCTGACCAATTACAGCCTTCTAGTCTCTGCTGGGGGTTGGGGGGGCAGGGTGCATCAGGTGCCTTAAAGGAATCTATTTCCTTTGGGGAAACGGAAAGCTGTATGTGGTAATAATATGACAGAAGGTAAATCGGACCTTGTTGGCATTAAAATATCTATGGTAAGAGTTAGGCTACACTATAGTTTGAATTGAAAATGTCTTCCAAAGGCCCTAACATTAAAAGCTTAGTCCCAAGCAAGACATTATGGAAGAGGTGATGGAAGCTTTACGGGGTAGAGATCAAGGGATGGGGCAGGCTTTAAATCACCGGGATGTGCCCTCTAAGGAGACTTCGGGATGCTAGTCTCCTTGCGTCTTGCTGGCCATTACAATATAAGTGCATTCTTCTATTGTATCTTCTCAGTGTAATGCACTGCCTGGCCACAGGCCCTAGAGGACTGTGACCTGCGAAACTGTGAGCCAAGAGAAACTTGTGTCCCTTAAAGGGGATTATCACAGATATTGGCACAGTGATGCGCAGAAACATTCACAAGAGGAATAATTATGGATGCCATAATTTTTTCTTTGTTAGTTAATGTTTGAGGTTAGCATACACATGAATGAGTGTCACTGGGACCTTTTCATACATGTGGGATATTACACTTTGTTCTCCTTGCCTCCACTGGCCCTCCCCCCCACCATGCCTCCCAGAACTCTGGCTGCTTTACTCCCTCTCCCTGGAATGTCATAATTTGTTGTTGTTTTGTTTGTTTGTTTGTTTGTTTTTTGAGACAGTGTTTTTCTGTTGTAACTCTGGCTGTCCTAGAACTCACTCTGTAGACCAGACTGGCCTCAAACTCATAGAGATCCTCCTGGCTCTGCCTCCAAAGTGCTGGGATTTAAAGCATGTGCCACCACTGCTGGGCCACAAGTATTTTTAAAGTTAAAATATTCATCCAGCTATGGAGCTGAGTATTGCTTAAAGAGATGGGGAGAGGAGGCTCTGGGGTAGTGTGAAACTATTTTCAAATTATTCTGCCTGAGCTCATCTTTACCTGGGTGACTTGTCAGCTTCGCTGGCTCTTTGGACTAAATTCTGAGCTTCAGGCTCCATAACTGTTGTAGTATTTCTCCCAGCAAGCCTCTGGGTGGTCTTGCCTTGCTCTTAGAGAAAGAAAAAAGATTGCAAGAGGTTTTCCAGACTATTCTCCTAATATTTGGCCTTCAAAGAAAAATGGCCCATCCATAAGGGTACAGCTTGTGCAAATGACAGAGAGCAGGCAGCCATCCAAGATCAGGCAAGCCAGGAAGGGAGGCTATGGCCTGGAACAGTTGCACCAATGAACTACCTTCCTGTACTTTCCTGCTAGAAAGATAACTTCTCATTTGCATTCCTGGACACTCCTTTTATATGAAATGCATTAATGGAACAAGGGGGAAAATCTATCTAAATTGCAAACTTCCAGAAACAGTGAAGCCTTTGCTATGATTATTTTGTATGGGATATTTTTGTTCCTTCTCAAAATTAGTTAGACTGATGGAAAGGGAGAGGCACAGATACTGTGAACTCTTTGGTCATATTGCAAATGTCTGTTTGCACATCATTTCAAACACAAAAACCAATGCCTCATTAATCTTTGAATGGAAATCAAATGATCAGATCCTCGATGTGGATAGATTTACCTCATCACTTCCGAACTATGAAACGTGTATAACATATCCTAGGACTCAGGGCCAGAATCATATCACTGACTAGTACCTCACAAGGTACCAGTCTTACACCATGGCTTCCCTCAAATAGTCATTCATTAAACCACTGATTCCTGGTAATGATGGGTTCTGGGGCACAGAAGCCTGGGTAGACAGTGTGTGGCTATGGTGACTGGATTTTCATAGTTGACTAAACATGGTGGTCACAAGAAGAGAAAGGAATGATTGTGTGTGAACCTGGCTTTGTTATGTAGCTTTTGTTCTCATTTATAAACATTCCCATGATGCATGTCAGCCAAGAGAACCCTTGATTTGAAAGAAACCCAAATGAGAATAGATCAGCAAAATGTCTGGGAACCTGAACCAGCCAGACCATTTCCAATTCCTGAGTCTAAATTCTCAGTTCTAGGACCTCAATGCATAATTATTGAAGTCTCGTTGTTCTTTATTCATCTTTTATTTTGGAAAAGCAGTTTTCTTAAAAGTATAGCTCCCAACTTTCCAGTTGTCTGCCTTCAACAGAATCCAGAGCCTGGGCTTTGAGACTTCACACCAATGCAACTCCACTTCAAGGAGTGTGGCAGTCAGTGGGCTGGTGGTGTTGGACATATCATAAGGATCTTCAGGAAATGAGGCAAAGAGCACTTTTCTCTGAGGTCACTTTGAGATACTACAATGAACTAACCAGATGGCGTTGAACCTAGATCTTCACACTCTAGAGCCAGGCTTAAGATCAGGGACCTGGCAGATTTGGTGTCCAATGAGAACCCATTTTCACAAGATCACATCTCAGGGTATCCTCATGGAATAGAAGGGGAAAACAAGTTCCTTTGCGTGGATTCTTAATGGTGCTAATTCTAGACAAGGAGTCCACTGTCTTGTCCTATTGCTGACCCCAAAGGCTCCATTTCCTAAGACCATCACCTTGGGGGCTAGGGTTTCAACACAAAAATGTCAGCTTACAATATGCACTGAGAACAAACTTCAGTTGATCAAAGAGATGGCATGTGCGGGCTGGAGTGACGTGCTTGGTGCCCTGTGTGACAGCTACCGTCAGTGCCCAGTCATCGGGTTATTGCTCATTAAGGCAGACCAAGACTGAAGCCGTTGAGTAGTCAAGATTTTCCAATCAGAGTTCTCGTCAGACCCAAACCATTTTAGATGGCTTGGGGAAAGGTTTCTCAGCACCAACTGTAAAGGGAAATGATTTCTGACTTGAAGTAGCTACTAGAAAATAGAAAATAGAAAGCGAGAAGTTTCCAAGGCTTGAGATAACGATCACATCTCTCCAGGGGAGGATGGCTTTGTGAGCCATCAATGGATGATCAGCCCGAGTGTCACTCATGGTATCATTTACCTCTTCAGACGGCTTTTACTCTTCAAGGAAAATGAGGGTGGCACACAGATATAGGCAGTCTTGTGAAGGGTCTAGAAATGATGTGTTTCCTGCTCCTGAGAAGTACCAAAGTGACTGCGTCAGTGTGTTCCACTCCCTGTCACCTGGCCAAGTGACTTGTGGAGTGAATCAATCACAGGCTAGAGAAGGTAAAAGCCAATCATCTTCTGAAGAGATGGAGACATCTTATCCACCTCGAACTCCTGATGAGAGCTGGCTGGTTTTCTAAACCAGCTGGAGCTCAGCAGAGTCTTTTGTTAGAGACACTGTATATTTTAGCAACCTGGGTTCATCTATGGCATATACAATCACACTGGCATTATGTTTGAATTTAAGAACATGCAGTTCATAGCCACCAATAGACCCTAACTCTGTGATTCTGATCAGACAGATTATCACTGGCGCACCATGCCTCCCCTCCACTCTCTTGAAAGGTCAGCACTCATTTCCCATTCAAGCCCATCCACAGGAAGTGCCAGGGAATAGACTGTGTCATTTAGTAAAGCTTCTGAAGTTTTTTTCTAATATGAATCCTACATTCTGTACAGATCATTCTAGTGAACTGTGCCTTTCCTGGGTCATTAATTCCATATGTTTCTTTGTCTCGATTCTCTGAAAGCTACTGCTGTGGCCACAAAGAGGTTTGTTATGATAGGCATTTATTCATAGTCTAGAAAATTGTAAGTGTAGGAAAACAAGATAAGACAACATCATAAATATGATACAGAACACAGCATCAATCAAGTTAGGAAAGTAGGAGGCGCTGGGGGAATTGAGGGATAGCTTGGGTTCTAGAACGGGGTTTTCAGGCCAAATTCACTGTAAGAAATTCTGCTGGGCCAGAAATCTCTGGACCCCATGGCTAAATGTCTACATGTAAGATGAGAGGCCAGTCCTGGGCATTTGGAAGTCATTAGCAACAACAAAGACAAAGCATTTTGCTACCATAACTCTTAAGTTTCAGAGGCAATGGGGACAGGGCTGATAGGTAAGTGGTAATACCAAGAAAACGTTAGTAGGAACTTGGTAAACTTTCCATAGTATACGGGAAGAGTTGATCTCTCTAAAATCAGCTTCACAGGCGGCAGAATCATTTGTCTGTGTGCCAAACAGTGATGTTCCTGCTCTTGGCACACTCACTTAGGTTAGGGCCCAAAGTAAAAAGCATCTTTGGAATAGATGGGTGATACCATTATCATGTTGGGAACTAAGACTGTGTAAAATAGATGCCGTATGATATAGTGTTTATGGATCTAAAAGGAAGTTAGTCAGCAGATAGACTCACATATCTAATGAATATATTATATCATAATTCACATAGATGTATATAATCGTGATGTTGTAGAAAATGGTAGGACTCTGTGTGCTCCCGAGCCACACTTGGGAATACCAACGAGGATGCATGTTTTGGCTCTGTACAATTGTAAAATTAGTTTGACTACTTTTGAGGAAATCAACCGGTAGACTTATTTATTTCTAGCACCTGGTCAATTCAGTCAAAAATGTCAAAAATTCTGTGATGGAATCAGCAGATGTTAGACAGACCGACTGTCAGACTCTGTCAAAGCAGTAGGGCCATTTGTGCCTGTTAGATACACTTCAGAACCCAATATAGAAAAAAGGGAATTTGGGGAATTAGCACTGGAGAGAGCTCTTCAAGGGACATTTGACCCAGAGAGTGGGAACCCATCAGCTGGCTATAGCCCCCACATAGCAGTAGTGAATTCAAGTCACAACAATCCTGCAGACATTCCAGAAACTAACCCTATTGGAGATAAATTGATGCTATTGATAGTATCCATCCTGAGCCCTCATCCTGGTCACTGTTTTACGAAGTTTCTATTTTCTATGGAGCAGGGCCATTTAGGAGACCAGTTCTCATATTCCTATTCGGTCATAAATGAATTTCTGTGAAGGTGGTATTAAAAAGTATGAGTAGAATACGTTTACATTTTTATCGTCGTGGAATGTTGGCCTCAAGCATTAGGGAGAAAAATGTCCATTTAAAATAGTTTCAATTATTTTCTTTTTTTCCTTACCGCCCCCCCCCCCCCAAAAAAAAATAAGGTTATTAGAACAAAAATTGAAAACATACAGGGAGCTAAATAGGCTAGATATTTTCATGCCCTTCCGTTTCTAGTAACTGGACCCAGTGTTTAATATTTGATTCATATAGAAGAACAATTTAAAAAAAAAAGGAACATCAGGATGACAGAAAAAAGCCACACGTGGACCCCCACATCCAGAAGGTATGTGCAACTGCATAAAGTCCATTATATTAGAGACCAAAGGGTTTGCCAGCCTCTCCCACGGTCTTAAGTTAACACTTGTCTTTGTGTAGTTCAGTCTTTTCTGAACTTGAAATCCAATTGGCCAACAATTAAAGCCAATTAGCACACGAGGAAAATAAACTAAAGGCTCTCCCCTTGTGTTTTCCGTGGCCGATGGAAAGCTGGTTAGCTCAAGGCATTAGCAGAGCTGCGTGTCAGGCCAGGCATATAACGGAGACTAGTTGGCTTAAAGTATTAGAAGACTGGAGCAGCGGCTGGCCCAACAGAACTGTGTTATTCTGAGCTAACAGCTGCCAAACATTCTTGACAGGAGATGAGGCAGATGTCCAAGGACAATCAAAGGGAGAAGAAAGTTTAAGCCAACGTTTGCCTATCTCATATTCTCTGCTTGATCCTCAGCCTCAAAGACAATCCACAGCTGTTGCACTTCAAGGTTAGAGGCTGATCCCAACTCCCAGCCTGGCCCCTCACCCTGCTTACTCTAAACGCTCTGATCAGCTTTCTTACTGCCCACCACCACGGCTCTTCTCACTGGACCAAAAGGATCTTTTGGGTGACTTTTGGAGTTTCTGAACACTCAAGGTTGTCTGGTCAAAATTCCATAGTGTGTGAAGATCAAAAGATTTGAGACCAGAAAAACAAAATAAAAAACAAAACAAAAGCTCTCTCCTAGTCTACCTTAAATGGGTTAGCTTAGCCCAAGATGTGGTATGTTGTTGCTAAGGCACCACTCTCAAAAAGGCAAGAAATCATCAATCCTGATACAGAGGAAAGGGGACTGACCTATGTGGATTCTAAGTATTACACAGAGGCAAGCTACAGATGTAAAGTGTGAGTGTTTAATACAGCAGATATGCGGATCAAAATTGGAGTACATATGTCATGGATAAAGAGACATAAAATGCATCTGTACCTAACGCATTTGCTAAAACATAGACATGTTATCTCTCTTGGGGGCAGAGCGAGGGAGATTTGATTTCCCATCAGTGCTAAGAAGCATTTCGCGCCCTATCATTTGGCGATGTGCTTATTTGCTAGACTTATTTATTTATTTATTTATTTATTTACTTATTTTTGTTTGTTCATTTTGTTTTTCTCACCCAGTGTGGCAGAAATAAGCAGCTCTCTCATGTTCAAGACATCTAAGGCACATGTCTTCTCAGACAGGGGTACAAGGAACATGCATAACTGTTCAAAACATAATATATACACCATTGTTCTATGCACAGAGGACAACAGGAGATTTTTTTATATCTTCAGAATTTTACACGTCCTATTGCCCTGTAAGTAATAATTGCTAGTCATATTGAATTACAATGGACTGACTAATACACCAAATCTAAACCACCGTTGCCCCAGCCCCAGTCAAGAACCTGGATGGAAATGAGTGACTTAATGAAAAGTAGCATCCCCAAGGGTGGAACATCGTATGCACTGAGTGAAGTCACTGAACAAATGAATTTGTGATGGCTATACTTAATCTATGTTGCATTCATTACAAATATTCACAGGTAAGGGCTGGGAAGATGTTTCTGTCAATAAAGTGTTTGCTGTGGAAGCTTAAAGAACTGAGTTCAGTCCCTAGCGTCTGTGTGAGGAAGCTGGGCATGGGAATGCCTGCCTGTGATCCCAGTTCCAGTGAGATGATCGCCAGCCAGTCTAGCCAAATTGGTGAGATCTAGGCTAGTGAAAGACCCTACCTCAAAAACATCAGGTGGAAGGTGACCGAGGAAGACACCTGTCGTCCACCCCCGCCCCTATGCCCACGTGCTAGCACGCAGATTGCACCCCAATACACGCGAAAAACATACATACACACTAAAACACACACACACACAAATACTATTCCTGTAATTCAGTCATGCACAGAAGCAGTAAGAGCTGTAATTTTTTTTAGGGATTACCTGAGAACAACTCAATGTGAAATTTCTTAGTAAAAACTAATTAGTTTGGCTTGCTTTTATTTCAACAAAAAATATCTGTTTAAAAATAACTATTAGAATTAGGCAAGGCTTTAAAGATTGCCTCCATTTATACTCTGACAACTAATTACAGGGATAACTTTCACACGCACTATGATTGCAGGTGCAAATATTTAATTGTTTGTGCAATCCAGGTGGTGAGGGGGTTACTTAACTGCTCGTTCGATTGTGTCTGCTCTAGTTGGCCCTGCAATTAGTTGTGGGTGCTAAAACCAGAGACCTAGCTGAGGCTCTATTAAAATCAAGCCTGTATATTTCACAGTCTTTTATCTGTGAGGGGGGAAGGGTTGTGCAGTTTGCTTTTACTTTAGCTGCTCCTAGCTGGGGCCCGAGGGAGTCACTTTCAACCAGTTGAGGGGAGCAAAGGGGGTTGGATGTTGGCTGATAAGAATTGAACACAATTGCATAGAAAGCAGCAGATCCTCCTTCACCACAGGTTTAGAGAGTTAAGGTCTCTCTGCAAAGGCACGTGGCTTTATTATTACAGAGGTACTTGAGGACCATGTCGAGAGGTTTTCTCCCATGTGATCAGAACACAAAATTAGAACCAAACATTTGAAGTCGGCATGCTAAGACTGAAGAGACTTAATGAGTATAGCAGCTGCTCTTCACCCTTGTAGAGGCTAGGGAACCCCGTGCGTGCGGTTAGTTGAGTCAGTGGAGGCAGCTTTCAAACTTATATTCTGCTTTGTTAGGACAAAAGGAACCTGAAAGATATTCTGGGCGAGTGAAACTAAGAGGCAAAATATTATCTGAAATGCTACATGGCTAAAATTTGGCCGTGGCTGAGAATCAGACAATAATTAACTTGAGTCTTAAACAGAACAGTACTGAAATGGTGCACAGCTCAGAGTGCTGAGAGGCTTCAGGAATATTACTTAGCTCCTCTCGTTTCTGCATGCCTCCCCAGTGTTGTGGCTAAAATACCTTGTCAAGAATGAAATCTATGACGGTGTTCCCTTTACATAACTCCATTAGCTTCTCCCAGAGGGAACAAATGGAGAAGGTACTATTCAGCTACAACCAGAGAAGAATTTAGGGGAGGGAATTGTGAGCTATCCTAGGCTATGCCCTTTTCTGTGCACGCTCAGGAAAGCTACCAGAGGGTAAAGATTAAGGTATTAATTGAAGGCCCCTGAAGGAAGGGGAGAGAGAAAAGGAAATAAGCCTAGATGAAGAAAAAAAGCTGTGATTTTAATAAATAAATGAGGAAAAAAGCTCCAAGGTGAGAGCCACAGATCGGAGGGCCTTAGAGATAAAGAATTCAGCCTGGAGCAGGAAAAAGCAAGATTCTAACTGCTTTTCCTGATCATGGAGCGGACACGGTTTACAAACTTACTGTTTCACAAACTGAGTTTTCTGATAGCTGCGCCGTGTATATGAAGCTCGAGATGTTGTGTTTGAGATCTATGAAGAAGGGTATAAGTTTCCCCTTAGCAGCGGTGAGAAAGAACACCGAACTTCTAGAATGTTTCAACCAGAGATTCTTCCCACTGTCCCAGGAGCCCCTGCTTTTGTGGAAGTTGGGGCTTACAGCAAAAAAGCCACTTAGTTAAATTGAACAGGTTTTTTTTTTTCTTTTTCTTCAGACCTGATTACAAGACGTCCATGCGCTGGTGATGGTGATGAGAACTCCACCTCATAAGGGAACCCTTCCTGCAGATACCGACTAGTTATTTCTCCTGCAAACCGGACTCTTATCTAAAAACCTGGTAAGTGTTTCCTCAGGGTCAGCACACAGAAGCTGTCTTCCAGAACTGGCCAAGGTTGTATCTCATGCTGGTAGCCGAACTTGTTACCCAGGTGGTTCTGGTTTTGAAGGCATGAAGGGATCATGGAAAGCAACTGAGGCTTGGCATTATGAGAGGCCAGGAGAAGTCATTAGTGAAGGTACGTCCTTGGTAGCAGTTGAAGGCCCAAAATGAAGGGGTCATGTAAAAAAAGTTGAGAAGAGAGCCCAGGAGAGGCTATTAGTGAAGGTACAGCCCAGTTGCAGCAAAGGGACCTCAGCAGCTTTTTGAGATGACAGTACCGTGAGATGACCACCAAGAACAGCAGCAGCAGTGGAGTAAAGCCAGCCAGAGCCCAGAGGACAAACTGTGTGTGCTGCAGAGGGCAGAGGGCAGAGGGCAGAGAAGTGATCCAAGCCCTTTGGAGGAGCTCAGAAGATCGTGAGTGAATTCCAGATAATTGGACATTGATAATGTTTTTCTGTTGTTCAAAGACATTGTGAAAGCTTGAGAGATTCTCGGTTTCATTTTGTCCTACTCATTAACAACCCTCACGATTGTTCCTCTTGTAAGTAGCTTTGCTGGTGTAGTGTTAAATTGTGTTGTATAGGTAATGCATTTTTTTTTAATACCGAAAAGGGGAAATGTTGTGGGAGTTTAGTTATGTATAAAATGTTTTATGCACTGTTGCGTGAAGGTCTAGCCTAGGTCTTGGCATTTTGTATTGTCTGCAGGTGTTGGCTTTCTATGGGGGATGTTTAATTGCTTATGATCTGCACATGATATTAGTAGAACACCTAAGGAGTTCTGAATCAATAAAATTCCTGTATGCAGATGCTCATGGTTCAGCTGTCCAGTCTGGCTCTGGCCAGGATGATGGTTCCCTCTGCTGAGGTCTGGTAAAGTTTCCACATATGAAAATACCTCCTTGTCTCTCTTGCTGAGTCACCACAGTAGCCTAACAAGTACAGTGGCATTCATCTTTTCCCTCCTCCTCTTCCTCCTCCTCCCTCTCCTCCTCCTCCTCCTTCTCCTGTTTGTTTTTGTTTTTTTTAAGACAGGGCTTCTCTGTATAGACCTGGGTGTCATGGAATTCACTGTTTACCAAGCTGATTTCAAACTCACAGAGATCTGCCTGCTTCTGCCTTCCGAGTGCTAGGATTAAAGGCGTGTGCCTCTATCACCCAGCTGCCATTCATCCTCGTAAGAATGGCTCTAAATCTAGAAGTGAAGAGGAGAAATAAGGAGGAGCAACAGAAAGCTGAGTTTCTGCCCTTTCACCCAACCCATCCTCCACGACAGGGCTCAGAGTCCAGCTCTGCCCACTGAGAAACTGCTGACTGTTTTACCACCCCCAGCTCTCTCTGTCCCCAGATCTCCTGTCTGCTCCTTGTTTTAACAGGGTGAATTTTCAATGCTTTATGACCTGCTATGATGTGGTGGGACTTAGACTCCATTCACTGTGAACCCTGTGTGTTCTTGGAAAAACCAAGGCTGGGGAGGATTCCGAACTGCTATTGCAGCATGTTCTGGATTCTCAGTCTACGTATATGAATGCACGTGTGTGGTTTAATTTTAAATATGTTATAATAAGAGACCTGTTAGGGTCATGATATGAGCAAAGAGAAATCCAATCACATCGTCTGGTTTTCGTAGCTACTAGGCAACTATTTCTAGGTTTGGTTGGGAGAAGTGTTATCTGCTACTGATTAAACAAGAGGAATGCTTTGAGAATGACTTGTTGATTCTATAATTTCTCTTCCTTTCCCTGGTAATATCAGCATTCACACCTACTTGCTTTATTGATTGTCTTTCCTGAAAGTACTTTATCTCCTAGCAATAAGCAAGTATATTATATGTGCAACTTGACTTTGATAAGATATAGATGGATATTAAAACCTGTTTTCACTTTCACTGGTGGAACCTTTCCTATTGCATTTCAAATGACCAAGATGTCCTCTACCTTAAAAAATCTGCATCTTATAGTATCTGTGGAAAAGTGACAGTTGCACACGGGTGAACAGACAGGTGAATGAATTGTTAGTGCTTCACACATGGAGACTGCGTCTTATTTTCTCACTATCCAGTCACACCTTTAGCAGAATTCATTGGGGGAAGATGTCAAGGCTAGTTATAAAAATGACTATTTGTTTATGCAAACTTCAACTGACGTAGTTCACTACCTGCAACGTGAACTCATAGAGAGCGAATAAAATATTATGATTCCCTCTTATTCAGGCAAAATTCAGAAGTAGCAATGCCACGGTAATTGATAGTGGTTGTGTCTACAGATAAAACGCACGATAAATAAATGAAGGTTAAAAAATTGAATCGTACTTTACTTTCTGCTTGAGATGATGTCCTCCATAATTTTCTTTCTGGAAGTAGAAACAACGCGCCATGACACACACATGTGGAAGTCTCAGGCTAATTTTGCAAATTCTTCTTTTCAATCACGTGTGTCTCCAGGATCGAACTCAGGTCCTTGGGCTCGGTGCCAAGTCCCTTTACCCACAGAGCCATCTTGCTGGCCCGTCTTTCTCTTGCTCTCTCACTGTTTCCTACCAGATCTCTGTATTTTTTAATTCCTAGTGTCCAAATTCACACTTTCACCTTGTGGAATTTCTTTTGCTTTAAAGACGGATGGTAGCTTCTGTCTAGATTTACAAGTCAAACAGCAGAGAAATGTGTGTTGCCCTGGCTGGGACTGCCTTCCTGGAGTCTGGTTTTAATGGGAGGTGGCTACTGTTCTTCAGTTCTGCACTTGTCAACAAACAGTGGAACAGCACAAGGCAGCTCCTAGTAGCTACAGTGGAGTGGAACACACTGAAGCTGTGGTTCCACCCTTCCAGAAATTTCAGGAACATTCTGGAGAAGATGAAGAACCAGAGATGCTTGCCCTTCACAGTCTAGGCCATCCAAGGTAGGAAGGAAAGGGGACCCTAAAAAAATTACAGATCTCCTTTCTTGTATCTAGCTCCCCACATTTCCAGATGAATCTAGAGAGGAGGGGGGAAGAGGGAGAGGGAAGAGGAGAGAAAAAGAAGGGAGAGAAGAATGAGGGAAGGGGGAACTGAAAGAAAATATAGAAGAGAGAGAGGAAGGGAGGAAAGAAGAGGAGAAAGAAGGGAGAGAGGAGAGAGGGGAGAGGAGAGAGAACAGCTGAACTATGCACCTGTTTTAAATGTGCCAAAAAATAAGAAGAAATAAATAGTCTAATCACTTCATTTTCCAAATACAGATTAGAAATATGAATTTAAGAACCAAAATTATAGCCAACACCCGGCCTCAATTTCTGGCAAGACATTGGTAACATTAACCCTGGTATTTATTGCTCCTTTTAATGACCATGTGACATAGCACTTTCTCCAGCCTTCATTGCAAAATATCCGCATAATTCATATGCCTAACATTTTGTCCTGGTTTTCCTTGCATATTTTACTATGTTGGAGGCTGTTTGTATGTTTGCTATATATCAGTTGACACCTCTGTAAAATCTCTCTATTGAATGCTGTTGGCAACCATGCGCCAAATAATTGCATTACCGTTTTTCTTCCAGCTTGGTTCTGAGCACTGTAAATAGGAAAGGCTTAAGATCCATCTAATGCCTGTCTTCAATGGTTTCGCTCAGGATAACTTGCAGCCTGCCTGTCTCGTTCTTCTTGTCCATTAAGGGCTTTCACTGCTTAAAGAAAATGCCACCTTCCTTCTGGGTGATGTCATTGCCCACAGTACAGTTCTCTGGGATTCCCTCTGTAACTTGCACTTAAAAGTTCTCAGGGATTTAAACAACACCTTGCTGCCCATACTGTCCAAAGATATTGTTTCTGTTAGTAACACATTCTTCCTGCTTTCTGGAAGAGGATCTGAAGTTGGTTACAAAAGACAGGAGTAAATGATGAAGTGGAGATAGGTGGGGGGGCTGGAGAGATGACTTAGCCATTAGGAGCACTCTGGGTTCTTGCAGAGGTTCTTGCATTTGTTTCCCAGCACCCACATAACGACTCCCAACCACTTAAACTCTGGTCCCAGAGCTCCAATGCCCTTTTCTGACCTCTTCTAGCACCAGGGATTCATGTGACACACATATATGCAGGCATATATATATGTATGTGTATGTATGTGTATATATATATATATATATATATATATATATATATATAACTGATTCCTAGAGAGTAGTCATTTCTCCCCTTGCATCTCCTCTCCTCTCACTTCCCTCCTTTCTCCCTTCCCCTTCATTATATTGTGTTCTCCCTCCTTTCGTCTTTACCCCCTTTCTTCCTGCCCCCCCCTCTCCTTTCCCTTCCTCTCTTCTTCTCTCCCTCTCTTCCTTTGTGTTACATCAGGAGTAGAACCCTGGCTTTCCCACATGCTAGGGGAGCACCGTGCCTCTGAGCTCCACCCCATAGGTAGATACGCTCCCAGGAATCTCCGATTAGACGGAAGGAGGAGCCTGCCAAAAGTGTCTAGATTGCACCTGCTGCATGAAAGGTGCGGCTTTGAACCACTCTGAATTCTATTTTGGAATGCTTGCAGCAACCAATTTATGAGCAAAATCCAGCCCTGTCTTTTTCAAACAGTTTAATTTTGTTTTTTTGTTTTTGTTTTTTTGTTTTTTTGTTTTTTGTTTTTTGGATAACTGATGTACCAAGACATTCTGTACCTAAAGTTACAGAAAAATATAGGCAAATAATACAAATCTAACAAATTGGATTTATGACAACTAATTAATAAAGCAACTGCGTGAATCACTGGTGTGTATGTGCAAACACATGCGTAGTGTCTGTTTTATCTTCTTCAGCAGTGAGGGACTCTTTATGCAGCCTGCCTCTCCATTGGCCTGTTAAGTGGAGACTGCCTGGCATCCAGCACACACACCCTGTTCCCAGTGTGAACACTGCAGGGATGGGCTTGTGATGCAAATCAGGCCTATGAAAGCCAAGTTTCTGACCAGCTCCATTCAGTGCTCTGCATATCAAATGTCCAAGGGCCTCTGGCTCAGGAGAATGCTGGAAATGGCAATTCGCAGGCATCTTGTGAGTTTCTAACCAATCAAGACCAATTCGGAGTAACATACAAAGCAAATCCATATACTGCAGAAAAATTGTCAGTAGTTTGAAACCAAAAGGAATTTCTGTTTAGTTTTCTGTTTCAATTTTTAATTAACCGGAATTTTAATCCCCTGGGTTTCTCAATTAATTTAGCCTTGATTGCCAAAATATTTCAAGCATTTTGCATTTTAGAAGTAAAATTTAAAAAAAAATAATGAAAAGCTTTCAGTGAAAGAAATTGCAACATTTCCATTTAAAAAAAAAAATCTATTGGCCTTAACGTGGAACCCTCATAAAACATGGTGTTTTCAAGCTTTAAGATTCTGTGATGCCAACTGTTATATTAAATGATAGTCTTTCAGACCTCTTTGTCCAAATCATTGCTGCGATTTTATATGTAGACTATGCCCTCTACAATGTATTCTAGGATGCTATGTAAAAACTAAAAAAAACTCAAGTTGATGGCATGGAGTAATAATTTTAAAATAATCCCTGTAATGTAAATGTCTTTTACTGAAGAATTGCTTGGAGCCTTCTCTCTGTGCGTATGCACAATAGTTAGTTGTATATGTGAGGTTTTCCAGATTCCTTCAGATTTGACATATGTTTTATGATGTTCATTTCACATGTCTGGATTTCCAAGAAAAGCACACCGCAAAGGCACTCTGCTCATCTCAGTTTAAAACCTGAGAATCCCATCTTTCACATATCCATTTGTCTTAGGCAATAAAACCACGGTCTATTACCTGGGCCTGATCTGCCTCCAGAATCATGAATGGCTACTACCTACTTTTGAGCAATTCGTGATTCTTTGGCCCTTCTTCACACAGAGGGGGAAAGACTTCTCCTTCCCAGGCATTGCCTTTAGGCTTCCTGGACAGTTGTTCTCAGCAGGCAATAGGCGCACATTCTTCCGAGACTATGATGCTGGACCTCAAAAGGGAAAGTCAGAGAGAGAAAAGGGTCAACAACCAGGGAAGAAAAAAAAAATGGTTACAAACATCGCAGGCTGGGAAAGATGGCTCAGTTGGTAAAGTATCTGTTGTGTAAACATGAAGACCTGAGTCTGGATCACCTGTATAAAAAGCCAAGATAGTGATGAGCGGCTGCAATCACGGTGCAGGTGAGGTGGAGACAGAAGATCTTGGAACTTCCCGGCTAGTAGTCTGGCAGAATCGCTCTTTTATGTGTTCAGTGGGAGATGCTCTCTTTACAAATAATGTTGAGAGTGATTAAGGAAGAGATCTGAAGTCAGTCTTTGTCAATCATGTCAATCATGTGCTACCTGGACAAAAATAAGAATGCACCTTTTTTGATCATAAGGATGCTAGAAAGAACTCACCTGTAACGGGAGCTATTCTTAAAAGTGCCCTCGAGAGAAATACCACAGTTTGGCAGGTAGTAGCATCACAAGAAAACTTGGGGTGAGTGTGCAGTGTGAGCTCAGCATTAAGAGCTCCTACTGTTCTTTAAGAGGACCCCAGCTGGGCTCCCAGTGCCTACACCAGGTAGCTCACAACTGCCTGCAGCTCTAGCTCCAAAGCCTCAGACCTCCACGGACACCTACATTATAGTACAAAGACAATACAGAGAAACACACCTATATGTGTAAGTGAAATCAAAATCTCGAAAAATAAGACTGTGTGGACCTGAGCTTTCGGGAGGGAGCTGCACACCGACTCGCAGGGGTGAGGCCGGGGTCGGGGGGGGGGGGGGGCGGTGCTGATCACGGGTACTATACTGTGGCGGTTTCTTCAGTCCACCTCCAGATTAGGAGTTTGACATTTTAAAAATTCCCCTGAAATTGCCCTACAAAATATAATAGGTTTAGGCACCTGCTCTAATAACATTGCATAAAAAAATATCCCAACAGCTTTGGCATAGACATATGTTACAGTATCACAGTCAAATTTTATTATATCATTACAAGAATGTTCCACTGGGCCGTATGATTGGTTATTGTACAGGCACAGGACTCTGATGCTGTAGTTAGTACAAATACAGCATCACATCTTCCTAATAAAAGTTTTATGATACCCCTCTGCACATTAAAAACGACACTAACTGCATTAATACGTTTTAATTTACTTTTTTTTTTGTTATAGAACAAATAACAAACTCAGTGCTAATGAGCTCATATTTTCCATTATCCCAAACCATCTTGTTCATGTATCCAGTCCATTGAAAATGCCCCTAAAAGTAGTGGTACTCTCTGTAATGGCCCAGTGCTACGCACTGGTCCGCTCTTTCCCTTCCCTGTCCATTCATAGACATCACAGCATGTTATAAACCACAGAGTTTTAAAATATATTACTTGATTTCCATGGAACTATGCCATTCTTTGAAAGTGATTCTCTGCTTACAATTGTCCTTTTTCTTTGACATCTTTTCATGTCCCAGTAAACACAGGTGTATTTGAAGCTAAACTACGTATCCAACAGCTAGCTTTCTCTTAGGCTGTCCCTTGGTGAGGTTGTAAGCTTTTTAGTGCCTATGTTCAGTTTGGTATCTATGGAGTACCTGGAAGAAATCAATTTTTTTTTTTCTACAAGACATGGATGGTTGTTTTGATAACATTGTCTTGTGTTATTTTAATAAAGCTATTAAAGAATTAAGTTTTCTTCCCCTTTTACAAATTTAATCCCTAACAAAGGGCACTGTGACCCTCTTGGTTTTATTTTCCATTTAGTGTAAATTGACTTATCCTGAAGCTCTTCCTCAGCAAAGCAATCATTCTCCCGCTATCAAAGTTCCCGGGCATTTGTTTGGAATGGTGGTAACGGTGTGCTGGGTGGATGGAACAAAATACTGATTACGTTTGAGGAGAAGAGATTTCAGAAATCTGAGAAGAAAAATAGGAGTCGCCCGTGGCCCCCGCTTCGCCAGAGATAGGACATTCCTCTATTGTAAACCTCCAACTGTGGTTATCTGAGACTGGCGTTGTTTGTGTGCATGTCTCTCGCACTCTGGCTGGACAGGCTGCGCTCTCTCCTTGCACGGCAGAGGTTCTATAGGATAAGATAAAGGACCGGACTGTAGGTGTGACCTCAATGAATCTCTAAATAAAGTCTCCCGATAGTTAAACATACGGTCATCTATCACACCTCCCGGGTTGTCACTCTCTGCTTTTTCAACATTAGGCAGTTTCAGATCATGTCTACGTTGTTGTACACACACACACACACACACACACACACACACACACACGCACTCACTGACAACTTGGGACAATTGTAGTGTCTAGAGTTTCATAATAATGTTGAATATCCAGTTTCTTCAGGTTTTCTTTCCAGCAAGACTTAGTGGGAAAGTCTGAAGCATTCATTATAAAATGGTTGCAAACTCACAGTGAGCTCGTTCTTCAGACGCAGTCTTGACAGGTATAAAGTCATGGCTTTTCCGACATGCGGTCGGTAACTGTAGCAGGTTTCGGCGTAACTTAAGCAGCCTCAGGATAACTTTGGGTCTCAAGGTGTTGAACTCTGATAATTCATCAGTGTGCTTGGGCATTCCTATGTCCTTATGTATTTTCTAGTCAAGCATAAGGCCGTGTCAAGGAACAAAGAAAATGCCTAAGAAACTGTTACCATTAGAAATCGCCACAGAAGGAAGCAAGCACAATAATTTATATCTATCGATAATTTATGCCAGTTCTTGTTCAAGGAGGTTTGCATTAAAACAACAAAAAAAAAAAATCCCCGAAACAACCTCTCCAAGACATTAGTTTCTAAAGAGACGTAGCCATTCATTCTATGTTGCCCAGTTTAGTGGTCCTAGGCTCCTGGGCTCAAGTATACATGAGTCTTATAAACAGGTACCGCAGGCAGGTGCCATGAAGGCCAACTTTCCTAGGCCTTTTTTTTTTTAATTAGTCCCACTTTACAAATGATGAGACTGAGGCACCAAAATGTTAAGTACCTTTGGCAGCATTAGAAAAGCGAGATTCAGGCTCCGCAGGTAAAGGCTTTACGCCTGATGATATAGTCAATCTCTGGCACATACACGGTGGGGGGACAGAATGGACCCCTGCAAGTTATTCTCTGACCTCCACACACACTTCCAAGTACATGTGTTCCATACACGTGTACACACACACACACACACAGACAAGCTAAATAAATAAATGTAATCTCAAAAATTAAAAATATGAAAGCTGAGATTCAAACTCAGTTTCCCTCATGAGCCTGGGGTCTTGAGCTCTGCCAACTATAAAGCCCAAGTACTTTCTAGGAGAATGATTGTGGTACAACAGGGTGAATTGCTGTTCTCAGGAATGATAGGATCTCTTATCTACACTAGTCACTTTGACCTCCAGAGTCTCATCATCAAGATACAGCTCCTATGGAGGTCACGGGATTGTGAAATGACAGGACTGGGTCAGACTAATGGTCTACCAAGCAGAGAAGGACAATTTTTTTTTTCAGCCTGATAAATTGTCTTTTTAGATTATGCTCTCATCCATCCATCCATCCATCCATCCTCTTATTAGTTTTTGAACTGTGTGTTTTCCCTTATGTCTCTCACTTCCTAGTCATCAAGATACAAGCCAAGCCCAACCCACATCTATTTCAACATAAATAAGCTCAACTGGGTTTCCTGGGAACCCACCCTGGCCACTTGATGTTCCACTAACTCTGAGCAAGAGCAGGTGTTCCTTTGTGCAATGATTTGTGAACAATTCAATTCTCTCTCTGCCTCCTTCCCTCCCTCCCTCCATTCTCCCCCCCCTTCCTTCCTCCTCTCCTTCCTCCAAGAAAGGTGAAGTAGAGAAAATCAAATAAGATAATGTATATACCACATCCTAAGTATAGAGCATGAAATCTGAGCTCAATAATTTCTTTGGAAGGAAAACCAAAACCAATCTTAATTCAAAATGACCATTAAAATAAATTAGGACGAAATAGAGATGAATACATTCTAGCTGAATCCTGAGTAGAGATATAACATAAGAAACTATAAAATGCATTCCACATCATTAGCATTAAATCTAACCTTAAAATTATATATGACATACAGAAATAATTAAAAGAGAGAGACAATAAAGATTACAGCACAGTACAAAACAGGAAAATGAAAAAACTTAAAAGAATAAACGTATACAGAAGTAGCCAATAGGAACACCCTTTTGGTCCTTTACTGGCAATCAAGAAATGACAATTATTTTTATTTGAACATAAGTCATCAAAAAGCAATTTTTACATATTACATTGGCAGCTTTTGTTGGCTAACGTAGAAAGAAGAATTCCCAAATTCTTATTAAGTGGGCACTTGTAATCTCAGGACTGCAGAGACAGAGGCATACAGAGAGGGAGTTTGGGGCTAGCTTCACCTGTATAGTGAGATTTTTGTCTCAAAAAAACAGAAAGAAAAGAAAAGAAATAGAAGTATAAATTTGCTTTTCGCCCCAGAAAATCATTTGGATAAATTAACACAATGCTTTAACAATAAGCGTATGTTTTTACTTAGTGGTTTTATATTTTTGGGATTTTGGGAAAGGAAAGAAAATGCAGGTGTTTTAGGTGTTTTATGATGAAACACAGCAAAAATTTTGAAATTAATTAAATGTGCCAATATGAAAGATGGTGTTGTGGTTTGAATATGAAATACCCTCCATCGTCTCAGGCATTTGAATACTTGGTCTTAGTTGGTAATGGGGTCTGGGGAGGTGCGGCTTTGTTGGATGGATTATGTCACTGGGGGTAGTCTTTGAGAGCTTAAGGCCTCTCCCCACTCCTGTCTCACTCTCTGTGCTTTCTGCTTGGGATTCAACATGGGAGCTGGTGGTTTTCTGCTCCTGTTGCCAGCCTGCATGTTGCCATTATGGACTCTAACCCTCTTCAACTATAAGTTAAAGTAGACCCCTCTGTAAGTTGCCTTCATAGTGGTATTTTAGCACAGCAACAGAAAAGTAACTAATATTGATGGCTATAGTCAACTATGTTGAAACTCTAAGAAAATAAAGTACGTCAGGCATGGTAATGCCTTTAATCTATGTGTTCAGGAGTTAGAGACAGGTGGATCTCTGAGTTCAAGGCCAGGCTAGTGAATTCCAGGCAGCAGAGCTATATACATAGTAAGACCCTGTCTGTGGGTAGGGGTGGGGGCTGAGGGGGAGTGCAAGAGAAATGGCAAACATTCAGAAACCAAAAATAAATATAAAATGGTATTTCAGAAAACATACAATTGCTATATGCTAATTCAGAAAAATGTTCAAGTTGTTTAAGGAAATAAAAATCTAACTATTGGTTTGATTTCATATACTATGTACATGTGTTCAGTTATCACAGTTTTACTCCAAACATTCGTTCATGTAATAAAATTATTTCTTAAGATATTTTTTTGAGAAGAATGTATTAAAATGGGATGGTAGCTTATGACTGTGAGCCCAGCACATGGGGAGACTGAGGCAGAAGGATTCCCAGAGGTTTAGAGCTAGTCTGGGCTACATCGGGACTTCTAGGCCACCTTTGAGAGCCCATCTTAATCTTCTTAGTCTTCTTCTCCCTGACTTTTAAAACATGCAATAGAATGCATGTTATGTAGAATACAATTCTGATTTTGTGGTAGATATGTTGCACTTTGTATATGTGCCTGTGTGAGAATGTGTAAGAAGTGTCCAGGTCTTTTAGATTTGATATTACTATGCTAAATCATTGCTATACATTTCTGTAAATTGAATACCGTGTTAGAAATGACAAAAGAGAGAAGGAGAAGGATAAGTAACTTACTTCAAGTTCCTATTATGACAGAAATTTGATCTTTTTTTGAGGTGGTGTGTCCGGGACCTTAAAGTTTGTGTGTTTCACATATAATTTATGCCCTCAGTTAGTATAACTCAAATACATACTCCAATAACCTGCAGAAAGAAATACCCACCCCTCATGCAAGTTGATAAGTGATAGGTGTGTTGGTTTTAAGTTCCCTTTCTATTTAACTGCATGTTCCTTGTTTAGTCTATCCACCCTTTACAGGTACATGACATTTAGGGATAAAAGCCAGTTATACCCTGTAGAGAAAGATAAATCCACCTTTAAGTCTTGACTGTCACTTTACAACTCTGTGGTCTTGGGCAAATTACTTACATCACAGAATTGTTATGAAGATTAAGTGGCATATGCCTGCAAGGCATATTCTTTACAAGATTCTTGCAAATAACAAGTGTTTAATAAATAGTACGAAATATGCTTTTTGCCAAACTTTCTTTAATGAATATATTAGTCTTATAATCAGAAAAGCACAGTAACTGTTAAATTGGGGGGAAAATGAAGCAAACCAATGATTTAATGTAAGCCTACAAATATTTTTAATTTTTTAAAGAATTTAAAAAAAAAAGCAAAGCACCTTTTGTCTGGAGTTATGTCCCAATTGTGGCTGCTAACCACAGGTGGGTATGGGAGCCCGGAGGGAAACCAATTATGTGCAAATCCTTTGACTTAATGAAAAATAAAATTAAGCAGACTAATACTCAGCAGGTACTTAACCATCACCTAATATTATAAAAGCCAGTGTTTCCTAAGGATAAGAAAATCTCTGGAGAAACTGGAAGAAGAGACAGCCATGACCCAAGAAGAAACTCCCAACGTGTGCAGTGATTTACCACGGTACACCTGAAAACGCCAGGTGAGTCTTCTCCTAGTCATTTGTTAGTTTAGGTAAACTAATTTAAGAAACATGTTTTTACTTTCTGACAAAGGGATCTAAACTCAGATTCCCTGTTTTCTGGTGTGTGTGCATGTGTGTGTGTGTGTGTGTTGTAGAAGTTTATTTTTAGTTGTGTTTAAAACACTGTTTTGTGGACTGTTGGGGGAAGGGCTGACTAGACCTTGGCATTTTGTATTGTCTGCAGGTATTGGATGTTGTGTGGGAATGTTTGATTGCTCCTGATCTTCACGTGCTATCAGCAGAACACCTGAGGAGTTCTGAATCAATAAAAACACCCGAGCTCGATGCTCAGGGTTCCACTGTCCAGTATGGTGTTGGCTAGCATGATGGTTTCTTCTGCTGAGGTCTGGCAGGGTTTGTACCTATGAGCATTTCTCCATCTCTTTCTTGCTGAACCCACATAATGGCTAACCACAAAATTTAAGACATATGACTTTGCTTTCTGATAAAGGGACCTAATCTCAGATTATCTGTTTGTTTTTTTTTTTATGTATGTGCACCTGTGTATGTGTATGTGCCTGTGTGTGCGTGAGTGATAATAACGTTTATTAGAAAAATCATTTTTTATTTGCTGGCAACACTCTTATGCATCTTATTTATAATACTTCATCTTGTCTTAGAAATAGCTAAGAAGTTAGTAACTGTCCTCCCATTTTTTGTTATTATTTCTTTCTTTCCTTTTTTTTAAAATCAACTTGACACAAGATAAGTTATCTGAGAGAAGAAACTTGACAAAATGCCTCCATAAGACTAGCCTGTAGGCAGGTCCTGGGGTGTATAAAAAAGCAGGCTGAGCAAGCCAGGAGGACCTGTGCCAGTAAGCAGCACTCCTCCCTGGCCTCTGCTTCAGTTCCTGCTTCCAGGTTCCTGTCTTGCTCAAGTTACAGCCCCTCAGTGATGGACTGTCACTTGAACGTGTTGGATTCCATTAACCCTTTCTCCCCAAGTTGCATTTTTGCATTTCCACCAGTAAAGACCCTAACTAGGACAGTACCATTTCTCCATTTTATAAGTGGTCAAAGGTCAGCCAATTGAACTAGAGCCTATGACCTGTACACTAAAAAGGCTGGCCCCAAGAAATTAATTTTATTTTCCCCAAATTTGTTCAGAAGCCAGAGGAACTCATAGTTGAACTTTACCGATGTGAAACACCCCTTCAGATTCTCCCGAAGTCTGAACAGAAGACCACCTATGAAACTGCCTTGTCTTAATGTTCAATTAAATTAGCAAGAAGGGCTGTGACGCTCGCAAGGAGAGGTCTCTATGACAGTGGTGTGTTCTCCCCCTGGGCTGTGGCTGGGCTCTGGAGGAGTCTGGATGCCAAGGCCTGGAAAGACAACCTCCTGGCCTGGGGCTTCCTATTCTCCAGAACTTTCCTGAGGGACTGTGGCATCAGGGCTCTGAGCTAATTTGGAAGCAAACAGCTCTGAGCTGGGGTTCTCCATGTGGCTGAATGGCTACTTTGTTTCTTACTGTTGGGTCATGAGGAAAGTTCCCTATCATCATAGAAGAGGACATTCCCCAGAAGGATGTCACATAAAAACATTTTAAAATGGGTAAGAAAGTTCTCTCTCCCTCCCTTTCCTCCGGTCCTCTCCCTCTTCCCCCACCTCTGGAAAGTGTCCGCACAGCAGCATAAATGAGATGGGTTCCTCTCCTTGAATGGATGGACCATTTTCTTTAAGTAGCCCAACTCTTCCTCCTCTTCCACTTCCACTCTGCCTTGGTATGTCTTTTTCTTTCCCCCTTTCCAGGATGTTTCAAACATCTGTGTCTCTGATGTTCTCTTCTATGGCCTCTGTCTGTATCCCTGTTGCCTCTTTTCCTGAAAAGTCTCTCCCCTCAAGGGCCACCGGCATCCCCTGCCCCCCCACCCCCCCACCCCCCCACACCTCCTTTGGTTTTTCGAGGCAGGGTTTTTCTGGCTGCTGTAACTCTGGCTGTCCAGGAACTCACTCTGTAGGCCAGGCTGGCCTCAAACTCACAGAGATCCACCTGCCTCTGCTTCATGAGCTCTGGGATTAAAGGGGTGCACCACCCCCAAGCAGTTCTTTTTCTTTATGAAGGAGCACACTTCTCCCCAGACCAGACAGAGACCTGACATTTTCAGAACTCCAGGCGAGCCACATATGCTGTTTCCATGGATTTCTATTCAGCTTCTCCTGAAATACCTCAAAATGTGTCATTCCCCTTGATGCCCAGAGGCCCCAGCCTGTGGAAGCCAAGGCCTGTCCCCTGGCTGGGGAGCTGATGAAATCTTGGCTGATCTGTTATCTCCCAATGCTTTATAGGTCTTCGACTGGGAGATTAGAGCACAAGGTTACAGTGACAATTTGTTTACACGCAGGGAGAGATTAAGATCTCGTTGAAAAGGAATAAAAGTAACATCATCATGAGCTGTCACAGCGTGAGCCCCATTGTAATCAACACTGGTCTGATTTCAGGGATAATTTAAGACCAATTTATTATCTTAATTAAAAAAAATAAGAAGGGAGAATTCAACATTTCAGATGGCGGTTAGATTGTTGGAGGTGTGGCCTCTGGAGGGTCTATGAATAAAATAGAACACACCGGATTCCAGCAGGGAGTATTGGATGGGTAAAAATAGAAAACGTATTTTTTTTTTCTTAAATATCCCTATCTTTTTTTCCTTAAGTCAATGGCCAAAGAGAAAGCAAAACACTACCTTCCTTTGTAGATTGTGGTCCTTCTATGACCCACGCACAAAAGGGTAAAGAAAGTACCCCACCACCACTACACGCTGTCTTTGTTTGGAGCCTTCAGCACAGAGGGCCAAGATTTTAAGCACCCACGTCTTAATGAAATCTGCTAAAAAAAAAAAAAGGGGGGGTGGGGAAGGAGTCTTTGCTTTGGGTCCAGCTTCATTTTCTCCTTTTCCCAGGAAACTTAAGTTTTTCCACTTAATCCAAAAAGACTTGCAACCTCAGACTGCAGGAGAGGGCGAGGAGGCCAGAACAGAGTGATTTGCCGACCTGCCCCCTTTGATAGTTCCCCCACCCGGGTAAACCTCGCTTAGTGCTTTCTGTCCTGTGGCCTGGGCAAAGCCTTGGGCGGGGAATGAATGGAGCCACAAAGAGCCCTTTGAAGCCCTGGAGGAAATAACTCGGTGGGAAGCCAGGTGGACCCCAAAGGCTTCCTCTCCATCACAAATGAGTTCAGGAACAGGGACTCTAACCTCTGGGACTCTAACCTCTCTCCTAAAACCAAGTCCACCCAACCCACTCATTTGAAAACCAAACACTTTTCCTGGGGCCTTCCCCCTCCCTGTTTACAAACACGTTTACAATGCCTGATAGGTGACCTTATTTACTTAGTAACCTGTGGATTCATTTATCTTGAAATTAGTAGGTAATGAAGTGGAAAACCCCAACAGCCCTCCCACTAATTAACATGATAATAAGATTGTTTTTGCTACAGAGGTACAATTAGCATGTATGAGCCCAAAGGGGGAGAAAGATCAATAAAGTGTCTGAAGGGTTCTGCTCCCAGGTCTCCAGAAACAGAACAAAGAGCCAGCCACGGACTGGAAGAGTCATCCTTGTAAACTCACGCGGGACCGGGCTGAAATCTTTTGATGCCTTCTGGAGAAAGGGGTGCTGGCTGGCCACAGACCGGGCTGGGGGTGGGGGTGGGGGTGAACAAGTTACAAAGCACACGTTCTGGTGCCGTCCACGCTCTGAAAAGAGAAGGAGTCAAGTGTGGGAAGTTTCAGACGCTGATCCTAAATGCACTTTGATGGGGTGTCGAGTGGAGTGGCTGGGGGTGAAGAATGCCAGCAGGTAATTGCTCCCATAAAATGGTTCCATTTGCTTCCCTTTCTCAGCACCCAGGTAAATGGCTCCCCATAGAGAGGGTAGGAGGTGGAGTCTTCTTACACATCTCCTGTCCGAATACATTTTCATGAGGTGATTTAGCACAGAGTGCCCAGCTCCAGTATTTATTTATTCCACAGACCGAGGTGTGGAAAGTAAATAAATTAGACTTTAGAATTTCTCCAGTATGTATTTACCCAGTAGACTCATTTCTTGGGTAAATTACATGGATTTGGTAGCCTTCCATGACATTTCCCCCCTCTTGATTTTAAACATACACAAACAAAGAATTTGAATGTCCAAAGTGTCTAAATAGCCTAATTAAACTCGTGACACAGAGCAGGAAGAGGGGAGAGTCGGCTGTGGAGGTGAAGGGTGAACGCAAGAATGAGTGGTCCTCCGAGGCCAGTCTCAACTCCTACAGACACAGCAAAGCTTCGTGGGAGGCTAAGCCTGGTGTTCTTCATAACTGCACGTCCACTGTTGATCACATCTCAGCAGTTACTGCTCATCCTCTCTCTAAAGTGGGTTTTCCTGAGAAATTCTGCAATTGGCTAGCTCTGGAATAAATGATTTTAGTTGAGCGACTGTCTGGTTCTTTGCATTTGATTCTGAAGTTGATAACTCCAAGATTCCCACCATCTTTGACTTGAGACAGTCTGTGTTTATGGAACGTAAGTTTCTGCCTCTGACAAAGGAATGCACGTTCTTGTTGTATTTCTAAACCAGAATGTAGTCATTAGTTAGGAAAAGAATAACTCTTGGTGGATTTTTTTTTTTTCAACGAAATTAGTGATGATTTCATTTTGTTTGAAATGAGGGAGACTGTTGATTTGCTTCTGCAGTTAGCAAATGTCTGTAGGAGGGCTGAGGAAAAGGCTTGTCAGGAAAGCACAGGGACCTGAGTTCTATCAGAACCTACATAAAACAGTGTTAGGGGTCCCAGCATGCATTGCTACCCCAGTCTTGGGGAGGTAGAGACTGGCAGTTCCTAGGTTCTGGCCTCCAGGGCAAGTTCTAGGCCGGTGAAAAACCTTGTCTCTAAACACAGGGTGGACAGTTCCTGAGGGATCTCAAGGTTTTCCTCTAGTCTGCACGCACACGCACACACACACACACACACACGCACCTGCATATGCACGATTACACACCCAAACACACGATACATATGCAAACAAAAGGGAAGGGGACCTTTGGAAGAAAATAGACTTTCTTTCTGAAGTTTGTTTTCCTGTACTTTTGCTCTCTCTTTTCCTCTCCTCTCTTTTTTTTTTTTCATCTCCTCTCTTCAGCCCAGGATCTACAGAGTATATTTGTCTGTTTTTATTTTGTTTTGTTTTGTTTTTAATTGACCAATATCTGTATGTTTTGTATCCATTTCAATTTTGGTGCGCTGTCATTTCTTAAAATTTTATATCTTTGGAGTGAGGGACAGAGCCATTCTTATTTCTAAGGGACATTTGAATGGTTTTCCCAAATTTAATTAGGAAATCGATGTCTGTAATATCTGGGGCAGTGTGTGGCGAGGGAGAGAGGTCTACACATCCACAGAGAGAAGCTCAAAGTCACTGCCTAGCCTGTGGTCCTACTAGACACAGCTTGAGCCTATCTCTGGATGGACTCCAAGGAGAGCTCTAAACCAAGGTCCTGGGCAAGAAAGAAACGGAACTGATCTGAATACATTATTTCCACTCACCTTCAGAGTGATGGTTGCAGCCTTAAATGAGAAAAATTAAGGACTCAGTCTTTTCAATTATGCACAGACATGGCACAAGTCCTTGGCTTTTTCTGGTGTTTTATGCCTCTAATACTCTCCCTTTGACAGACCACATTGAGCACCAGGGAAGTCCTGGCAATGACAAACCAAGAAAGCCCTTCACAGCTCTAGAGTGTGCAATCCGTTGAGAGTTTTGACATGCTGTTTTCCATATCCCATAATACTGTCACCTCACCAAGAAGTCATGTCCCTATAGAATACATACTAATTCTAAGCCCCAAATGAATTGCTATAAAATTTCTTTCTTTCTCTCTCTCTTTCTTTTTTTTTTCCTAAAGAATAATTTGAGAATTCTTCACTATCTCTGGAGATCACTTGGGACACCCTGGGGTGTCATATAATCTTGCCTGGGTATAGCTACCCTGGGTGGGGAGGGAGATTTTTTAATAACTGGAGCCAATTTCTGCTAGAAAGAAGTCCCTTTGGGTACTGTGGCTTCACTTTAAATCCAAATTCCTCATCTGCGAACAGTTAGAACAAGATGATGTAGCCCAGGAGAGTAAGAACTTGAATTCAACTTAGAGAAATGTACAACTCGGAGAACTGAAAACTGCTACAGCGCTGGTGGGTCAAAGCTACAGAGGATCATGTAATAACCTCCACCTGTTAGACACAAGCTCAAGCCCTCTAGACTTCAAAAATCCGACTAAGTTGAGATTACAGCCCCCATTTACAGATGGCACAAATGAGGATTGGGAGCCTTGCCAGCATCTCAGGGTGCAAGAGTTAGCAGGTGGAGAGCTGGGGAACAGACTTAAGCAGGTTGGATTGCAGGGAGAACTCAACAGTGTCTCCTTCTGAGGGAGGAAGCACAGTCTTATTGGAGAGCCTCTAACACTCCTATTGGGATTACTTGGGAGTCCCCTGACCTTTGCCTCTAGAAGGCCTTTATCCTTTTGGCGTGCATACTGTTATCAGCAAAGTTGTATCAATACCTTTTAAAAAGAGGGACCCACCTTGTAGTACTAAGCTCTTTTTGGACTAAGAATTCTCCAACAGTATGCACAAAAGCTTTTCACAATTAGCAGAGAGTCTCGTTCATCTGACCTTAATAACTTTGTAAAATAAATACCCACGATTGCTAGTTTAAAAAAAATAAAGTGTTTCAATGGGAGGCTAGAGAGGATATAAATTTAACTTAATACAATTCCCTTACTCCTTGTTAAGGGTGAGCATGCGATGAGGAGTTTTTAGAGGGGCTCCAATGAACTGGCTGTAATAAGTAGCCTTTTTTGGCCTAGATTTCTGTCTTCCTTGAGAATAGCAGTAATTTTCAAGTTTCCTTGCAGATTTTCCATTCTTCGTTGCATATCCACCATGGAGCCAGGAGAGCATCCCATGATGTGAAGCCCTTGCAGATTTTTAATACTCCAGACCTCTGCACAAGACTGGACCCTCCTTCAGCTCACAAGATTTCAGTCTCTCTCATCCCACCCATAGCTAGCTGTGTAAGCTTGAGCCATTTGGGGATCCCTTTAGTGTTTAGACGACTTTTTGGAAGTCTAGGGCCACTGATCAGCGCGTTCCTTGCAATACATTCTCCAAACAAAGTGGCCGGGTAGCTTTAAAAGGCAACGTGGCAAGTGAAAGGTCATTATCCCATTTCCCTAACTCCCCAATGCAGGACGGGCTTGACATTTATGGGGACCACCAGGTTCACAAGCCAAGGTGAGAAGGGCAGGTTTAGAGTCTGGTCACCATCATCCACAGCTGAAGGGAACCCAGCACTAGCTAAACTAAAAACCTAGGCTCCTGGGGAAGGAATTGGAAGGAAGGATTCTGGAAAGTGGGGGAATCTGCACTTGTGTGATCTTCCAAAGTCAGAATGAAGAGTGGCCCTAAGCTCTGCTCATTGTGGAGTCAGGGCAATTATAGAGGAAGGTCACCCAGAGGGCTCTGCGAGCCAATGTTCTGTTCTAGTTTAGGAGTGCTTGCTACCTGTCCCTTGACTTCAAGGCTGTCTCCCTCAGCCACACATTCACAACAGAAAATAAAAGAGTCCCTGGGGTGTGTTGAGAAAGCAGTGTTGTCTCTAAATGCACTACCATTACAAACCTGGCCACTACTGTGTGGATTCGGCATGGTTTATAATCTATCAGATGGTTCACTGAAAGAGGAAATCTTTCAGTCTTGACTCTGCTACCTGATAGTAGACTGTTGCCTACAAGGGAACAGTTGTAATTTCCCTTTGCTTTTCTCTTCCCAGGATGGAACTCATGACTAAGTGCCACTGTCTCCTTTCTACGTTACTTGGTGGTCTCAGTCTGCTGTGCTTTCATTGCTACTTGCTGGCTAAGGATGGAAGAGGGTATAGGATTTAGATTTGGCCTACTTCCCGTGAGTGACTCCCTCTGTGAGAACTGAAAAGCTTCTGGCTGGACCAAAGGGTGGGGGTAGTGTCCTTGTTGCAACAGACATTATAGAACCATAGCGGGTCTGTCTTCATCACACCCATGAGCACTAATAAACAAACTTTGTCTCGGAGCTATTCACTCATTTACTGAGGTCCCCGAGCACTATGCCGGGTGACAGGAGCATGGCTAACTATGTATAAATACTTGACAGAGAGACAAGACCAAAGCACATAGTCCTGAATTCCCTCATTGGAAAGGATGCAAATGAAGTTTAAGAATTGTTTAACTTCAGGCAGTTATTTACTGTCCTTCACCAAAGTCAAGAATGTGAAGGCAGATCTCATCTGTCAAAAGAGCTGATATTTAAGATAGTAAATACATAAATGTATATAAAATATATATTTATATAATACAAGTGAATAATATATTAATTGTCTAACTGGCAGGGTGTGGCTAGGAATGAGACGGTATCATAACAAAATGAATAGTGCTCTTTACATTGTACTAAATCCCAGGAGCAAAGCATGGCGTGTTGGTTGTACAGCAATTGAGGTGTCTGGTGGAGTAGACGGAAGGGTGCCTTTAGCCTGGGAGCTACACAGCCTTGCTGAGGCTGGCACATTAAAGTCGAGGCTTGAAGGATGAGCCTTGTAAGAGAAAAAACATCCCAGGTTTTGGGAACAGGGGTTAAGGGCTCCAAGCTAGTGAGAAGCTTATGGGGCTGGAAAGATGGCTCAGTAGTTAAGAGCACTGGCTGTTCTTCCAGAGGTCCTGAGTTCAGTTCCCAGCAATCACATGGTGGCTACAACCATCTATACTGGGATCTGATGCCCTCTTCTGGCATGCAGGTGTAGATGCTGATAGAGTACTGGTATAAATAAATAAATCTTGTAAATCACTCTGAAACAAGTAAATCTTGTAAATCATTCTGTAGACCAGGCTGGCCTCAAACTCACAGAGATTTGCCTGCCTCTGCCTTCCTAGTGCTGAGATTGAAGGAGTATGCCACCCCTGCTCAGCTAAATGATTAAATCATGTGTGTGTGTGTGTGTGTGTGTGTGTGTGTGTGAGAGAGAGAGAGAGAGAGAGAGAGAGAGAGAGAGAGAGAAATGGTCAGTAGTTCTTAGGTGTAGCCAGAGGGTACCTGAGGCTTGAGATCAAAGGGCAGAATTGGTTTTAAGAGTTCCTGAAGCAACTTGAACAAATGACGGAATGAAGCATGGTTCTGATTTCTCCTTTATTGTGGGGTGGGTTATCCTCAGAACAAAATGAGGATGAGTGTTTCTGATTATTTTGATCCTCCATTCTCTACATAAAATTACATCTCTATATCTGTATCTATAACTATATCTTTATATATTGAACTTGATAGTAAAATGCTGCTTATTCTCTTTTCCTGGCATGGTAGGCTTCGGCTAGTTTGGGGAGAAGCTGACCTGGACCCCATTGCCTGTTCAGCTACTCAGTCAGCACGTTGATTGTTTTCTCATTGCACCAGCCAAACCTTCCTGACAGACAGAAGGCTTCCTGACAGAAGCCACTGAAGGAAGGATGGGTCTATTTCATTTCCCAGTGGATTGCATAGTGTATCATGGCCAGAGAAAGTCATGGCAGCCAGAGTTTGGGGTAGCTGGTTATGTGACATCCTCCTCCTCAGAGATGAATGCTTGTCTTTATGTTCCAGCCCATGGGAAGAACACTCATATTTAGGGAAGATTTTTCCTGCCTTAATTAACCTCATCTTGAAAGTCCCTGACTAACATGCCCAGAGCCTTTTCTCTCTATGTTGATTTTAGAACTTGGATCTTGTCAAGTTAATACTCTTTAACTATCAAAGCAGGTATGGCCTCTTGGGCCTCCACTCTTACATTGTGAAATGAACTCAAGTTCAAATAGAAGACTAGGATACATTATAACACCACCAAGTGTGTACTGGCTTTGACAAAACAAACATATACTAAGTTTCCACATCTATATGTCTATGTAGCTATTCTCCTAACACGAATACTTGCTCAGCAAGTTTCTGGGACCTGTGGAAATTAACGTTGACTGAACTATTATGAATGGGTGTTTTACTAAAACCTAGGGAAAAAGAGTACAGAGCAAGAATTTGAGAATCTATTCGTATTGAGTAGAGCTTTTAGTCTAGGATTTGATGGGAACTATTATAAGCTCTACTCATTCTATTGGGTTCCATTTCCCAGATGGCCATGGCCAGTGCCAGTGCCTTTCTGAACTTTACTTCAGAAGTTGGTCACATCATTTTCCTCTCAAATGTGTGATGTTCTATCTATCCATTCAAAACACGGGAGATGCCTCCCAGGGTCTGTCCTTAGTTTTTAATATCGTCATAAAAATGAATTGTTAAGCACATTAATGATGTCACAAGATCCACGGAAAGAATGTGAGAGGTATCAGAAGCAATTGGGGAAAGGTGTACTGTCCAAGTGATGCTTCACGTCTCCTGCAATTAGATATCCTTCTCCATTGCTTCCGCAGTGCTTCTAATGTGTGTGTGTGTGTGTTTGTGTGCGCACATGTGTAGGCATGCACACACACACACACACACACACACACACACACACACTCCTCTGCACTGCAACTTAACAGAGCTAATTCTTACTTTTTTTTTTTTTTAGACTTCCTGCCTGTACCATGTAAATCTCAATGCTAAACACCTGGCAGGCTTCATCTTGAAAATGAAAGCACACACCCCTTACGTGCATAACACATAGCCAATTTATGACTGCCCCTGCAAGTGGGAAACGGGTTTCTCCACAAATCTCTCTCCTTCCTCTTCAATTTGATAAACTCTTGGCTCTTTTGTCAGGTCAGACCCACTCACGTTGACTTGTGACTGAAAAAACCTTACAAATGGATTCTCAGTCACCACTCAACAGAGCCGGTTGACAGAGCTCTGCGGGACCCTTCTGGGGGGAGGCAGGCTTTTAACTTGATTGATGAAATTATATCTAAATCTAGTAGATTTGGGACTTCAAAGACATTTTTCCCTACTTAGGGCATCCCGGATGAAGGGTGTATGCTATTTGTACCAAACTCCCAGGCTCAAGTGGTTCGCAAATTGACCCCTTTGTAATAGGGTAAAGGTTTCTTGCTAGATAACAGTGGTTCATTTTGATTAATTATGTCAGGGAATTAATGTATGATTACTAACTTTTAGCAGACCCTGCTCCTTCTGACCTCAGCTGCTTGTTTGTGTGGCTGGTTGTAATTTTCGACCGATGGGTTAGGAGAGGTCACTGTGTGGTCAGCATATTTTAAACAAAGGAAGAGAAAGAGGAGAGGCCTCCAAATGGAGTGGACACTAGTTCACAGCCTTGACAGAGAAGGTCTGCTAAGTGTTTTAACAGTAGGCTTTTATATATTTACTCTTGGTAAGAAAAGCTGGTTTGCCAGAATGGAGAGGAACCTGGGAAGATGTGGGGAATGATTAAAT
This sequence comes from Cricetomys ansorgei, assembly GCA_026225945.1. Classification (NCBI taxonomy): domain Eukaryota; kingdom Metazoa; phylum Chordata; class Mammalia; order Rodentia; family Nesomyidae; genus Cricetomys; species Cricetomys ansorgei. The sequence continues at coordinate 6,519,281 of JAMJFZ010002927.1, read as the reverse complement.
AGTAAAATGTTAGCCCATAAATGTCACTGAAATACAGGTTTCAATGGCCCAGGACCTTGTTAAAGACAAAATGGTAAAGTAAGAGTAGTGGTTTGGGGTAAGTCAGGAGAATTGAGATGAAAGCTTCTTATAAATAATGTGATTTTCCTAGGAGGTGATGTGAGTTTTAGGTAGTTATTTTTAGAATAAGTGCTATATGTTTAGAAGAAAGAACACAAACCAAGCTGATGACACTTATAATTATTTTTATTTTATGGGTTTATAGCCCATGTGCTATGATGACCGTTGTGCTGAAATGCTTCGGTCCTTCAATCTGACCTAAGAATTTCACACATACACTGTCTACTCCACGCAGTCTGTTCTGAGTGCCCACTGACCTCTAAGCTGGGCTGAGGGTTTTTTGGTCTTTTCATCTTGGTGAAAGTAAGCATACTTATCACAAGAATTAGGGTCTCGGAGTTTTGAAAAAAAATTGCCAAAAGATGCTGTGTCAAGAAGTGAAAGAAAGCTAACTTTCTTTCAGCATTCAACTGTGAGGAAGGCTCGACAGAAATGCAGAGAACATTAGCAATTGTTTTCTGATGGTGTCTTTATTGAAGTGCAATTATAAAAGGGGAAAGAAAAGAAGAGGTCATTATAAGGTAGGAAGTGTGTGCATGTGTATCTGTGTGTGTGTGTGTGTGTGCGCGTATGTATGTGTGCGCACGCACGCGTGTGCAGGTTGTTATCAAGGAAACAGAGAGTTGGAGGGGGCATAATCATGCAAAAGGTTGGCTTGCACAGGGATGATGGACCAATACCTTTTGGTTTCTGAATAAAGGCTGCGTGTCAGGGACCTGAAGATGGAGAGTGAGAGAGAGAGAGAGAGAGAGAGACCATATTACAAAGGAAAGTGTTACACGATGCCACATTCAACTTTTAAACATGAATAAAGCACCCCTTCTCTAATACGGTTCAGGAATAAATAGTGCTTTCGCATTCAGATTTCGTTAGCTCTGTCCAGGAGGATGTGCGGAAGGCCCTGGGCATGCTGACAATCGCTGATCGCCCATGGCCTTTATGGACAACATAATCACAATTACTGTATTTCAAACAAGCCCCTTTCAAAAATTAGAGGTGTTGATGACTTTAATGGGGACATAGACCATTTGTCTGTTCCATTATTGCAATTACTGTCTGGCTTGGTATCTTCTCTCTGACAGTGGCTAATGCTGTATACTTCAAAGGAAGATATAAACCCACAATAATGCACTTATGGTCCAATTCACATTCAGCTCTTCCCGTCCCCCCCGAGGTCTCCCCACCCCTTCTACACTCACGAGTGCCTGTGGGCCTGTGCATGCACAAATGCACACTCCTGTTGTAGAGGGCTCTGTTGAAGAAATAGAACTGCACAGCACTTGAATTGGACCTGTAGAAATAGGCGATGCCGAAAGAGAAGAGAGAAGGGAACATTATAGGTGTTTAAGGAATTGCAGGTGTGGGTCACCTCACTCTCCTTTTGAAGCATAGGTGCTCCCCACATCATCTGGAAATCACTGGAAAAAAGAAAACCTTCCTTGGAAACACCTGCAGCAATGTTTAGGGATCTAAAAGACAAATCCATTGGATAATTGTCTTCGCGCACAGCACAATCTCTTATTTTCCTGTTTTTAGTTACTACACGTAGTTGTGGAAGAAGACTAAGAATGTTGAATATGACAGGCATATTTGTAAATATCTCCACCTCATATGTATAGATCATATACCACGCTCATGTCCTAAATATCTCCAAACATTCCCTCTCGATTCCTGGATCACACCATTTAGATCTGAGTTTGCTTGTTTTGTGCTACAGAATCCGTAAGTTTTACTCTTAGTTTAAGACGGTAAGGTCTAATGTAGTGTGGTACATCTTCACACACCCAATAGAAAGGAATCGGAGGGGAAAAGAGGACTCAGGGAGGACACATGTCTCTGGGGTTGTGTGCTGGCTTCCCTTGAGGTTTCCTAGAGAACATGACTGATTCATCAACAGCTCCCACATTCAGTGGCTTTGCAGTTCATATGCTTTCCCAGACAACTCTGTCCACTGTACATCTCCGGATCTTACTGGAGACCCAATGGACATTCTGCTGTGGTCCCAAGATCTCACAAAGTCTGTAGGGTTGTGAAATGAAAAAATAGAGCAGAAAAACATTAAAAGGAAAAGAATAACAAAGAAAACGAGATAACCCAACACATAGAAGATGCTGTTGACTAAGGCTCATTTCATAACTCTGAAATGAACAGAAATGATCAGGGTCGTGTTGACAACCGCTTCAACAGTTAAGGTCCCAGTGAACAGGCCAAAGAATTTGTTTAGATTCCAATTACTGTCTCTGTTTCTTAGGTCTCCAAGACAACATTTTTTTTTATAGGTACCTGGGTTATCTGTAGAAAAATAGTTGGGAATCTCTCTTGGGAGACAGGTGGATGTAGGTCAATTGATCATCTTGGTTGATATGACTCCTTTACGTGATCATAGGAACTTAAAATTTAGAAAGAAAGTTCTAGGCAGGACTTAGACAAATAGATCTCTAAACACAGACATTGTTGGGGATTTTTTTTTTTAGTTATGTTTGAAATTGTTTTATGCACTGTTTGGTAAGGGGCTATCCTAAGTCTAGGGGGTTCTGTATTGTTTGCAGGTGTTGGATTTCTCTGGGTGTTGTTTAATTGCCAATGATCTGCACATGCTATCAGTAAAATACATGAGGTGTTTTGAAAGAATAAGAACACCTGAGCTCAGATCTTGGGGTTCCACTGTGAGTATGGCACTGGCCATGATGGTGATTCCCTCTGCTGAGGTCTGGTGGGGTTTCCAATCTATGAAAGCATGTCCCTGTCTTCTTTGGTGAGCCGCCCCCATAGGTGTACTACTACAAGACATAGCCCCAGAAGCCAAATTCTAGTCTGTGGAGACCGGGGTTTTACTTTACAGGGACCTTGAATGGTTGTCATCGAGGGGCTATTTCCATCTCTGAAGTAGCTACTTCTATTGTCAATAGGAAATTTACCATATGTAGGCTGATTTCCATTAGCTGTGCTGACTAATAGCCTATTGTTGGCAAAAATAAGTTCGTTGAATATTTTTAAAAATATTTTAAGCTAGAAATTGCAAAGAAAACTCTAATAATCCTCCCAACCCAAAGTAAACTGTTTATCAAATGTCATGAACCATTAAGAGACAGATTGGTTAGCTCAGCTCAGCATGCCAAAGTGAATGTTTCGGACTTGAAAATAAAGCAGAACTCTCCAACTCAAGGTACAGAAGAGGTCTTCAGTGAATTTTAAAAGAGAACAATATTTTGAATTTTTTCTTTTAAAGTTCAGAGGTGACATTCAACAGGACTTCAAAACCAAATTGAAGAACGATGGATGTAGAAATGTTCTTTTTAATCACCAGCAAAATCTATCACACATGTTCTTTCAAGTAAAGTTTATTGGAAAGAAACTGCTACTAGAGAACCACATGTTAACTCAGACTTGCCAAGGTCAGGCCAGGGCAATAAACCCTTGAACTTTACAAATATGCAAAGCTGACATAAATAACAAATTAAACTCAGCCAGGTAGAACACTTGGGCCGGTGGATATGAGACAGATACCAACCCTAGGGACCCAGAGCCTCTTGATTAGTGAGGAAAACTGGTCTTGCCCTCTTTGTTTGCTGGCCATTAGTTTTGCATCTGTGGGGCCCTTTGCTCTTCCCTGCTGAGGAAAAAACCAATAAAATGGTTCTGCTAAGTTCTCTGCCAGGAGCACCGAGTTACAGCTCATGGATTGTTGGTGTGCTATATTGGACTAATGACTTAGCCTATCTTTAAAAGGAAACATAGAACACTGGGTATATAAGGTATATATATATGGTACTTTTGAGTTTTAAAGGCACTTCTATCCCTTTATCTTTTATTTGTGTGCGTGTGTGTGTGTGTGTGTGTGTATGTATTTGCGTGCCTGTGAATGCACCTGGGTACGTATGTGAGTGTGGTGTATGCGCATGCGTGTGGGTGTATGGGTGTGTGCACCTCTATAAACACGTTCACCGTGTCCAGAGGAAGAAGTTGTTAGGCATCCTGCTTTATCACTCTTCACCTTATCCCTTAGAGGCAGGATCTGTCACTGAACCATAAACTAGGCTTGGGGCCAGCAGGTCCCCAGGATTCTCCTGTCTTTGCCCTCGCAGAGCTGGGATTACAGGAATGCGTGTAACCACGCCTGACTCTTTATGGGTGTTTTGGGATCTCACCTCAGGCCCTTATGCTTGCGCGGGAAGCACTTTTACCTGCTGAGTCATCTAGAGCAATTTCTTTTCTTTTTCTCTTTTCTTCTTCTTTTATTTTTTTATTATTCATTCATTCATTTATTTATTTTTGGTTTTTTGAGAGACAGGGTTTCTCTGTGTAGCCCTGGTTGTCCTGGAACTCACTCTGTAAACCAGGCTGGCCTTGAACTCACAGAGATCCGCCTGCCTCTGCCTTCTGAGTGCTGGGGTTACAGGGGGTGCACCAGCACCTCACAGAGCAATTTGATGACAACGATGATGTCTTTCAGGAAGAAGCTGTGTCAGTGACAACCATACAAAAAGCAAAACAGGAAAACAGAATGTTTGGAATGTTGCAATTCCGCTTAAGAATACAAAAGCGAATGGGTAGCTGCAAAGTACACAGCAAAGAAAGAGAGGGTGCTATCTTGAATTTCCAGTAAGGCATCTGTTTTTATTATGAAAGTATCAGAGAGATGCAGAAGCTGAGGAAGAAGTAAAGGGCTTCACAGTCTCCATCGCTGCCCAGAATTCAAACTAGCAGGCATCCTTGCTGTGACCATGAGGCTGAGTGCGTTTCTAGATAAAGGACATATTTCTCTGGTGGGAACAACCGAGGAATTCTCAAGGTCTTTTCAGAGTTCCAACACTAAGCTGTCATAATTTTACTCTTCTTGCAGACCCAATGTTTTCACAGATTTAATCTACAATGTATTTAATTAAATGTAGCCTACCATACTCAAAGAGTTGGAGGTTGGTGTCGGGGCTTTCAACTCTTCTCACAGGTTTTGCTGTTGGCTACGACTCACTGTTAGCTTTAATCCCAGCTGGTGAGCTATGAAAGCTTGTGAGGAGAAAGTAGTCCCCTGTACGGATTATCCTTGAGGGAAAAGCATTCCTTAGCAGCCTATTTATTTGTATATTTTTATTTATTTATTATGATTTATTTTTTTAATTAAAATATAATTATATCATTTCCCCTCTCCTAGCAACCACTTTAAAATCAGTTGCTAGTGACAGGATGGGGTTTCTTGGTGTTTGTCCACAGGGAACAGTAAAGAGATTATATCTCCTGCTATTCCCTTTGGGGCAGGATTGGAGGTGGAAGACATTTGACCACATAATGGGAGAAGAAAGACCCTATCAGTTTCTTAAAATCTGATAAGTGTCTACAGAATAAAATATGATCTTGTAAGTCATTGGTTTATTTAAATAATTTTATAATAAATCTGAATTAATTTTATGGTTTATTTGAATAACAATACTCATTCCTTTTTAATACAAATTCAAAATTATAACCATTAGCTATATCTCTGTAGATCTCCATGTATCTGCATATCTATCTGTATACAGATTTGCATTTTTAGACAGGGTTTCATTACATAGTTCAGGCAGGCCTTGAACTTCTGACCACCCTGCCTCAGCCTCTTCAGTCCTGTGATTACAGTCATCAGTCAATTTGCTTGACTGATACAACATTGACTTCTCTACCAATTTGAGATCTGATCGGACGTTTTGGGTCTGATTCTAAAAGCTGTATTTCTCCCCAGGAACAGATGCCTGCAGGGGTCACTGTGGCAGCCAGGTGCTAGGAGGGTCAAGTGTGTGCTCGGCTGTGGCAGGTGCCCGCTCTGCTCTGATGAAGGCGGGACGGTCACTTGTTGAACTTCTAGAGAGAGAAGAAAGCAGTGTCCTGTAGGGGAATAAGAACTAATTTCAACATGGAATTAAAATATTAAAAATGAGCAGGTAGGGTGGAATGAAGCCTACTGTGTGTTAGAAATTTAACAAAAAGAACTGGATGACAACAAATAATATTCCACTGCCGTTTCCTTTTTGTGGTTTGTATGATTTTCTTTCACTTGAAGGCATGCGCATGCGCCACATCTTCTAAAGACGGCAGCGTGATCCCCTCTGCCCCCCGAGGGAAAGTGACTATACAGCAGTTCAATTTTCAAACTAGATAAAAATCTGCGTCTAAAATCTAAGTCAGCTTCAGATTCTTCGAATCCTATGTATGCAGTGTCAAAAGAGCACATCCAAACAGTGGATTGGTTACACAGAACCGTGGCTCGTGACGTTTTCAAAATAGCCTGTTTTCAATACCTGTTGTGTTTTTTTGGTTGGGGTAGCTTTATGCTTCATAGCTTTTCCTTTAGTTCAAGTACCTTATGCAGATCAGGGTCTCAGACTGGAAGCTAAATGGCATCTTCTGCTCTCTATGGGGTTGGCACAATGGTGTTAGCTTGAAGTTGAGTGGATTTAAGGGGTAAGGGGATGAGCATTCCGATTTTCCAAGAATCTACTTCTTCCTCCTCCTCCATCTGATACCTGGACCAGTTCACACATGAATGGGGCCCACTCTGACCCCAGTCCTTTGAGACTTCATGGTCTGAAGCAAGCTGTCAGGCTGGCCTCCTGTCCGCTGGCTCAGTGTGGACACATTAGTTAATCTACCCTGCCGACCTTGACCCAGCCGGGATTCTTGTCTGGGGAAAGCTAGACACCTGGCAAATTTTAAAGTTTAATGTCAGGTTAATCTCAAGTTATTTTGGTAAAAATAGAATAGCCTTGCTCCTTGCTTCCCTGTTGATTGTAGGTGGGAGGTGACTGGAATGACCGGAGAACAGCAATTAACAGGCTCTGGCACAGGAAGTTAAATCACACAGTGCATTACTACCTTATTTATTTTTGGATTCTCGTGGATCAAGGTTGTTGCCTGTAAGTCTCAAGGACTAAAGGATTAGAATGTGTAGAAATACATATATATCATCGAAGAGGGAATCTTGTTACTCTTGACTACTCATCTCTGGCTCCAGGGCACACACTCTTAGATTGTATTAAATATTATTAAAAAATGTTTATTTAAAGCCCTTTCAACTGACAGGTTATTAAATGCTAGATCAAATGATGAGAAGATTCAACATCAGACTTGTTAGTGGGCCAGTGCAGGGTGGAATATGTTGATCCCTGTATAAACAAATAGTCACAGACATACCCTCAACTCTATTGAAACTGTTGAATGGGGGTTCTAGTCAAAAAAGAATTGAATGAGGCAATTTTTTAAAAAAGCAATCCCAGGGCAATCAGAGTTGGCTGAAGCCCCTGTACTTATGAATCTACCGAGGAGATATAAATGTAATTTTTAACAACGGATGTTTGGCTACTAATTAAGAATAGATTCTTCAGTCCATAACGGAAGTCAGCCACTACAGAATTCAGCACATTCTGTATCTTGGTCTGGACATTTATACCCAAGTGATAATAGCAATATAATTTAGCACGTGATAAAGGGGAAAAAAACCCCACCCATTTTGATGACTTTTTTTTTCCCCCCACAGAGCAGCTAGTAGACTTTCCACATTCAGGTCATTAGTTTTTATCTGTCTATAGTAAAATAATTTGGGTATGGAAGAGGGAGGAAAAAAAAGAATTCTCCTGTTAGTCCTGTTAGTTGGTGGGAATGGCTTTCATGTCGCAAAGCAGTCTCCTAGCAGAAAGGCAGAGGGGAAGTGTAATCAGGTTAGAACTTGATGTTGTAAGTTACTCGAATGAAAGACTTTTCTTAAGGTGACATTAAGATGAAATATTTAAGATAAACTGGAAGATTTGACTGGGAATTCACAGTGGCTCTCTGAAATAGTCTGTCCTGATTTACAGATCCTCAATTTTCAATTTATGAGCTGAGACCAGAGTATACCACCAGAGGATGAGAATAGAGTAGTCATATTAGAGGCAGCTCATATATCCTAAAGACAGACTTTGGAAGAATTAGAAAGTATAATAAAGTGCCTGTCCCTTTAAGACAGGGCCTGGCTCCCTGCCAATTTCCAACCTAAAGCATTAGATATTTTTAAAGCCCTTAAAACTGTCACTTTTCCCCTGGACTTTTTGTCATGTCTAAATGAAAAAACAGCACCAGGGAGATTTGCCCATATTGTTTCCAGTCTCCTCAGGATATTTTTGAAAAGTAAATATTTATTGCTGACAATAATTTTTTTGCAAAGGTTAACTAGCATTTCAAGTGCAAACCCGGGCATCTGAAAGACAGAGAAAGTCCCCTCCACTTTCAGGGCACACGAACAGGAAGCTTGAAAACAAGGCCACCGGAAATGTGAACCTTTGCAAAAAAAACTTTTTTTTTTTTTAAATCCCTTTTCAATAAAGACAATAGCAATGATTTTTGGACAGTCAGTCCAGAGGACATTTGCGACTCGGAGGAGTATAAATGTAGCCTAGAGACCACTGGGGCATCCAAGAGTGGCCTTTTTCAGCCTCTTCCTCAGCATTTGAATGGATTCTGACACCAAGTTCAACACAAGGACCCCTAATGCCTCAGTGGCTCCTTCCCTGGGATCCCATGGGCTGACTTCCAGAAACCGTAGCTTAGTGGCTTCCCAGGGTCTGCATTCCCGTTACTTACCGGAAGTATGATCATGTCCTCCAGAAATTTTCCTGCCAGCTTGATCTGGGGGCCTTTTGCGGTTTCATTTTTAAAAAGTGTTTTTCAATCAGATAAATTAGGAAAATGAAACACGTTAAGCAGGGCTTCCTCTTCCAAGGCTTTAACATACAACATGCGTCTTAAATCCAGTTTGGGAAAATTTTAATAAGACACAACCAGCAGGTCATATTTTGCTAAATGACAATTTAAAGATGTAAGGAACACAGAACACTACTAAACTCTCTTAGGATTATAGCTTTTGTGATATAAAAATTTATTGGTTATTCAGGTAAGTAAGCATTAGTGGCAATCCACAGAATTTCTTATGGAGAAAATGTCAAAATGTGCTCTCTCTCTCTCTCTCCATATGTATATATATGTGTATATATATATATACACACATACATACATATACATAATATATATACATATATGCTATATATATTTTATATATATATATATATGTAACACAGGAACAGACATTGAAGACTGTTCATCTACCCATTAGCTATGCAGATGACTGCGTGCACACAGATACACACTCCACTGTAGCATGCACACACATCGACTGTACCACTTAGGATTTACATGTGTCTCCAAATCAAAGACAGTTCAACCAGCAAGAAATTTAACTGATGTTATATATTTGTACTGCATAAAACAGTGTTTCCGTATAATCAACAGGGATACAAGCCTTTTTACTATGAATATGAACAGGGGATTATGTGGTGATCTGAGATGACTTACTGACTCAGCAGCAATCATTAGCTGCACTACAGCCAGGACGAATAGAAAATAGCAAAGCCGTGCACGTCTGTGGAATTGGACCCCACCCCTCAGCCCTTGAATTTATGTTGATGCTTTATTTGCCAGGATTTGACCCCATTTGTATGATACACTAAGAAATGCAGCTTCTCTAGTAGGAACAAATTCTAGGGTCTATTCATAAGAAAAAAGTAGAGATGAGCATTGTATAAATGACCACTTGTTAGCGTATATTCTTTAAATTGCCATGGACTGTGCAAAAGGCCATCGGGTAAAGGTTTTCAGTTAAGTATCCAGTTAACAACTTAGTTTCCATACTGGATCTTGAGTTTGTCAAGGATCACAGAGATATGTTTCTAGACCTGCAAACATGGAAAAAGATTCAGACTCAACTGTTGGGAAAGCTATCTGGGGAGGCAAAATTATGTAAATTCCCAATATTTTTGATTCAAGGGATATAGAACCAAAGCAAAACCAATAAGGGCTGGAGACATCAGTTAGAGGTAGAGAGCTTACCTCACACATGAGGTTCCATCCCTACACATGCAAACCCAAAGCCGAAACCCTGTGGTAGCCAAAAGCATTTTAGAATGTTTCTTAAAGGCACTAAGTACTAAGATCATCATCAAAAGACGTGCACTTTGGAACATGGGTTGAGTTGATTTGTTCTTATCTAAATGAAACACTAAGACACTTAGTCCTTACAAGGTCTGTAAGATTTAGCAACATTTTAATTCTAATACCACGATGAATAATTTATTTTTCCAGAAGCAGTTGGCTTTTGATTTGGTGAAGGAATGCCTATCCATCATTGCTTAGTTACCTATGAGACCCTGACATTTACAGTGCCATCTGATGAATATTGTGACTTTTGACACACGAACCTTTGGGTTTGTACATAGGGAGGAAGGGGGCCCAATCAACATGAAATCAGCAACCCTTAGAGTTGCTATCATCTTAAGCTCTCCTGGATTTCCATTTCTCTTCTTTTCCTCCGCTTTCTTTCCTTCCTGTGGCTTCAAAGCTATGGACTTTCATAAGAAGGAAAGACCTTAAAAGCTGAATAAAACTCCATTGTGTGTCTGTGAATCCGTTTCCCTTATTCACCCATCTGTTATGAGATGTCCATTCTGATATCATTTCCATGGTGTCCAGAAGGGGAAAGGGTTAGTTGCAAGTCAGTGAAGGAGAAAGTAGATGGAGAACCAACACAATACAAAGCTTGATGGGAAAATCCTGCAATGGAACTTAATATGCTAATTTAAAAAAGTAAACAAAGTCTGGCATTCACCCTTTCCCCTTCATGGCTACTATCTGTTCTCTCACATTTCACCTTTATGTATATGTGTGATGAATCTTCTTTTCGTATTTTCTCTAAATAAAACGTGGAGATAGCTCGGCTGTCAAACGTCTTGACAAATATTGGAATCCGTGCATTGCAAATTATTAGATGTGTGGGCAACAATATCTTATGTTATTTGGAATAAGAAGACATGTGAAAAGATAAAAGTAAGAAGCAGTATTATGTGTAGTATCATATGAACCAAACAACAACGACAAAATGCCCTGGGCAAAACACAGGGCACATTGCTCAGCGGGGGACTTAAGAAATCCACTTTCTTTTTCTCGAGACATGTATTCCAGGCAGGGAACTCTCTAAATAGCCAAGGATGTGTTTGAACTTCTGACTCTCCCACCTCCCTAGTGCTTGGATACAGGTGGGCACCACTGGATCAGTGTTATATGTGGCGTTACATATAAAGTTCACAGCTTCTTCTTGCTGGGCAAACATTCTGCCAACGTAGCCACACCCTCTGCCTAAGCCATCAACTTTGAATTTTCAGCTTACAGGTCCAGAAACTCCACGAGCATAGCATAGAAAAGGACAGTGGTGTGTTGTCTGACGGGTGCCCTGTGAGTGAAGTGTCAGGACTCTACACAACACATTCGGAAGAAAACAGGAAAATTTGGTTTGGTTCAAGTAAGGGAAACTGGTTTGGTTCAAACTGGAAGAAATATTTTCAAATATGGACAGTTGAGTTGCCTTAGATCAGAGCTACCCTTGGGCCCCAGAACTAGGAATTTCAACTTGGGATGAATGGTTTGAAGATTCCGAGTTACATCTTCATGACAATGTGATGAGTATGTTGTATTATCCTACACACATTAGAGCCGAGGAAAACAGTGTGATTGAAAAAAACAGAGGTTGGAAACAATAGGAAGAGAGGAAAAATGAACACGTCAGAACTTGAGACCAGAGAACAATGGGGAATGGATAAAAGGGGACAATGGAAAGAAAGACGGTTATAGTTTGGATCCTAAGTATCTCCCAATGATCCATAGTGTGCTGTTAATGCGAGGTGGGAGAGTTAGTGCCTCCCAGAGGATTCTGGGACTCCAGTTTTTTTCTTTTTCTTTTCTTTTTTTTTTTCTGTCGTTGCCTTTCAAGTCAGGAGGTGAATGCTTTGGCTCTGCCACCCTCTCTTGGCCTGCTTCCGTGGACCCATTATGAACAGGAACTTCTGAAAGTGCAAGCCAACACATATCTTCCTCTTTGTAAGCTGGTAATCTCAGGTATGTGCTTATAGCGGAAGCTGATTAGCACAGGAAGTCCGTGTGAACTACGAATAAAACAAGGCATACGTACACAACAGAATGTTTTCAGCCACCAAGAAGAGCAAAGCGATGCCGTTTGCAAGGAAATGGTGCCACTGAGGACAGTCATATTATGTGGATTAAGCCAATCTTAGATAAATGCTATCCATTTTCTCCCAACTGTGCTTCCTAGATATTTTTTTTTAAATACAGATACAAAAGCATATATGCACGTAGGACACGAAAGCAGAATTAAAGCTGTCTAGGGGAACAAAAAGGACAAATGGGGGTTGTGGAGGGGTGAGAAAGATTGAAGGTGTGGAGAGGAATATGTTCAATGTCCAATATATACAATATATATTTTTGTGAAGTTATCCTTATACAACAAAGTGGCTGGCACCTGAATAAAGGTGTCTGAGGTTGACCTCTGGCCCCCTACATACCTGCGCGTTGGCAACCACACACAGGAGCACCACCCCCTCCACACAGAGAAAAACGTCGCCTTGCAGAGTATGGCACACAATGAATACGCCCAATGAAAAATTTAAAAATGCATTAAGATAAATGTAAACGATGGACGGTTTGAACGGGGGCAAATTAATTTAACGGGGAGTCACTAAGGGACTAGTTTGTATCTATTTTATGTCCCTGGGATGTAACAACTCCACTGGACTGTCTAGAGAGCAGAACAATACTAAGAAAATTTTGTTTTTGGTCAGATTGTGCAAATCATAGAGACTGGGAAAGTTCTGGAGAAGACAATCTGACTCCTGTGAGAAGCTTAGGAAGTTTTCACTGCTCTAAGAATGACCAAAGAACCACATGCTCGAGGAATCTTTGAAAAATTGCCGTGAAATGGTTAGGATTTCTTGGTCCCATCTCGATGCTGTCAGAACCAGAAATGACCGGATCTATACCAGGTCTAGCCCCTGTACAATGGCATGGCTCACTGCATACTGAATCTTACATTTTATAGTAATTAGAAGGGAGTTTGGAATTCGGATAGACCGTAAAGAGACTTTGTCTCCCCATGATTCTAAAGTTAAAGAAAATGGAATTGAAAACTCAGAGCTGGAGAGATGGCTCAGCAGTTAGGAGCACTGGCAGCTCTTCTAGAGGATGTGGGCTCAATTCCCAGCACCCACATGACAGCTCACAACTGTTTCTAAGGCCCGTTACAGGGACCCCCACACCTTTAAACACACATACAGGTATGCAAATCACCCATGTACATAAAAAATAAATAAAATATTTTTTAAAAACTAAAAAAGAAAGAAAGAAAAAAAAATCAAGGGACTCAGCGGAAGATCTGTTCAGTGAAGTATTTCTGAAGAGGTTTGTTGGACTTGCACCCAACGTTTTAACTTTTGAATATTGCTCAAAAGTTAGTTGTCTCCCTTAAAGCATTCTTTGTAAAGGTACAGTTCTTTAGTGACTTAAAATCTTGAGTGTAAGAACTATTCTAAGTGCTCTGTCGCCTTCTGTAAGTGTGTGTGTGGGGTTCTGTAAGTGTGTGTGCGGGGTCGAGGGGAGCAATGAACTCTCTACAAACGAAATGACTAAAAGGAAGCCCCGGTGTGATTGTTTTACACAGTAAGCCGTGGAATCCGCTGTTTGAATCATATCGGCACATGTATTACAACCTCTTCTAAATGGTTAATCGCTTCTCCGATTGATTACTTTGTTTTCTTTACTATCCAGTTACTCAGTTGATTAGATTAATTAGATTCCACTAGGGTAAGGTACATTCCCCATGCTGTTGTCAGAAGTCGTACTCTTTTTGGTTACTAAACCAAAAGCATCCCCTACCTTCAGGCTTTAAAACTGTGAGGGTTTTTTTTTTGTTTTGTTTTGTTTTGCTTTGTTTTTTTCCTTTATGGACGTATAGTTTTGAATTCCATTTTTAATAAGTCAGGAATGACTCCTCCTTATGGCTACCTTGTATCTTCACTCTACAGTGTGTTAAGAATTTGAGAGTAACTCTGACTCTTGCTCTGACAGAGAAGATACATGGACGTTTTCTTTCAGAGGCAGAGCAGGCATTAGACAAGGCTCTTTCGGTTTTTCCGGGGGTGGGGTGGGGCAAGCTCCCCCAGCTTCTCCGAACCTCTGAGCCTCTTCCTGGAGATTAGGAGATAATGCATCTGAAATAACATCCAGGCTTTTGGCTTATCTGAGCATCAAATCCCAAGAATCTCAAAGTCCAATTGGCTGTACATTCGATTGAACAAAAGTCTCAACCCACAACAGAGTTCTAACAACGCGTAGAACAGGAGAGGAAGGGAAAGTTCCATCTTAAGTCAGGGCTAAACATTCCTGGGCTTTGGTGGTGTGTTTTTCTTTCAGCTGGCCAGCCCCTGCTGTTGGCAGAAGCTTCTCCGATGTGTTTGTTTCTCTTGAGTTTGTACATGCTCTGCGGTCTCTCTTAAGTATGAACAGACCACAGACCCAACCTGTGCTGGGGCTGCAGCACAAATGCCAAAGGCGTGAATACACCAGTCTGGAGACGGAGTGCCTTTGACACTTGCAGGAACCGGGCCTCCAGGCTGGGTGAAGAGCTGGTTGGTAGAAAAGCCAGAGGGAGTCACAGCAGAATGATTGGCACGCGCGTTAGGTGTTGCGTAATATATGCAGTACACGATCCAGGCCTAGTTAAAGGGCTGAATTCTGAAGTAAAACAGATCGTGGTTCCAGATCAAGCTTAGATACGCGCTCCGTATATAACACTGAGCAGGTGGTTCGCCTGCTCACCTCTTACGGCGTGGGGATGAAGGCAGTGTGTCGCTAACGAGGATCTCATTAGCCTCGCGTGGAATGGGGGATGTGACGTAAGTGGACACCAGAGACTCTCAGTATGTAAACAGTAAGCGACTACTGATCAAGCCCAGTTGTTTGCTCATTCTGTCAGCAACATATTTCTGAAATATTTGCAAGTTTCTCGCAAATTCTTAAGATTTTTAAAAGACCTGGGTGGGCCAACATTCTTCCTAAGCCTTGCTGATAACCATCGTTTCAATTTTAGGGGGGCAATTTGTTGATACAAATCAAAAGCCTTAAGCAAATGCATATATTTTAACTTAGAAATTCAAATTTTGTTAGCCCGAGGAAAGAATCAGAAATAGGAACTCAGAATTAATGTAGAATATGTATTTTATTTCCCTAGCACGTTAAAAGTGTTACTTATGAGAGTAAAAATACAGTCACAAAGATCAACGTAGAATCATGAGATTCGTACATTAATGACACAATTTTATAGCCGTTAGAATTCTTTGTTCTAATCTTTTAATGCAAAGGGCTTTCATATTTAATACATTGTGAAGAACGACAGTCATAGAAAGCAAAAAATACTCTTAAGAGTGCAGCAGTTTAACACGTCTGACAAATATGTCAGAAATGAGATAAACCCCTTCCTGAAGAATTTTGACACAATAAAACATAAAATTACACACGTTTCAAGAGGATGATTAAAGAGTGACAGAGCCATGAGGAAAACCATCATGACATCAAACTCTTGATTTATTGAATTGGTCATCTTGAGTTTAAACATAAGCTAAATGGAATTTCATAAAGAGACAACAGACCTGCAGTGGTAAAATTTTAGTAACTAATTTCAAAATATTCCTAGAAATGTCAATAATTGAATTCCTTAAAGTAATGAACCATATACTGCTTTGATTAATTCATCAAAATATAACTCCTAACTCATAGTTTTAAAAGTCACATTATTGTGACTTTTGGTTTTTTGAGACAGGGTTTCTCTGTGTAGCCCTGGCTGTCCTGGAACTCACTCTGTAGACCAGGCTGGCCTTGAACTCACAGAGATGGACCTGCCTCTGCCTCCCAAACTCTGGGATTAAAGGCGTGTGTTACCACTGCCCAGCTTACTGTGATTTTCATATTTTGATATTGCAATGTCCATGACTTTATCTGAAAAACTTTACTTTGAGACGTTCAATTATCATAGGTTATGAATACCATTAACTTGAGAAAATTATTAGATTTACAGTTTATACTAATTGATTGGAAAAGAAATCACTAGGTTTTAGTAGATGGCCAGTTAAACCAAGAAATGGAAAGCTTTTAACTTTTCATACTACAATCACACACACACACACACACACACAGACACTTATCCCAAATGATTCTCAGTCATGAATCACCAAAAACAACTCCCTAATTTTTACAGCCCATGTAGATATTTGTTAAATTTCAATTTCTTCTAGAAATAGGCTAAGCTCTCACATTCTCTCTCTCTCTCTTTCTCCCCCCCTCCCTCTATTTGTATCTGATATCTGAGGTTTTGTTATCCCTAAGGCTCTCAATAGTTTTCTTTGTGGGTTCTGGCCAATTACCAAAGAATCATTTGGTAGACGTGTAGAAGAGCCTTTAATTAAAATTTAACAACAGTGTAGACACCCACACAGCAATATACAAACAAAGGTAAGCACTAATCTTCTCCTAGCTAGAATCTTTATCTGCACACACCTCCCATCACAGAAGACAGAAGGGTGAATAAACGTCTGATGTATTTGAAACCAATAGGCGGTGTATTTTAGATATGACACATAAATTGTGATTTAATCAATGGGTGAAGCTAACTTTTCTTACTATTATTATAGCTTCCTGTTTGGGTTCATCAAGTAGATTACAGTCTGGCAAAATTTTGGTTATTTGGTCTACATTTTCTACCATTTAAGAGACTGTGTACTTCAGATTAGTTAGATATTTGCCTGCAGTTAGTTCTTCAGGTTAGTGTCTGGTAACACACTTCTAATGATATAAACACGGTAGGCTTGCATCCAAGAAGTTTCTCCTGGACCTAAGCAGCTCTACATCTGCCTGTCCTGCTGTCTGAAATATAAGCCCTCCACATTTCACCATGTCTTTCCATTAGGAGCAAGGGGAGCTGGCCTTGAAATGGTTCCACATTTTTTACTTTGTTGCCCCTTTTGATGTCAGTGCTGGTCGAACAGTATGACTAGAAACCCAAGTCTCGACCCTGCCACCTTGTATATCTATGCTGTGTCCACATACCACACACATTAAAGGCTTATTAAGTGGCTGGATATAACACATGACAAATACTGTCTTTCAACACAGATGTATATGGTAACAGAAAACCGCTATCAAATATGTTTGTGTAAACAGTAATGGTCATTCTCTCTGGATGCCAAACCTATGTGAATATGTCTGGTGCTTGAGGGCAAATAACTTGTCTATGCATCCCAAGGCCACTTTCTGATAACCCCTTCTGCTAGCACAGCGCCAAAGGACCATGTGTATGCCTTGGGTTGTAGGCTGCGTCAGAACTTGGTTTCCTGGGACCTTCTCACTCTGGGAGACAATGGGGTCATCTCTCCTTCTCCAGGCTTGAGCTCTACTCCCTTGGATCTTGCTGACCTTTAAAAGTCACACAGCTCTGCATCTCCACCATAAAGCGGGAGAGCTGGCATTCTTTAGGACCTGGGGGAGTTGTTGTGTTCCTCTGGAATGTGTTGAATGGCTTGTAAATTAGAGTCCCTAATGAAAACTCGCTGGTGTCCAACTGGAGCAATCATCTGGCTAAAATCAGGCAGTAATTCCACTAATTTTACTGCCCTTCTCCCAGCCCTCAACGCCTCATTTAGGAAAAAAATGTTTATGTTTCCCTCAAAACACCTGCATTTTAACTCCAGACCCAAAAGCAATTACAGATTTTATTTTATTTTATTTTCTGGCCTTTCTGTTATGAATGAAGCGTCCCTTTCTTTTGTAAAAACGTAAGTAAATAAAGCCAACCCCGAGGTTTCTAACTGGGAGACTTTTAAATTGTCATGTTTTCTTTGGTGTGTACAGAGTCCCATTCTGCAGCTGTTGCCCAGAACCCTTTAGGTATTTGTCAGAAAACAATAGCAGGAACCTTCTCAGAGAAGTTTACATTGTGACTAACTGAGGTCTGGTTTAAGGACAGAATGGTGTGAGTGCCACTTATCCAATTTCAAACCTTTCAAATAGACCTTGGCTTTTATCAAAATTCAGTCCAACTGAGACTCTCCACACCTTTTTTTTTTTTTAAATCAATTTAGCATCACTGGAAAAAAATAGTTTTGAACTTCAAGAAAAAGAAAGTTCTGGGGAAAACACTGAAAACAGAATGGAAGTCTCTCTCTGTCTCTCTTTTATCACCACAAATTAATAGAACATTACATGGGAGTGTTTTTGTTTTGTTTTTTTCATTCTGGTTTCCATTTGTTTAAATTCTTTGAAAATAAAGTGGAAAGTGTGTCTCAAAGTTTGGTAAAAATTCATAAGAGTTTGGGTTACATTTTCTTGCTTGATAAAAAACAGAGGGAAAAGAATTTCAAGTAACATATATACAAATCTCTCCATTTGTTTCTAAAGAGTCACCTTTCCCCCACCCTCCCACTGCACCAAGTCTGGGGAACATCTGTGAGCTGGAGATGCATTCTGGGTAATGACATGCAAATGAGCCCACCAGTTAACCGAATTTCCTTGTCCCAATAATGGAATCGGACCAACATGTAGGTTTGTAAATTGGAGCCAGGCTTGCCCAGGCCAGATGTGCAAACAAGAGCACGTGTTCTTGGTTTTAAGGACTGGAGCAGCCATGCCCCACGGGGGAAAGAAACATGATAAAGCTATGGTACAGGGTATCTACCAAGTAAGGAACTAGAAACAGACAGAAATGTTCCCTTTGAGTACTGTCCATATTAGACGACACACTGAAGCCATCAGAAATAGTGACTAACTGGGAAGACAGGCCTTTGGATATCCTGTGTCTCCCAAGCCTGCCAGCTTGGCTGAGTGGTGTAGCCACCATAGTTTGGCTATTAGTGTGCTCTGCTAACCACTTGTCAAGATACTGATGATGAGTTCACTTCCAGAGACATTCTGAAGCCCCTGATCTATCACCTAGTTAAGGAAGTTCCTCTCCTTCTCAGGCCCTCTAATAGTAGTCCTCTGGAAACCCGGTGTGTGAGTCAGAGAATGAGGTCTCATTTTGTAAGCCTTCCATTGGGCATCAGTGGAAAACCATGACCGCCGCCATTGACAGTGGGAGCCTAGTTTTCCAAGTACAGTCTCTACATATAAGAGACAAGTTAGACTCGCTGCCTCCTGTGTGGCGAACACACCTGATTCTGTTAACTCTGTAACACGAAAAGACTATTCAAGTGGCTATTGAAAGATTCTCAAAGAACTGAACGAGGGGACATCAAACAGGCTAAAATCAAAAGTTGACTTACTCAGAATGGCTTGAAACAAGATTTCAAAGCCTTCCTCTTTTGAAGTGAAAAGATATCTTGCCATTAAAAAAAAAATCCAGAAAGTATTACATTATAGATGTCACAACTAATGATCCTCATACAGCTAAAGCACCAGAGGATCAGAAAAAGAGCAAACATTTGGATGTACTTCTCAAAGATGATGGCTATATTTAACTGATGGCTATTGAATTTATCAGGGTCAGTTAGCATAATGAAAACATATTTTATTAGGCTGTTAAAGGGATAAATTGTTTTCATATTTATTCATCTGTTCCCAGGGCTAATTTGGGGCTTTTTAAGACATGCTTTTCATGTCCTTAGAATGAACAGCTAAATAAATAAAGCATTAGTTTGAGAACAGAAGTAGTCACTATAGATACAGCATGGTTCTCTTCCGTACAAGCCCGAGTAATAACTCTCTGCCTCGATGTTCACCAGCCATGGCAAATAGTTTCTGGAATTCCCAAGCTAGTACAAAAATAAATATAAGTAGAAATACACACCAGCAAGGAAAAATAAAACAAGTTAGCCAGGGATGTTCACTGAATGAAAGACAAACCCAATATGACGCTGTTTACGATTGAAGCTGAGAATACTTTTGTTTCAGTTCACTGCTGGGGTACATATATTCTCATGGTCTGAGTAACATGAAGAATCTGGAAAAAAAATGCCTGTTTTATTTTGTTTATTTAATAAAAATATCAGCATTCTTAATTGGAAATACGATCTTTCAGACACTGGCTTCCAAAGCATGCTTGAGGTTTACAGGCTTTCCGAGTGGGAAAAATTGTCAGAAGGGCAGCAGTGGGTTGTGAGATGTCTCAGAGGGTAAAAGCGCTTGCAGCCAAGTCTGACAATCTGAGTTCGATTCCCGGAACCCACATCACAGAAGGAGAGACCAAGTCTTGCAAGTTGTCTTCTGATTTCCACACATGTGCAGTGGCAAGGTACCACCAGGCACAAATAGATAAACATAAAACACAGTTTTAAATAGAAGGGCCAAGTCCGTACTGTCAGTTCGCAGCAGAGCTTTACCGTCACGAGTAGCCAGGGTCAGCCGTGCTTACTGCAGCAGAAGGGTTCTCAGAGGAGACCAGCGTGAAGTACCTCTCAGGACTGACTTTGCCTGTTGATGTTTGTCGTCCCTCATCCTCTTCCAGAATCCTGATTTTGCATGTTCAGAGTGCAGTAAAGAAGCAATTGAAACCTCATCTTAGTTCCAGCTTTTCAGCCATCAAGTTCACTCTGGATGTGAGGGCAATAATACCTTGATCTCTTCCAGTACTCGTCTTCCCTTCTACCTCCTCCTTAAACGCTACTTCAGTTGGGCCTGTTCCCCATTCTGTTTTACACTCTCTTCTTGCATGATCTCAGTAATCTTAATTGCTGCAAGTGTCACCTATCTCCCTAGGCCTGAAGCCGCTGTGCAAAACCAGGCTCATGTTCCCAACTATCTAAGGGCATCTCATCTGGGAAGATCCTTCACTATCTCGGATTCATGGCAACTAAGGCTAGCTTAGCGTCTTGACACCATTTGGACACATGCCCCTCTCCTATCCCCTTTGGATTAAGGAAGACTCAATCCATTTTGGCTGGTCCTCAAAGATCACATCAGTGGAACACTGAATCCTGTCTGTGTCGCTCAGAACTGCCACCACAGTAAGGCTTTCCTCTTCTTCTAGACATTTCCACTGCCCCCCATCGAAGCAGGGCAGCTCTTGCTGTGATGGCTTTGACAGCTTCTCTCTTATTCATTACTATTGTCTTCAGTTAACTACTACATCTTCAGACAGTGCATCTATCTATCTATCTATCTATCTATCTATCTATCTATCTATCTATCTATCTATCTATCCATCCATCCATCTTTCTATCTATCTATCTATCCATCCATCTTTCTTTCTATATATCTATCCATCCATCTTTCTTTCTTTCTTTCTTTCTATCTATCTATCTATCTATGTATCTATCTATCTATCTATCATCTATCATCTATCTATCTATCATCTATCTATCTATCTATCTATCTATCATCTATCAATCTATCATCTATCTATCTATCTATCTATCTATCTATCTATCTATCTATCATCTATCTATCTACTCATCTTTCTTCCAAAAAAGTCTTAAGTGAACAATGCCTTTGAAAAAACATTGAGTCCTTCTTGCTGCTTACTGGGTCAAATTCAGGTTCTTCCGGTATAAGACATCATCATTAGAATGCCATCTTTCTTGTCAGCTCATATGCTGTCAATCATCCTGCGGTTTGCACAGGCCCAGTATTCATGGCGGAGGGCACCATCCTAATGCCCTCTTCTTCTTTCCTTTTCGCCTTGATAGCCATGTTAGAGTTTGAGATATTCAAATTCTCCTTTGAAAGCTCTTAGCGTGTAGGAGTGGAAGTTAGCTCGGGGATGTGTTATCTTTGTGAGCTATACCTTAACATTTTGGGAGATGATGCACTGGTGTTCCCTGCCGGAAGGAAAAGTTGGCACAATTTTCTTTTAGGCTTTTTAATGGAAAAGTGAGAGAGAAGGGGATTTCAATGGAAAGTAAGCTGGCTTGGAAGTCTCAAGTGTTAGAGGAGTTCTCTTTTTGCCAAGAGAAACACATAGCAAATTAGCATGGGAAATGCACGGGGGTTGGCCAAAGAACAAAACCGGATAGAAAGCCCTAGAGCAAAGAGATGGCTACGAGAAGAGTGTCAAGACACAAGAATGTGCAAGGTGATCCCGCACACATTCCGGCGAGTGCCAGGACCTGCCATCTCTCTCCACACTGCAGTAGCAGCGATCTAGGCCGCAATTTACATTTTACATTTCTCTTAACTCCTGGAATTGGGTAGTGGAAGCGTTAGGGGCGGTAGATTGGAGAGAAACAGACCGAGCAACAGCAGTAGAGGGACAGGCAGGCATGCAAAATGTGCAACCAAGGGCAGATAGAAGTATTCGCTTCAGCTTTAAACCAATGTGTGTGTAATTAACAGCTCCAATTCATGTTTTAATTTCCCCAACATATTACTTTTTATTGCAAACCCTTCATGGAACAATGTGAATTGGCTGTGAGTCAGAAGGATGCTTCAAGATGGGGCCGGCACAGTTTCCTTCAGTTTCTCATGACTGAATTCAGTGTTAGTGACAGACAGCACCCCAAGGGCAAAGCTCACATTCTGCCTGTACCTCGGCAGCAGGCATATGGAGGAGACTGCGGGGACAACCCAGTACACCTTGTTACGGTGACACCATGGGGACCAGTAGGTTCACTTAGGGAATTGTGACTTCTTTCCTGTTCAATTATTAGTCGGTCTACCAAGACCACCTACAATTGCCAATTAGCACAAGTTGTAAAGGGATTCGGACTAAATGGATATTTCAATTCCACTCTACTTTCTCATTCGGAGTTGAAATTTTCGGATGGTAACGGCTTTCAGTGCCTTCTAAGGAAATGAGGTCTAAAGTAGAAACCTGGTTCTCCATTTCTCGAAAGAGAATTGTAGGCGTGCGTGCGTGTGCGCGCGCACACACACACACACACACACACACACACACACACACACACAGAGTCAGAGACAAAGAGTGACAGAAATAGATAGAAACAGAGATTGATAGAGATTGATACAGAGAGACAGAGAAACAAACAGAAAGCACTCATAGACACAGAGGGAGGGAGGGAGGGAGTTCCAGAGAGAGAGAGAAAGACCAGTGGCAGAGATAGACAGAAACAGAGATAGACGGAGAGACAGACAGAAAGGCAGAGACAGAGACAGGCAGAGACAGAAACAGAGCAACAGGGACAGATACACAGAACACTCACATACACAGAGGGAAGGAGTGACACAGAGAGAGAGAGTGAGTTGTGGGAGGGGCAGAGTAATCCTCGGTCTGAATTTGAAGGATGGGAGAGAACCTATGTTGCTGAAAGGGGAAACATCACAACAAGTCATTATAAAATTCACAAAAGCTTCCATCTGCATGGTAACACATTGCAGGTTTTGATTCTATAGTCAACTCTAAAGTACAGAGGAGCAAAGGAAAAAAAAAACCTTAATCATAAGGAGACATCAATTATTTAGAACATGGCTCTATTCACACAAAAATGAAATTAACAGCCCACAATTCTCTTAATAATTCAAACAGAATTCTCCACTTTCCCTTAATCAATTGTATGTATTAAATAAAGTATTTTTCTGCCTGAAACGGTCAAGTGATTTCTTCGCATGCCCAGTCTATGTACACACAGGCAGAGTGTACACATTCAAATATGTCCTGTAATTAATTTCGAAGTGAAAGGAGGATGTGCCAACATTTAAAGCAGCGAGTCCATTACTGGAACAATTGGAGCCTTGCTTACAAATGTGGGTAAACTATTTTTCCTTCTACTTAAACACTCATATATTGTGTAAATAGAAAAAAAAAATTCCATTTGTAGTAAGGAGGCCTTTTTCATCTTGTCTATGTGTAGACATGAAAGAAGATATATGCAACCACAAATTAGATCAGGGAACCAGAACGAGCTCCAATTATAACAGGCCACAGGTCTGTGAAAACGCGTTGTCATTCTGGACCCGCTTTTCCTTTACAGTAAGGCCCAGGAAAAATCACTTTATGATCAAATATGATATCATCTGTGCTTGTAAGAAAATTTGGCTGAACTGATCCAATTTATAACAAGTTAGAATAATTTATAACAAGTTAGTCTGTAAGAGAAGTACAAATAGGGAAAGAGGTGGAAACTTAGCCATTTTACTTTAAAATCCTAAGTCCAAATCTTGTGGTGTGTTTGAAGCAGTCTTGTCTGCTCAACAGACTTCTGAGGAGTGGCCTTCTCTCCCTGGCTAAAAGAATGCTTATGGCACATGGCATGCTGATACCTTAAACTTAATCCAGGAACAGGTTTGCAATAGATATACCGAGAACTGAAACTCAAACTTGGAATGAGAGAATTCAGTGAAGACCTGGATGTCGTCTAACTCAAAATCAAGCAACGTGTTCTAAGACTGAAAAAAAAATGGCTTGGTATAAAATGTGAATTTGTTTTTGCATTCTTCAAGCTCTGGCTACATTTCTACTCCGTTCTTGAAGAATAACACACACACACACACACACACACACATACACACTCCTCTGTTTAGCAGTCCATCACTACTTTTTGCTGAGTTTCTTCATCGTTCCTCAAAAATGCTAAGGACAACTTCGTTATTACTTTTGCATCGAGTCCAGCATAAAGCATGAGCATACTATCGAAATGGAGTGAATGTTTCGTTTGGGGGAGAGAATCATGAATCTGGTGGATGTTTTCATTGTACCATTAGTTCCTCCCTGTCGTTTTCTTCGTTGTATTGTGGTGCCGAGTTCTGAAAGTAAGCTCAACTCCGAAACTTCACATAGAACAGAAGTCTGTTTAATATTTTAGGAGTACCCCCTCATTCTACATATGCCCTGCGGGTAGCCTAAATTCCCAGTTTAACGGCATTGGTAGTCTCTCTAAAGCCTTCTAATTTTATGGATTCTGGGGCAATCCTAGATCGCACCCTACTGAAATTCCTAAACTGCAGGCTGAGTGTCTGTGCTTCAAACATGTGAACTCTGAAATGCTCAGAAATCTCAAAAATTTGGAGCATCAACATGACGACATGAACGGAAAATTCTGCACCCCGCCTCACGTGAAAGACAGACTTGAGAAAAATACTGTGTGAGATTATTTTCAGAGCACGTGGATATGGTGCGCAGGGAGCCGAAATGAATTTCATGTTTTGACTTGTATCTCATTGCCAGGATGTCTCTTTATGCATATGTAAATATTTCGAAATAAAAAAAGTCCAAAGTACAAGATAATTCTCATTCCAAGAATTTTGTATAGGGAATGCTCAGCCTGTATCTGACACTGTGTGTATTTCCATAATAAGGCCACTGATCTGTGAAAAACTAGAAGCTTTTCCTACCTTGCTTCTATCCCTAGATTGGATAAGCTAGGCAGAGCACACACTCGAGATTTTTCTGGTGTACTGTCATAGATCACCCTATGGTTGATAAAACATCACAGGTAGAGTCAAAGAGAAGTGTGAATCTTGTTTTAACATTGAGATCATTTGAAAGACAATGTGAATAATTTAGGCTTGAATTATCTAGTTGGGCCCTAGTGCCAATTAAGTTAACTGAATAAATTATTCTAGGCTGATAATTTGCAGTGAACAAAGAGACACAGAGAGTTAAGATAAATACCTGAAGGATTCATTTACAAACTCAGTTAATAATGTTTTCACTCCTAATTACTCAGTTTGGCTATCTAAGTTGATCTATTTGCTGTGTAATTATATAATTGCTTAATTCTCCACTCCTGGTTATGGGGAGGATTAAATGAAATAGTGTATTGGAGAAATTTAGTGGTGCTTGCTTCACATGTTTACTCCAGGCCCAGGCTATTACTATCCCGCCCTAACCACATCCCATCACTGGTATGTTGGGTCTGTTACTTCTGGAGGTAAAAGCCTGTATCAGAGCATTATACAACTTGGTACCGTTTGCCTCCGTGCATGTTACATCCTAATTAACATGATCGTGGGTTGGTTATGTAAGCACGAGTAGAGATGAACTGTGTTTGGAAAAGCAAAGATGGAGAATGAACTCCCCAAGCACCAATGAGTTAAAAATGACTGGGACAACATAGAACAAAGGCTCTGCCAATCTCTACACACACGTGGGGGCCAAAATCACCTTCACACCGCTGCTCTGAAGATTAAACGGATAGTTCCATAGAAAAGGTGCTGAGATTCGGTGGGGTAAAACAACACATCTGAAGATGACAGTCCAAGTATTGCTTTTTACTTTTTAAAAATATGCTGCGTATCCTTCAGATTCAGTGCCCAAAGGGCAGACAATACATACCGCAGGGGGAGGTAAATGTTCAGTTTATCTTATATATTAGCTGGCTTACCTTGTATTTCAGAGACAGCAAAGATGCCATGACTCGGAGTGTCTCAAATCTGCCGTCTGGGCGAGTGGATTGAGAGCGCTAGCATTTCTGTGGGACGGTGTGCTAGCTTTAGACAAATGAGCCATGCTAACTCCCAGAGGAGTCCCATACTCCTCTCCAGTCCTTTTGGAAAGAACCATCATGTTCCCGGGTGATTGTAGGAACGGGCAGCAGAAGCCCTGTAGAGAATGGAAGAGGAGGGGAAAGAAGCCAATAAACGGCTTTAGTGCCCTTATCCCACAATGGAATACTAATGGATGGGTCTTTGCTTTAAGTCAGAAAAGTGGGTTTAATTTTCTACGGTAATTCTTATTCACTCTGTGCCCTTGATCAAATCCATCATCTCTTACGGTCTTTGGCTTCATCAGCTGCAAAATCGAATCAGCCTGATCTACTGGGCTTGTTGTAAGGATGGAAGGCGAGGGTCTATTCGTAAGGACTTTGAAACACAAAGTAGAAAAAGCACTGTACAAACGTGAGGATTAGTAGCAGCCGGCCTGTTCCATTTCTGTTGCCAGGCAAATCCTTGGCCACTTGCCCTGACCGCAACATCCCCATGACAGGCATGGTGCATGGCAGAAACCGGAAACAGGCCACTTTCACATTATTTTGAAATTTGTTATGAAATTTTGCCAAAACTTTATAAATACCAGCGAGGGCAACAGGGTGTTGTAGCACATTCTTTCCACCTCATGAACCATTGTTTTTTGTTCTGAACTTGTAAGTTAAAGTGCACTCAGCTGCAGTTGCCTAGCTGGGTCATCCTGTGAAATGCCTGATATTCAATGCTTGATTCTAGCCAATTATCTTTAGTTCCCCTCTTTTATTAGTGTTAAATCTGAATTACAAGGGGAAGGGTGGGAGCAGAGCGGAGGACAGCACACTAACCCTTCGCAGCAGCAAATTCAGTTGTAATGTTCCCCGATTCCTCTTCTTAATCGCCTCTTCTTTTGGTCCTTTGCTGATTTTCGGATCCTCCAGAACTCATCCTTCCTTCTCTTCTACCTTAAATATGTTCTCTCTGAGCTGAAGACAAACTTTCTTGTTGGGAAATTGGAAAGGAAAACACAAGAAGAGGAGGAGGAGGAGGAGGAAGAGGAAGAGGAGGAGGAGGAAAGCTCACAACAATCTTAAACTCGTAGTTAACAAAATAAACTGCAGATAAAACCCCCGAAGGTCTTGGCAGCAAACGTTTCCCACTAAAATGAAACTCCGTGCACTCATAGTCTGAAACAAATTACGAAGGAGGGGGAAAAAATCAACAGCTCTGGGGTGAAACCGGGGTCGCTGCTGCCTCATCATTTTTAACCAAAAATAAAACAAGCAAATTTTGTTTAACTGCAGGTCAAAATAAAAAAAAAAATTAAAAAGTCTCTCATCTGTTCGGTGTAATTACTAACAGAGTACAGCCTTTGCCAGCTGCAGGGTTCATGGATAAATGGAGGGAACCGTAATTTTCTCTCCCTGGGGTTAAACCGGCAAGCTTGGTCTGTTCCTACAGTATGCTTTTAATATTCCATGGGAAACCGAGTCAGGACGTTTTGAGAGAATTTCTCTACTTTTTTTTGAAGTAAAATGAAATAATTGTGTTGCTTATGCAGAGTTCAATCTCTGGAAAGAAAAGGGCGTTGAGAAATTAATTTCTCTCATGTCCTCAATAGTGAATGAAACTCTGCCCTTACCATAACATTGGGTTTCTAGACTGTAGGAATTTGTCGCCAAAAGATGGTGAGCTTGACTATGCTCTGGATTTATGGGACATGGACCACTGTGTTTCTTGGTGTTCTTGTCATGGCACAACGAGAGAAAACCTAGTCCTCATCACGTCCTTCGATCTGAAGCCCACCTGTATATTAAGGAAAATGTGAGCCATATGTTCAGGATTCATTTACACTTAGCTCATTGACCTCTGTTTTCGAAAAAATGTGCTTGGTGTCCAAATTATTCAATAAATCATTTCTGAACAATCTTTAAGTCCTTATTTTACTTGCATGAAAATGTCAAATTTGACTTGAAAGGAAATAGAATTTGAACTGAAAAGTTTTAGTTTGGATCTGAGATTGAACTTATCAGGCTCTTGTGGGAGTTTAAAAGAGAAAGAGAAAAAAAGTATATCTACTTTATTTATTTTTCTACCTGTCTGGGCTTAATGGGCAATTTCATGCAAGGGTCTCCAGGAAAAACACAGATTAACTACCAGGTAAGTATTGATTTCATAGGAAGAATGTTGATCTGGAATTGTGAAGGAGCAGAAGCTGTCAGTGGAATTTGAGAGGGAAGCGTGCATTCGATTGGTCTCTGCACCATCTTCATACTTGAACTGGAGAGAGGGACACCTCTAAGCATAGAGCCTTTTGGGTGGAATCATGACTTTAGGGTCCTACCGAGGTCATAAACTTTTAAAAAAAAAAACACCTCAATTTCTAGTGCTCCTCTCTACACTAGCAACAGTTTCCTTGGGAAACGTTAATCCCAGTTGGTCCGTTCAACTGGTCCTACCAGTGAGATTTTCAAATCCAGTCCTGATATATGTAGTAGCAGTTATGTGTAAACACAGGTCTGGGTTTGTGTCTGTGACAGACTGAGTGAAATAACGTTGACCGATGATCTCAGTTTGACCATTTAGAAAGCAAGCACATTGCTCAGTAGCTTTGAGTTTCACTTTTCAGCTGCATGTTGCTTTGCTTGTGATTGCTTCCTACCCTCAGCTGTGTATACCGCTTGACACCTGGCTGAGACAGGGGGAGGATGAAAAGTTTGTACCAAGATTCCTGATATGGGCAATGACATCTTCCGCAAAGCCGAGGTAGATAAGCATTTACTTGACTTGTCACAAAGATTAAACGAGTGCATATGTGGTACACAAACCGGTACCCAATGCAAGGACTTCAAGAACACCGGATCAGTGCAGTCCCGAGGCATCTTCATATTCTAACTTTCCTGAACCAGGCCACATCTGCAATGGAAGGTGCAGGATGAGCAGTCTCCCAGGTGGCAATGGTAGGGTAGCTGCCATTCCCTGCACATGGGTGCACGTCAGAAACCGCAGCATCGAAATGAGCAGGGGGCGGGTAGTTAATAGCTTAGAAGAAAAATCAGGAATCAGAGTGAGCAATTTAATCATTAGGAACCAAGCAAGTGTGGGGAGGGGTGGAGAGAGCTGACAAATCAGAGGATGTGATGAGCTGCATTCTTGAAGTCTGGTCAGGAGCAGGCTAACTCTCTACAACTGCAGAGCAGGCCGAGGAGTCAAGCAATATGGTTTGTAGTTCTTGCTTTCCTAGCAGAGCCTTCTGTAGGTAGGGCAAGTGCCTGTAACTGGACAATGCTCAGGCTGTTTTAGATTTTACAAACATCTACTGCTCTGATACCAGAAGCAAGAACACTTGACATCAGCAATTTAGGGGGAAAGAGTTGATTAAGTAAAATCTAATAAATGTAAAAATAAGTATGAAATACTTACATCTTATTTGACTCTATGTCTCTGCACATCTATAGCATCAACATACATACACACGTATCATAGTGATGGGACAACTGGTATACCCAGGTTTGAAAACACTTTCTCAGTAAGCATATGTAAATGTGGAAGAAAAATGTAGTCCGTTTCTTTGGCAGTGCCTTTCCTCCTCTTTTCTTTTCTTCTGAGTGACTCATCAAGCCAAGGGTTTGTTTTTATAGTTCACAAGGTCTTAGATTTATAAGATGTAGAGCTATTTTGGCAAGGATTAGGTGCTGTATTGAATGAAGGAACTAGGGTGGGGTCAGACACAGAGTGCAGGTTCATGGAATCTTGTAAGAAGTCCTGAACACTGTGGCATCTGACTCTTCCTGTCCTTCCAAACTTACTTTCTGTTTTGCTTCAAAATCCCTTTCACACACTGTCCATGCTTAAGCTCAGAGCACGTACTCCTTATATTTAGAATGTTTATCTCTCTACTTGGCCAGCAGGATCAGATGTCTCATGTGCCTAATAATGTGTTCAGTTCTCTTTCTTTTGCTAACCATGTGAAGAATTCAACTCAAGAGTCAGTCATCGCCATGTGATTTGCTTTGACTAAATACTCCCTGGGGAAGCAATGCCTTATGGGAAAGGAAAAGCAGTTAAGAACCAGCAATCTGTTTTCTCTTCCTTCCCACACAGGCAGCACACCTTACATGAAGATGAGGTTTTGAGACAGGTGAGATATCATAGGAAGTTATAGCAACATGGGGACAACGGTTGCCCTAAAAATGTTCTGGACCAGCCACATGTTGCTCTTGTCTGATGAATATATGCTTATGTTGTGGGACATTTGGAAGCCCAGAATAATTTAGGGAATCTGTTCTTGATTAACTGATACAAAGCCAGACCTCACCTGGAGGGTTTCTTAGGCTCTCTCTGCCTCACCTTTCTCTACTGAAAAATGGAAAGATATTAGATTGCATCTGTCTCATGACTGAAGGAAACAAAATGTACACGTAAGAGCTCGGAACGAGAGACTGTAAATAGTGACTATTCTTCTGAAAAGTGTTTATTGTACAAATGATGCCATTCTCAGAAAAGTCCATCATGTAAACTTTGCTCACATTTACTCCTCAGCACTGTCTTATACAACGCATTAGTACTGCTCAAGGAACGTTTGCTTGCTTACATCTTTGCGTTAGCTACTCATAGCTTCTTTGACTTATAGCAACTGGGTCAATTTAGAATTTTGTATTTTTCAGTATGCTGACTGAATTGCAGACTTCAGGCAGGTGAGTACCACGCTTGCTCAACTTACAGTTTTATCTATGAAAGGCAGCCGGAGGCCAGAGATAGAAGATGCTCGTAAGTATCTAACTTAGGAATGAAAAGACTGAAAATTCAAACACACATTTCAGTCTCCTTAGCGTTTTGATCCTGACTTAGACAAAAAGGGAATGTGGTTTGGTTTCCCTACTGATGTCCATAAAGACATGGCCTCGGGAGCATCTGCCTTCCCACCAGAAAGCCTTTCTCTGGATTGAAGCACAGTTTCACAGAATTACCCACACAGATTCGGAACACAGTGTCCTTTTGATGAGTTAATAAATTCATCCTGTCACCTTTAATCATTCTGAGGATGATGGATGCTTTGATGCATCTCTGTTCAAACTTCAACTTTCCTGGTCCAAAGTGAAACAGAAGTGAAGTCCCCATTTGTAGTGCCCCATAGCCAGGTACTTACTGTTACACTGCTGAAAGATAGCAACTAAAAACCCTCGTGGATGGAGGCTCCTTCAGTCACTGTGACTCTGCACTCGGTTCAACCTTTGCCACAAATGGTCTTACTGTGTTCTTTGAACAATAATATCTTAAGTTTTTATAGTGCCCTATAGCTATGCATCCAGACACTTTACAATAACATTAAAGGAAAGACCAGCTCTTTCCTCAGCTTTGCCACAGGGGCCATACTAAAAGCCAGTGGTTCGACTTCATCCTGCAAAGGAGGGGGGCACAAGTCGTGGGCGGTTACTTCATAAATGACCTGTGTCTCAGCACCCCAAGCTGGAACTCACCCTTCATAGATGCAAAACACAGGGCCGTATAAAACCTTCAAGATATTTCCTAAATTGTCAGAGTCCAGATCCCTCTGCATAAGAATTTTAGGGGGTGAGTGGAGAGAATGTAACACACATTCATGTTGGAATTTTGAATTATTTGAAGTGCAGTCAAATATTTACATGATACGAAACTATTTTCTTTATTCGAGCTATCCAAAAACTTGTGCTTGGAAACGTGTGAAAATGTTTCTCCCTTGGAAATCTATTTTTACTTCAAGAATATGATCGAATATTTGTAAATATTATGAAATTTGTATTATGTTTTTACATTTTATACTATATACACGTATGTGTATGTGTGCACACACATGTCTTGCTTCTGGGTTTTCACAGCCTTGTTTAAAATGGTTAGAATTCATCAGGTCAGGACCCAATTTGCTGTTGTTTCCCAGTTTTCAATTACAACGATCTAACGGATAAGGCATAAGATTCAAAGCCAAAGCTACATTAGCAAAGTGAAATAGAATTAAAACAATTATGATAGTAATTAAGAAGAGTGGCCAAATCTTTCCTGGCTTAAATGCCTAAGTAAGTTGAGAAAAATGTGAGTCACAAGAAGGAAAACTTCCATTTGAAATAAAGGTCTCCATTGGCCAGTTTGCTCTCACATTCTAATCGGCATCCTATATTTTGATTCTCCCCTAAATTTAGTCAAGGTGAGGCTGAGACTTAGCTGAGGGAATACACTTGCTGGACAGTCTCTGGATCTGGGAAGCATATCTCAGAGTTCCAGAAGGTTCTCCACCCCAGCGACAAAACGGGTCTTCCTGAAAGACCCAGCCAGTCCGTCACAGGTTCTTTGTACCGTAGCCGCCCTGGGACACCTTCCAGTTCTTCTTAGACAATGTCTCTCCCACCAAGAAAGTTTCTGCACTAAATGCCACTGTTTTTTCTGGTCCCTCTCTGATGTCACTCCCAGAGAGGCAGCCCCAGGGTACGACTGTTTTCTTTGCCTCTGCGTTTACTGCTGAGCTCACATGTGCTTGTAGCTGCCTTTAAAAACGACAAATGCGTTCTAATTTTAGTACATCGCGGCAATAATTGTTTTTATTTCTTTGGTGAGAGGAAAAGCAAAGGAAAAACAGCTTGGGACTTAATAACCACCTTAGCCTGCAGCCTTCGACTTTATTCATGAGATTTTTTTTTTTTTAATCTTCTTTCTTTTTTTCCTGCATTCTCAGTATCTTCTTGAAGGCGAAGCATTAAATTACCTTTGCAAAGGTTATATGCTTATTTACAAAGAGCCAGCTATGAACGTGTCTTTCAAGGGTGGCTTCCAGCAATATACATTCCCTCTTTCTAGCCAGCAAGGCCAAAGCTGAGTAAGATAAGTTCTGGGCCTTCAAACATAGTGGCGATTACAGGTTCAGCAACACACCTGACTCATACTGTGTACAAATCTCATGAAAGCCTGATGGGTTTTTGTTCCCCGAGTACACTATGTGCTGGTATTTTATTTTTACAGGGAAATGGTAATAATTATCCTTCAAGGTGAGATTAATTTTTATACAACAAATCAGAGAGATTCTGTCAACTGCACGCAATGTGTCTTGTTAACACACAGTCACGTACTCTGTATGGACATAACAAAGTGAGGCTCTCAGCCACATCCCGGCCCCTATTTATCCTTTAAGTGAAAGAAAACATTTGCAGACTCGCACAGAATAAAGCTTTCCATGTGGGTCCTCTGCTGTATGGTGGTGTCAAAACACTACAAAGATGTCTGCCTGTGCGTGCGCACACGCATGCGAATGTGTATGTCACTGAAAGGACCTTTGGAAGGTGCATTTGTCTGTGGAAAGATGGGAATCCTGAAAAGATGCAATTGATCACTCAGCCTTGAGGTGCGTCGGGGGTGGTTATGTGGGAAGCTACGGACCCAATGACAGTTGCTGGACTTTCCGTGCTCCGTTCCTTTCAAACCTTCCGTAGCTATTCCTGAGGGGCTGGCTCCCAGCTAGACAACTGCTCCCACCTTTCTCATGCTCTTTTCAAGGGTCTCAGTTTGGAAGGTTACATATAGGCCAAACTGTCCGTATAGCTCTCTTCAACGGTTTCCTGTTAATAACTATCACCTTGTCACACATTAATGTGAATTTCCCTGTATGTATCTATGTGTGTATATATATTTACCCAGTTTGGCTTTTAGGTGTTAGGAAAGCTAATAGCATTGATAGTCTACATTAGAAAACAGGTAGAGGATGTACTGGGTGGGGGTGAGGTCTCTGTTGGGCTCAGAAAACGAACCCTTGTTGGAAGCCTTCCAGACAAAAATCCCATATTGGAGTTCTACTGGACAGAGTCAAACTGCAGAGTCATAAGTTTCAGTGGAGCCTCAGGGTTGAGTTGAGCTGCAGAAGTGAGGCACAGGACTATGGAAACTATGGAGACCAAGGTCAGGACCGGGTCCAGATAAATAAATGGGTGGGTGAACCAAGGGCAGGTCCGGACACGTGACTCTTCCGGTAGGCTGTGTCAGCAGTAGAGACTAAGCTGATCAGAAGCCATAGGGACAGTAGAGAATTCTCTGCCTGTTGATCCATTGACATGTGCATGTCAGAGACACCAGGATGTTAGTTGTCCTCTTTATGGGGTTCAGGTATGGGAATTACGCTCTTTCCGTAGTCCAGTGTGTTGGGTAAGTTCTCAGGCCTGCTTTTCCTGATGTGATTTTAATACGCTCTTTGCTCATACGGTCCCATGTTCCTTGGATAAATTCAGAAGATGTCATTGTTTTTGTTTCCAGGAATAAGTTAGGCATTGGTTTATGACTTGTGATTGGTCCTGGGCAAAGGATGTTATTTCACTAAGGTGTAGAGTTATCCTTCAGTCTCAGAAGAGAATCCAAAGCTCCTTGTAAAATGGAGTCTCTGAAAACCGGGCACAGCCTGAACAAGCACCATTTCACACAGTACAGAGTGACTGTGGGTGGGGCCCAGCCTGCCCTCCACACACAGCTTATCGTCCCCCTTCCAGAATTTCTCTATTAGCTACCTCACTCACAGCAGGTTGTCAATAAACATCATCTGATGGATATTCAATCCAGTGGTCAGTGTGGTGTATGGCATTCGATACGTGTTCAATACGTGTGAGTGGTTTAGTCAGTTAATGTTGTAGAGGACAGATAGATATGCCAGTACTTTTGTTACTTAACATTGTGACACAGGAGCTGGGTCTGAAGCCCCATCGCCTACGAGTGATCAGTCACTCTGTTTCTCCTGTGTTCACTGTTCCCTTGATTACTACATTCTAGATAGTCTTCCTCTACTAGGTGCCACCGTCCCGTCCTCTCTGCTGGTCTCTGGGTACAGCTCACACATTTTCTAGTCTTCTCCCACAACATCCCCAGAGTGGAGAGTATCACCAGAGCCTCTACTCTGTGGCATCCGAGGCAGCATGAAAGCCAATATGAAGATCCTTTATGAGAATGTTTACAACTCTTGATTTCTTTCATGTATCCTATTTCCATTTAACTATACCTTCCTAATCATTGCAATTAAAAAAATAATAATCAGAACCACCCACTTTATGTTGAATGTGTAAACTATTTGCAATAGCATAAAAAGTCAAGTGGGCTGAATTTACTTCATCCATGTGTGGATATCCCTTCCCCTTTCATCTCTCAGTGTATATAGGAATTGGCAACAGGGATAGGCTAATACTCCCACAGTAACTATGGCTACCGGGAACGCTCTGAGGACTTTTGCAAAGGACCAAGTCTATCCACATGAACTGGCAGTCAGCTGCCTTAGGACTTCAAGGGATGAACACGAACAATTTGGACCTCAAGTTTTCTTCCTTTCATTTTTTTGATGAGGGCTACATTTTAATTTTATTTGTTTGTTTGTTTGTTTATTTATTTATTTATTTAGGTCAGGAATCCCTCTTGCTTGGTCCACGGTCTACGTGAGAGATAGTGACTTGTCAGTGTCATCAATAAGCATTTTAATTATATCTCTGCTTTACAGAAACATATAGTCAGGACCCCTCCCCCATTTAGTAGGAAATTACAGGTGTGTGTGTGTGTGTGTGTGTGTGTGTGTGTATGCTTATTCATGCTCATGTACATGTATAGATGAGCACATCAGAATCAGAATCAGAGCCTTGAGGATGCCAACCATGTAATGGACCCTTAGCTACATGCCTCACTGAAGGTACTGACTTTGAAATGATACCAAAACGAGGAGCTGGAAACCCAGTCATTAATAGACTACTCAGGAAGAAGCTGTGCCCTGTCGTTCATAAATGGGGCTGAGACTTCCCTAGAAATGAGAGACGCCAGGAAAGAAAACGGAGGAAGTTTCAGAGGAAGTCAACATTGCAAAGACTGTCTTGCAAAGCTGTCTTGGGGAGAGAGCATTCCTGCTGTATTACCCATCAATTGACTTTCAGAACTCACTGCTTTGGGCTGATTCTGAGCACATAGTGTAGGTGAGAATCTGTGAATCCTGCCTTCTGGAGGTCCGCTGTGCACATCTGTCATAATTTCATCTTGTTTGGGGTTGAGGTCTTAGCATGGTATCATAGAGGTGCTGGAGGACAGTAAATGTTCTTCAAAGAGATCTGCCTTGTTTTTTTCCTTTTATTGAAAGTAGATTTTTTTTTTCCTCACATAAGGTATCCCGATTAAGGCTACCCATCCCTCTACTGTTCCCAATTCCTAGTCTCCCCTTCCATCTGGATCTATTCTCGTTCTGTCTCTCATTAGAAAACAAACAGGCTTCTAAGGAATAATAATAAAATATAATAAGAGAAAACAAAAACAAACACATTGGAATCGGACAAAACAAACAGAAGAAAAAGAGTCTAAGAGACGGCACAAAGAACAGAGACCCACTCGTTCACAGACTCAACATTCCCATGAAAAACACAAAACCAGAAGGTATAATTTATACCCAGGAGACCTAGTGTGGACCCGTGCAGGCTCTGTGCAGGCCCTGTGCTTGCTGCCTCCATTTCTGTGAGTTTCTGTGAGCTTTGATCATGTTGATTTTGGGGGCCTTCTTTTCTTGGTGTTCCATCCCCTCTTGCTTTTAACACTCATTCTGCCTCCTCTTCACGGGGTTCTTTGAGCCCTGAGTGGAGGGATTTGATGGAGACATCTTTTTAGGGCCGAGTCTCCCGAGGTCTCTCACTTTCAGCATATTGTGTCCCTGTGAGTCTCTGTGTTTGTTCCCAAGGAAGTTTCTCTGATTTTGTCTGAACAAGCCATATATGAATGAATATATATATGTGTATACTGTATATATAAATATGTGTGTGTATATATATATATGTATATGTATGTGTGTGTGTATGTATGTGTATGTGTGTGTATGTATATATATATGTGTATATATATACATATATATATGTATTTCTGCTGCAAATTGCCTTTTCAAGATCTGTGAAGAATTGTGTTGAAATTTTGATGAGAATTGCATTGAATCTGTGGATTGCTTTTAGTAAGATCACCATTTTTACTATGTTAATTCTACCTATCCATGAGCATGGGCGATCTTTCCATTCTTTCGATATCTGCTTTAATTTCTTTCTTCAATGTTTTAATGCTTGTGTCATACAAGTCTTTCACTTGCTTGGTAAGAGTTACTCCAAGATATTTTATATTATTTGAAACTATTGTAAAGGTTGTTTTTTTTCCCCCCTGATTTCTTTCTCTCTCTGCTTGTCATTTGTATTTAGGAGGGTTACTGATTTTTTTGTGAGTGAGTTTTGTATCTACCTACCTTGCTGAAAGGGTTTATCAGCTGTAGGGGTTCCACAGTGGAATTTTAGGGTCACTTATGTACACTATCATCTCATTGTCAAATAAAGAAACTCTGGCTTCCACCTTTACAATTTGCATCTCCTTGATCTCCTTCAGTTGTCTTGTTGTTGTAGCCAGTACTTTAAGAACTACACTGAGTAAGGTCTGGAGAGAGAGGACCGCCTTGTCGTGCTTCTGGTTTTAGTGGAATTGCTTTGAGTTTCACTCCATTTGATTTGATGTTGGCTATGTGCTTGCTCTAAACTGCTTTTATTAAGATAACATACGTCCCTTGTATCTCTAATCTCTCCAGGACTTTTATCAGAAAGTGCTGTTAGAGTTTGTCAAAGGCTTTTTCTGAATCTAAGGAGATGACAATGTGGTTTTGATTTTCAGTTTCTTTATATGGTGGATTACATTTATCAATTTATATATTTTGAACCATCCCTGCATCTCTGGGATGAAGCCTACTTGTCCATGGTGGACGATCTTCTTGTTGTGTTCTTGGATTCAGTTTGCAAGTATTTTATTGAGCAATTTTGCAATTTCATAAGGGAAATTGTTCTGTAATTCTCTTTCTTTGTGGGGTCTTTATGCAATGCAGTTTGGGTATCAGGATAACTCTGGCCTCATAAAACAAATTGGGCAATGTTCCTTCTGTTTCATTTTTGTGGAGTATTTTTGAGGACTATTGGCATGAACTCTTCTTTGAAAGTCTGACTAAATTCTGCTTTAATGCCATCTGACCCTGTTCATTTTGTAGTTGGTAGAAGTTATTTTCTGTTTCTACTTCACTAGAGGATATAGGTCTGCTGAAGTTGCTTATCTGATTTATCTTTAACTTTTGTGAGTGCTATGTATAAAGAAAATTATCCATTTCTTTTCCATTTTCCAATTTGATCGTGTACAGCTTTTTAAGGTATGTCCTTATGATTCTCTGGATTTCCTAGGTGTCCATTGTTATATCTTCTTTTTCATCTTTAATTTTGTTAATTTGGATGTTCTGTCTTTGATTTCAGTTCATTTGGGTACGAGTTTGTTGATCTTACTGATTTGACTCAACAAGACAAAACAACAACAAAACCCCAACACTTTCTCCATTGATGTTTTGTATTTATTTTGCTGGTGCTATTTCTATTTTATTGATTTCAGCCTCAAGTTTGATTATTTCTTGCTGTCTACTCCCTCTTGGTGTGGTTTCTTCATTTAGTTGTAGAGATTTCAAGTTTTAAGCTGAGTTGCTGCTAGTATGAGATATCTCCAATTCTGTTTTGTAGGCACTTAGTGCTCTGAGCTAGCCTCGTAGAACCTGGCAGCTTTTGTGTCCCATAAATTTGGGGTTGTGTTTTTTTTTTTTTTCAATTAATTCTAGGAAGTCTTTAATTTCTCTCTTCATCCATTATTTTTCATTCAGTAGTGAATGGTTCTGTTTCTGTGAGTCTGTAAGCTCTCTGTTGTTTCTATTTTTGATATCCAGCTTTGATCTGTTTGTCAGATAGGATGCAGAATGTTATTTCAATTTTCTTATATCTATTGCGAATTGCTTTGTCTTATACCTCTGAGACCTGAGGCTCCTGGAAGCCTAACACTTAGAAATGACGGGAGGTACAGGGCGGTGACTCAACTCCGGGAATAATGTTTCTACACATCAACAGCCTCACACAATGTAAACTATTTCTGTAGCACCCAGAGGCCAAGTGAGCACTTTGGGTGATGTCCCCAGGAAGAGGGTTCAAGGCCAGGTATTCAATACCTCTTGACTGACTAGGTCTCTGCAGGAGGAGGCAGTGCTTGGTGGGTTCCTGAGATGAGCCCCTTGGCTATACCTGGCTGTCTTCAGAACTCTTAAGAGTTTTCCCTAGTCTGATGATTCACACCCATATCTAGGAGAAGCAGAGTGGCTCTGTGTCCAAGAGGGAAAGACCCAAGTCTCCCAAATATTATCTTTTATGTTGGTTGAAAAGTATGCCAGCATCACCCTCCAACTGAGGTTGCTGGATTCATACCCAAACTGATTTATTACGGGAATTGTCATTCCACACAGAAGTCCTGAACAAAACGATCAATAGGTGTGGAGGGAACCAGCCTTTCCCACAAATGGGTTCAGGGAAACTCTACGCAGGAGGGAGGACGAGCACAGGAAAAATGAGGAATGACGAACAGGGTAATTCGTTCTTTTATGGGACCCGAGGAAATGACACGCATGATCGTGCTTTAAAATGACACGTGGAACACGCTTTAGAAGTAAAACGCAGGAGCGTTTTTAATAGGGGAATTAACAGTATACATTTTAAGGCAAGAGAGAGAGACTGACAATGCAATGCGCCCTGTCAGTGGAAAAAACCACACCAAGAAAAGGAGGGAGAGACTCACAATATACATTACCAGGGAAAGGGCCACACCAGAAAGAGAGAGAATTGCTCTGGGAAGAGGTTTAAAAAGCCAAATAGTTTTTTGATATGCAGATGTTGCTCAGGCCTTCAGAGGTTTCGTATGTAGATGCAGTCACGCCCAGGATGGGGGTTGGGAGTCCTTCCTCCTGTGACTTATCTTGTTTGCTAGAGAACATTTGACTTAACACTGTTAGCTGAATAAGATCTCCATCTGCCCCAGAGCAGAGTGCATGTAGGCAAAGAAGGTTTTTATTTTATAGTTTTTAGCTGTTTGGTGCATATTTATTTTTTCTTTATCTAGGCCCCCTTTGCTTCTATCTGTTACTATCAATATGAATGGGTAGCTTTACGCATGCCAGGACTTAGAAGCCTGCAAGATATTTTACAAAGACAATTACTTGTGAGTAAAAAATGGCCGCTTCTCCTTCTCAGCTCACACCGGCCAGCTAAGGTATTACTAGGCCATGCAGACATAATGAAAGACTTTTGTTGCCATTACAGCAAAGGGGAGGAAGGGGCAGAATGGCTGGTAAGCCGAAGTTCCCCGCTGGGGAGTCTGGAACCTTGTCGACAGACTTCAACCTCATCGCCAGGGTATGAGGGCTCCAGCAAATAGTAGGTGGGAAGGAAACACGTGGGTACACAGTTCAAACCTGAATGGAAAATTCCATTCAAAAATGCTAAGTATTTTGAGATTATATTTTTTAATCTCATTTTTAATATAGTTTACAATTTGTGGTTCAACCCATTAAGTGGACAATTGATTTATTTAAAAGAAATTTGACAAATCCTAGTTTTTCTACCACATGGAAAAAAAAAAAAACCCCTATTTTATTGACTTTCTTGATTCCTGTTCTAACTGGAATTTAAGAGACATATCCAACCATTCAATTATTTCTCTTTCTTTTAAAATCATCTGGATTGAGTTCATTTAAGATTTCCTTTTTCAAGACCACGTAGTATTTCTTTGTGTTTGCACAAATTTTCTTTTCCATTCATTTAATGTCGGGCACTTCAGTTGCTTTCTTTTCATCTTGAAGGTTGAATACAGGCTCCCCAAGCATGTAAGTGCAGAGATCGCTGCACAATAAGAGTTCAGTTTCTTAAAATACATTCCTGGGAGTGTGGAAATTCTTTAGTTTTTAGAAAACTAAAGAAAACTTTAGTTTTCTGAGGTACCTTAGTACTAAGGGTGCTATGAAAACTATTATGACAATTGAAATGAAGCTGAACACAGAAACAAAAAATGCTATATAATATCGCTTATTAAGTGGGATGTGAACAAATTTTTGTGTATGCATATGTGTGTCAGTATGTGTTTGTGTGTGTATTCATATGAGGGGTTTGCAGTGCTTACATGTTATGGCAACCAAGTGGAAGGCAGGTGACAACCTCTGGTGTCAATCTTCAACTTCTATCTTGTTTGAGGCAAGATTTCCTTTTGCTCGGGGCGGTGGGGGGTTGTGGGGGCTGGTGGTGGCACATGTCTTTAATCCCAGCACTCAGGAGGCAGAGGCAGGAGGATCTCTGTGAGTTCGAGGCCAGCCTGGTCTACAGAGTGAGTTCCAGATCAGCCTTGACCTTGACAATATGACCTTGAATAATAATAATAATAATAATAATAACAACAACAACAACAACAAAAAGATTTCCTTTTGTTTTGCTATTATGCATACTAGGCTGTCCAGCCTGCCAGCTTATTCTCCTGTCTTCACCTTTCATATTGGCCTATGACCTTGGTAGTACAGACATGTGTCCCTTATCTGGCTTTACCTGGCTTTTGAACTCACATCATTATGCTTACATAGCAAGTACTTTATGGATTGAATGTGTCCCCAGCTCTGCTTAATAGTTTCATGTCTTCATTTTTGTTGACTTTGGCTTAAGACCATGACTCGCTTGGGATCTCTGAGCTCAGTTCCCTCCACACCATTTCACATAGCTCTGGCTGCAGGCTGTGTGCCTGGTGGAGTGCAAGTGTCCTTGCATCAAGACACAACTTCCTCTCTGTTTGTTTTTACACATTGTCTCTCCCCGTGTCAATGTGGACTGTTAAGCCCCACACTTTCCTGGAAGGCATTTTCTTAAAGACACACACTTGGATCAAAGTTAAGGATCTTGCCTTTCTCTCCTTGACTGAAATGCTTTCCACACACCTTGGAGAGCTTGACACCTTACAGAACTCAGGCATGTTGTGCAGAACACGGTGTTGGCTGCCATTCCTGTGATTCATCAGGCAACAGACCCTGGGGCAGACACAAAGTCCCTGGCTACAATGTGGCTTCAATGGGAAAATCAGGCTCTCCTCACATCATCTGGAATTACAAAGGCTTCCCCAGGAACAGAATTCATAGGAAACACAGGGCCTGCTTGTAAATTTAATGATAGCTGCCCCGCCCTTCCAGCAGCGGGGATTTAAAGCACAGAATGAGATGCGTGGGTACCAGCTGCTGTCGGGTCTTTAGGTCAGCCCTAGACCTGAAGAGGTGACAAGAACAGGTGAAAGAACTTTCTTTCCCTGTCTCCCTGCTGCTTGGTTCTAGATAGGAGAATTTGAAGAGACTTCTTCCTAGACCGAGGGTATGGTTTAGTGGGTAAGGGCTTCTTGCTGTAGAAGCATGAGATCCTGAGTTCAAATTCCCAGCAGCCATGCCTCTGTGGAGAACAGCCACTGTCTATCCTTAATCTATAGACAAGGACAGAGCCAGTAAACATTTTGGGGGACAACAAGAGATACGTTATAGCCAAGCCAGTTTTACCTGGACTAGTCCTGTCTACATCTTTTAAAGGTTCTGCAATACTCTAGTAGTACTTTACTTTAAAAAAAAATATTAAATTCTGCTTCATTTTTTGTATGTGTGTGAATTCATGTGCACCTGAGCACATGTGCGTGCACATCGTGACACACATAGGCCGGAGCACAGCTTTCAGGATCCGATTTTCTGCTTCTACCATGTGAGTCCCGGGGACTGAACTCAGGTTTCCTGTCAAAATGGGCAACAAGAGCCTTTCCCCACCAGGGTATTTTGCTGGCTTAGTGTTTTATAGTACTTATTACAGCCTCAAAATATCATACCCTTAATTTGAGGGTCTGTTTGCAGTCAGCTGTTTGGCATACATCATCTGTATCCACCCGTCCACCTATCAAATGTTCTTTCTTAAATGCTTACTTACGGTGTGGTGTGTTGCACCTGGCCCTTGTCTTAATCACCTCCCTCACTGTTCAGTGAATGGACAGGTGAATGGTTTCACTGGCATAGATTTCTTTTTTTTGTCTCTTCCTAAAAGAACCTACCAGTTCCTCAATTCTCTATTTATTCCGTGA
The DNA here is from genome assembly GCA_026225945.1 of Cricetomys ansorgei. Classification (NCBI taxonomy): domain Eukaryota; kingdom Metazoa; phylum Chordata; class Mammalia; order Rodentia; family Nesomyidae; genus Cricetomys; species Cricetomys ansorgei. The sequence goes on along the minus strand of JAMJFZ010002927.1, from coordinate 6,475,928 downwards.
CTCTCTCCTAAATAGCTAGTTATTTTCACCCAAATTTTGGGCTGGCAGTCACATCATTAGAAACAGGTCCAGCAAATAGTTTCTTTTACATCTTTGTCAAGAATGCAGGGAAGAAAGGAAGAAGAAGGGTCTAATCACAATGGTAAAACTCTTGAAATCCACCTGCGGTTTGACTGGTCCATGCATCTGGTTGTTTGCCTTCTCTGAGTCAACGGTCTCACACACACCAAAAGAATCACTTTCTATGTATATGGAGGTGAGTGACATCTGTTTTAACTTGAATGATTCAATATGCCTCTTAAGAATCATGTTTACTGAAGTAATTTGGTTATAAATATGGGAACAAATTTAGGGTACAGATTCAAGTATGTCTTTCCCTAAGGCAAGATGATTTATAAAATCTGAAATCTTGACTTGCCCTCAAGAAATGGCTCCACCAAGTTCATAAGTAAACAGAAGAAGAAGACCTAATAAAGCAAAAATCCCCAGAAGCTAAAAAGTTAACACCTTAGTGACAAAGAGGGGGGGGGGGGAAGCACAAGCATCCCTGCTTGCAGGCAACCAGAGGTCCCAATCCACTTAAACTTCTTTCTTAAAATGGTGACTCTTGTCTTTCAAGTGAATCACCCTTTCACCTAACAGGTCCCTTCGGCTGACCCTTGAACCATAGTTATTTGCTCAGCATTGCAGTAATAAAGTTGAGAAATCTGAAAAACATTAAGTTAAACACGAGGGTGTTGAGAAGGTGAAATTCTTTGCAGTGAGGTGAGGAAATCCTACCTGGGAGATTTAAACATTGTTCCTCATAGATCCAAGGGAAGAGAAAAATACCACAGAGTCTCTGGAAAGATTACATATGTGGAGTATTTCTTTTAAGTCCAGGAAAAGGAAGGATATTATCCATGGTGAGAAAAGGTAAAGAATGAATACAAATATTTTAGCAGCTGATATATATTTTTTTAATTATCACCCAAACAAAAGTCTTAACAGCACAAGCCAAGGTTTAGTTGAGGTTGGTTGTATTTTCAGTTATGCCAAATTAGAGCTGTTTGAGTGAGTTATAAATTTCAGTCTGTGATACTATGAAATAGGAAGATCCAAGATCCCCACCATAATTCTCCTTGCCCTGCTGTCCTCAGCTTAAAATTGTTTCTGTAGCCCTTCAAATATTCTGAACAAACAATTAAGTCCTGATGGTATCTGAGACTCCTTCAAAGTGACACTAGAAGAGGCCAGCACTGGTTGTTTTGACTGTTTCAAAATACCGTGCTTAAAAGTGCAAACTGTAAGCCAGTTGCTCACAGTCACCACCACCACCATCTACAAAAGGCTCATTCAGCTACACTTCTTTCTGAGTTTTAAAAATTTGTGGCCTTTTTTTTTTTTCCCTCTGTCACAGGAGTTTGGTGTTGAGGCTTTTCTCTATTAGTTCTAAGTCTCTGCAGTTCACTACAGAGATGAGAAGAGAGCTCTCCTAACTTTCCAGCTGGGCAACAGGGATTGGTAATAAGCTTTAGAATGCACCAGTGTATCATAATCTTGAATGGAAGTAATAAAAGCTTATTTCATAACACCTCTCGCAGGGCCAGGGGTGGCTTCAGGGGTGAATTTCTGGAATTATTTGACATATTGAACATTATACACTTCTTTTTTCTTTTTCTTTTATTTTTAAGATGACCCGTGGTATCCCAAGTTGACCTCAAACTTGAGTTCATTCTGTCTCAGTCCCCTGAATGCGGAGACTACAGACGAACCCGTACTTCTGATCTTTCTATATGCCTGCATTTGTGTCTATATCTGTCTGTCATCCATCAACCTTTGCTTATGTCTGTTTACCATGTTCCCAAAACCATAATTTGTAAACATAATAACCAGTCCTTTCACTTCTTGATTCGGCCAAAGGCATTTTTATTGTATAACTGGTTGTCTGGTAAAGTACTGAGAATACAAGCAGAAAGTCAAGGTCTTTTCCTGCATAGAATATTGGATTAAGGCACTGAAGACTCTGTTTAAATACGAAATCAGGACTGCTGACCATCAGGCCATCTACATAGTTTGGGATGTGTTTGGCTTGGTGGCAGTCACTCTGAAGTCAGAATTTGGGTTTTCATCCTATGCTGGAGACCCTAGCCCTCTGAAAGGCCTAGGACCGACCTTTCTTCTTTTCTGCCCTTTACCTTTCCCTACTAAAGATATATTTGTCTTCATCCAGGCTTTGCTCTCAAAGGATCATGGAAAGCATGAAACCAGGGGTGGGACACACTGTCACCCTCCTGTTCCCACAGTGTAATTGCGAACCTCCGTAGCAGGAAGCTCAAAGGCTCTCTGTTTCTCTGAGTGTCGCTTCTCCTTTCTCTGCCCCGCCTCTGACCATCCCTTGACCGTGACTTGTGCTGAAATGTATGTAGATAATCGGATGAAAATAGCAAGCTAACAGAAAAGAACTAGGAATAATGGCAGTACAAACCTGACTGTGATTCTAATATTACTTAAAGAGTTTCATGCACGATTTAGCAGATCTTAAGAACATTTTTTTGTGTGTTTGAACATGTGTGTGTATGCATACATATGTTCATGTGCACATGTGCACCATAGCATGTGTGTGAGGTGAGAAGACAACTCTGTGGAGCTGGTTGTCTTCTTCTGCCTTTATGTGGGTTCACGGGATAGAACTCAGGTCCCTGGGCTTATGTGACAAGCATTTTACCTGTATATATATACACACACACACACACACACACACATATATATATATATATATATATATGATTTGATATTGGTTGGAGGACCTATCAATGAGAGTCACTGATGGCATGGGTGAGAACAGATGTTCACTTCTAGGTGTCTTTTCAACACATCCTAGCATTTGTCTTGAGGGTGAAAAGCAATCTGAAAGTTGTTCGATCATCTGCGTTAAGATACCTGATCATTATGTTTGCTGACATTAAACATCTAGGACTCTCCCGGTATTGATTATCTTGCTCTATCTACACATAGAATTAGTCTAGCCATCTTTGTGAATATCTCTCGTGAGTCTGATTAGACAACCAAGTAAGTCAGCTCAGAGATGTGCCTGAGAGACTGTACACCCAGCAAATATTTGCTAAGTTAGCATTTTCATTGAGTTAGTGAATTCGCATAAACTGGAGTTTTGCAAGGATTACAAAGGCCCCCTGACAACTGGGCTGTCACTGGGCTGCAGAAGATGTCTTAAAATACAATATCCAAGTGCAAACATGGTGTGTGATTACTTAGCCCTACAGGAATCCAGACTAGAGAAATGGAGCCTGCCATAACTTCTGAAGTATGTGCAACCCTTCTGCAGATCACGACCACTTGTTTTCAAGTTTTCGCTACTATATGAGTTTGCTATTGAGTTGGACCGCGGGCCCTGATAAACCGAGAGAAGATGTTTGTTTGTTTGTTTGTTTTTGTTTTGTTTTTTTGCTTTGTTTTTTTAAATGACAAACACAAATTTCATAATTTGCATGTATGGAAGAGGAACAGTGGTATACATGTTGATGTTGGTGATCATCATCGTGTGTACAAGGAGACCTCTCAAATAATCACATTGCGTGGCCTCAAAGTTTTAAAAATGTCTGTAATCTTGCTTAAGAAACAAATGTAAGCACACAGAAGTATGGAGTGAACACACTTCCTTAGGACCGAAAAACTTAAGTAATGAGCTGATTTGCTTATATGCATTGTTGAAATCACTTAGGAAAACAATCAAGGAGACTAGTATGTTCTTCTCTGATAATCAAGGAGACAAATGTAAGTGGTAACATGTTTGTTTGACCATAGTATTTTCCTAAATGGCACGGGTGGTTCTATTTATGGATTTATTGAGAGTAGGTTAAGTGCCAGTTTAGTTTGTCTTTCTTACATGGAAAAAAAAAAAAAATCACCTTATCCTTTAAAGAACCATCTGCCAATCGCCTTTCCTCTTGGGGTTAAAGAAATGTAGGCCGATGGAATTCCATTGATCTTACTTGCATCCCTGAGGGTTTTTCTTCTGTGACTTTTCCCAAGTATTTTGTCATTTCCCATGAAGCTATATCTAACTTCTAAGTACACAGAGTCCTATCGTGAGCCAAAGGCTATTCTTAACCACAATCAGACTTTCTTCCAATGACTGACGTTAGATCTGCCCCACCCCCTCCGCACAGTGAATCAGCACCATTCCAGTATGTGCCCGAAATGAAATAAGTGGGTTTTTACAACTTGATGATCTTTGGAAGATTAGGTCTGCTATATAATTTTTCAAAGCGAGTGGTTGCAATCCAAAATAGAATTCTGAGCCCTCCACCCTGCCTCCTGGTTTTATCTTGTGGTATTTTCACTCTTATTTTATACTCATGAGTGTTCGCTCTCGGACGAGCTCTTTGTTTCCTACCTATCTCTCACTGTCAGTGTTTGCTTTGTCCTTGATTCCTATCTGTACACTTGCTAATGTGTGTGTGTCTGTGGTATTAATTCTCTTTCCCCGGAGGCTCATGTTCATATCCACACAATTCCTCTCCTACTCAAACTAATCTCTCCATTGACTCAAGTCTTACACTTTAAAAAAGCAATTCTCTACACAGACTACCACTCAGATATCCTCATTTCCCCAGGCACAATCAGGAAACCTATCAGAATTCATAATATGAATAACAAAAATTAAGTATTCCCTCTCGTCACCCCCCTCCCCGCCCCACCCCGCTATCTCTCTTCTGTTTAATGGAGACAAGTTTCACAGGTCTGCCCAGGCTGGTCATCTATGCGTTCTACCCCTTCTCAGTTTTCTGAATGCTGGGAATTCGGGCTTGAGCCACCTTGCTTGACAAAGTCTTAGTTATTCTTCGCTTTCCCTCACATTCTGGGTCCTACACAAACCTCCATCGGGATCATCTCCCTTTTCCTTCTGCTTCTCTGTCACCCAGTTACGTGGTCCTGGAATTTTCCAAAGGACCAAGAATGAAAGGCCATCATTGCTGACTCTCTAAATAAGGAATTCAACTAGACAGGAAATACTGAGGGTCAGACTAGGCTGGGTTTGATCCCACATCCCATCACTTTCACATTGTGCCAGATGGTACATCTCAAATGGAAGATGTGAAAAAATCAGACTTCCCTGGATAAAATAAATATCCATGTGTAAGTGCATTCTGGGAAGATGGGACCGATTACTAATGGCCATCACGTATAAGGGAGACTAAGCACATTTCCATTCCTGCTATTGTCTCTGATACGAAGGGCTAGCCAGCTTTTTTCCATGGGCCGGGGCCATTTGCCTTAAGGCCAGTTCTTCAGAGAGGGTCACTGTTTGACATTCCACCTCCCTGAAGACCCTCTGATTAGCAACAGCCTTGCTGGCAGGTTCCATTTGCATTCTCTGGAAATTGTTTTCCCTGGCAAATGTCTTCTCACTAGTGTTTCCTTCTAAAGAGCATCTCATTTCAGATTTGTTCTGAAGTTGCAGACCAGACGGCCTGAACTTCAGCCTGAGTGTGAGGCCGAAGAAGGCAGGTCTGAACAAAGGGCAAATCATTTTCCAAAGAGCCTTGGTGAGGGCTAAACACAGGTGAAAATAAAATGTCTACTCGTTATTTCCCTGTCTCTCATTAAACTCTGCGTTGTAACATAAAAAGAAGCTAATATAGTACAAAAGCAAGGTAGCATTTTCTTTTAATGTTCCCTCCAAATAAAGTAAATAAATTACTTGAAGTGAGCTGCGAAACTTATTCCATGTAACGAACATGTGGGCTGGTTGGGGAACCATTCCACAGAAAACTGTGTTAAAGTCTGTACTTCCTGTGAGTGAGGAACAATAGTGACAGTAATTACAACAGTTAGTGTTTTACTTACACAAAGGGCTGATACATTCAGTACTTTGAAACTCAGAACAAAACAACTCGACATGGAGTGCAGATACTGGTTGCAAAAAAGAAGATGGTATTGTTTTTTCTTTCTAAGTGTCAAAGTTCGCTTCGCTTGTCAGCTTGACACATCTGGGAAGAGGGAACCTCAAATGAGAAACTGCCTCCATCAGAATGGCCTGTGGCTAAATGTCTGTGGGGGTGTTTTCTTGATTGCTAATTGATATAGAAGGGCTCAGCCCACTGTGGGCGGTATCATCCTTAGGCAGGGCACTGAGCTATATAAGAAAGTTTGTTGAATATGAGTCTAGGTACTAGTAAGCAGTATTCCTGCCTCAAGTGGCCTGTCTTGACTTTCTTTCTGCCTTGATGGCTCTAGATAACGGACTATAAAGTCTAAGATGAAATAAACCCTACCTCCCCCAACTTGCTTTTCATCCAGTGTTTTATCATAGCAACAGAGAAGCAAAACAAAATGTAAGTATAAAGTTAATTCTCATTTTTGTACCCTGTCCGTTGTTGGTCAGTAAAGTAACTGGTTTACAACACTGTAGGAGAGCTCACCTTCACTTGATTGAATATGATCTTTAAAAGACTAATATATGCAGTTGTACATCATGGGGTGGCTCACCAAGGAGACAAGGAAGCATTCTTATAGACGGAAGCCCTGTCAGACCTCATCAGAGGGAACCACTGTCCTGGTCAGCACCATATTCAATCAATAGCAGAACCCGAGCGTCTGAGCTCAGGTGTTTATATTGATCCAGCACTCCTCAGGTGCAGATCATAGGCAATCAAACATACCCCAAAGAAAACCAAATGCCTGCAAATAATACAAAATGCCAAAGCCTATGCATTCCTTTTTCCAACAGTGCACAAAAACAATTATTTTGAACAAACTAAAAATAAACTTCCACAACAAATATGACTTTTAAACATATTGTAAAACTTTTACTTACACAAGAAATTTAAGGTGGTTTTTGTTCAAAAAAAAAGACTTAAAGATACATATTAACTGTGAAAAAAACTTCTAAAATTTCTAAAATTTCCCTATTTATTTTATCGGAGATATTGTTCAGATACTGGCCCCTGCTTTTCCTTTTGTGTTTTCTTCTGTTGTGTTTCCTTCAGTGTGTGGCATCTTAAGAGAATTGTGCATCACTTGTTTAAGCTTTTTAAGAAAACTTTAATTTGGGAGTCTCCAAATTATATTACGTTATATCTTTCCCCTACGCTTGTACATTGTATATGTATTTTCCTTTACTCAATCTAATCATTAGGATTTTTAATATTTTTGCTTGTTTTGGTAGAGAAGGTTGAAAGTAGAGTTTTTCAAATGTTTTTTTCACTGTTTTGCATTATCCATTATATTTTTTTTATTCTCTCATTTCTGCTCACGGGAATCACTCATTTTTCTTTTAGTTTTCTCAAAGAGAACGCATAGAGAATTTGTCTTAGAGATCTCCGTTTTTCTAACGTGCACAGTGCTAGCATGTCCTCTCTGTCAGTCCCTTTGCTGGATCCCACAGATTCTGACAATCTAGTGTTTTAATTTTCAGGTGTTTCAGAAACATTTTCAATGTTTCTCCTGTGACTCCCTTTTCAGCCATGGTTTTCTAAAGACCCGGGATTTGTTTTTTTTTCCCGTTTAGTTTTCAGCCTTGCTCTCTATTGTTTACTTTAATTCCATCGTGGTCTTATGATACGCTTCCATGATGTCTGATTTCTAACATTCTTGATATAGTTAACTCATTTTCATAAAAAATATGTTGATCCATTGTACTTGACAGTTTCTAAGGCCTTAACAACATCAATCACACTCTTTGTGATGATGTGTTAGTTAATGAAGGTCACAACAGCAAAGCAGATGGTCAGTTGGCATTGGCATTAGGACCGTGTTTCAGGCGCCATGATCGCCTGTGTAGATGTGGAGCTGTAGCCCACAGACATGGCCGTACTCAGAAGGGGAAAGTTCTTAGGTCCGATGATCAAAAACTCTCAGTAACTAGAGCTGACCTGGGAAGCCATGCTGAGTGACTTTAGACTGTGAGCTTGGGGAACCTGCCCCATGCATCCAGATATTCTATTTGTACCTTCCCTCATTCCAGGTGATACCCCACAGCATAATCTCTTCTGCCTTTCTCTTCCTTCTGGACTCTTCCATGAGACTGGAAAACCAGACCGGCTGAGATTCTCTACATGCCTTTTGTGTCCACACTTTTTTATGTTTTTATTCTACCGGATTCTACTGACACATCTCTGTGGGTTTAGTATTAAAGTCTTCAAATAGCATTCCCTTCTATGTTCTCATAGAATCTAAGCGGTATTGATTATGAAACACTGTATTTACTGTATTATTGTGTATTTTTCTTTGTACCACCCATCTGCCATGAAAGCTTGTATTTTTATGTTCTTTGTATGAATTTTTGTGGAGAGGCAAAGTGAGGATGGACCCAGGGCTTTTCACTAGGGAAGCTCTTTGCCTCTGAGTTGAGCTACATCTCTAGTCCTCAGACTGAAGTTTGCTGAAATTTAATGTACAGCTGTATGCTGTTTAAAATATAGAGTTTAAATTATGATAGCCCTCTGTGATTAAGGTGAAGTCGGTAACATCATTGCTGTCTCCAAGTCAAACTGTAGAGGCATCATGAGAACAGATGGGATGAGAGAAAATGAACCATAGGGAGAGGAGAAATGGTGCCTCATCCTGATAGAACTGCAGAACTGGATCTGAGTCTAAAATCACTAAAATGGGAAGCTGTTTGTCTAGGTGGAGAAAAGGGAAAACAGAGTCATTTCAAATGCAATGCAATGGCAAATAGAATTTAAGTATGCTTACCACAAAAAAGTAAGCACTGTAAGAACTAATACAAACGTTCCTTGCCTACCTTTATTGATTACTCCTGTCGTATGCAATGCATTTATACCCTTTTATTATGTGTACTTATTCTTTATAAGAAGAATCACATAGACAATATAAATATATAGCCTGAGCATGAGACTCTGAATCAGAACAAAAATTACATATAGTCCCTAGAAAAATGGTTAAATATTTGTATTTGGTGAAAATGGGATCCAACCAGAAATACTCATGGTTCAGAAACACTCAACATGTTTCTGATGATTGACTGAGTTTCTCTGGACTGAGATGCTGTCAAAGAAGAAAGTGTGTATATGTTTATTAGTCTGGAAGTTATAGGTGAGCTCTTAACAACTAGATGGTGACAAGAGAAAATTTCAGAAACAAGAACAGGAAGAGATGTCACCTACAGGCTGGCTGGTTCCATGATGAAGATGCTAAGCACAACTGATTACCATGGTAACTGCATTACCGTGATATCTTAGCACATTCACACGAATATACAGAAATAAATATTATAACACAATGAAGCAATAGCCCAGGTTTGAGGCCTGCTCCACAGGAGGAATTTCATGCCTGGTACTATAATCCCTAAACCTCTGGCTGGGGAGGTCATAGGCCGTAGGGTAGAACCTGATATTGTTACTCTGCTAAAAGACCATGTTGCCAAATTTCCTTCTAAATATGTATGTTTACATCAATAGTCATGGGCCGCTCACAGCCTGGGTCAGGTAAGCTTTTTGTAGTGTGCAGTGGTCAGTTCAGAGTCTCAGAACTGGTGAAACTGCTAAGAACAAGATACTATGAGTTCTCATCCCTTAATGGGACATCTTTTTCAGCATCCCCTCCCCCAAAGCCTCATGGGACAATGCAGAAGGGGAGGCAGAAAGAGCTGTAAGAGCTGGAGGATGGGGAGAGTGCTGTGAAATGCTGTCTTCTGGACATTAAATGGATATTGCATTCATTTGCATATTTGTCACAAGACCTGCACAAGATGAAGCCAACAAAAATGTCAGCATCCATGAGGGATACATTCTCCAGTACCCATCACTTATGAGTATCTTTTGGCAGTTGATAGCTGTGAAGAGCATGGGAGGAAACATTCTCCTTTTATGTTTGGCCACTGGTAGAGTCCTCATGCTCCAGTGGGTGGCCCGAAAACTGTGTATATATGAATAGAACTTATTGAACTTAGGGGCTATCAAAAAAAAAAAAAAAAGATATCACTTTGAGAAGGAAGCATGTCAAAGGGGCTATCCTATCAAGAGTCATCGTTGGAGGAAATGGGGGTGGATGTGATAATATTCCCTTGTACATATGCACAAAATTCTCAAAGAATTAGGAAAAAGAAGATAATATTCTAAACACTTTGTCAATGCCCTCTACCCATCTCTCCCCACCAAAAGGATAACTGTCTAGAAATAAGAGGGAAAGGGAGAAGAACCAATGACAAGCGTTTGTGGACATTGGCATATTTTCTTGGCAAAGATAGAAATATAATTCCATTTTTCAAAAATAACTTGCTTGATTTTTACTTTATGTGGACTGGTGTGAGGGCATCTGATCCCCTGGAACTGGAGTTGCAGACAGTTGTGAATTGAACCTCACTCTTCTGGAAGAGCAACCAGTGTTCTTAACCACTGAGCCATCTCTCCAGTCTACTTTTTTCTTTTAATCTTCTTTAAAAATTTCAATAAAGAAATACAAAGTTAGCCAAAGTAGTTATGAAGCTATTTCTTAAAGCCTTAGATAAAAACCAAAGCAAAATAAGTCTAAAACAATATTTTTAACTTCTTCCCTTTCTTCTGGGCTGTCTGAACATTGGCTGGTTCCTCCTGTCGTCGGCCCTCCAATGCTTCTCAATGGTATTTGCAAATCTTTCCTGCAAGACTGTTGAAGACACTCGGAAATGATATCTGGTTAAACATTATACTGGTCATAGATTAAAAGTCAAAACTCAAGTATACTAGGGAGAGCAGAGCTGTGTCAAATATCTTCTGTGCTTTATAGGCAGCAGCCATGTACCCAACTCCATCTCTGAACTCAATCTACCCACACAGGGATGCCTGAGAGGACACACAGTAGAATTTCTTTTAAGAGATGTAATCACATCTTTTCCTAAATGATAAGCAAAGGAGTTCTGAATAGTTCATCAAAGTCCTCTTGATCAGACATTCAGTGGATGGGGGTTAGGGGAGCTCTTTCAGGGGAACCGCACTGATTTCAGAGCACGCAGGAGAAATCTGAAATGTGTTGAGCAGAGTCTGCCTTTCTGCGTGGTTCCCCATCTCTCTCCTGGGCACTGTCCATCACACAACCGTAAATGCTTCTATCATCTCCATCCGGACAGGGAGACCTCCCAGCACACCCTCTGTCTCCTTCTCTCTGTCGTTCCCAGAAAGGAGGCTGAGTTCTGAAAGTGTCAAACCTGTGTAAATGCTGATGTATAGGCCACAGTTGTTGCTCTGAAAAGGCCTTGGGAGTCTGCCCCTTTCCTCTGTCCCCTTCAAGTTGGGAATGATTCATCAGCTGGCCCCAGCAAGAAAAGAGGCCAGCCTGAGGTCTTGGGCCTTTGACCTCTGTGAAGAGAAAGGTCACAGTGACGGCAAGTGTTTGAGCTCTGGAGCAGAAGCCACAGGCACAGAGACCCAGTGCAAGGGAGGGGGCTGGTGGGAAAGAGTGGGTGTTTAGAAAAGTGAGGAGTATATTTCTAAGAGACTCAGTGACTCAGCTGACAAGCGGGGTCAGGGGTCATATTTATGCTTGATTCCCGGAGCACGTTACTGTAACGTCTGCTTATTAAGGGTCTCCAGGGAGCAGGCCCCAGGACCTAATGCTTCTGACCTTTTTCCTCAAAAGGGGACAGGCTAAGAGATTAGGGGGGGCCCTATTAACTTGTGTGCTTGACTTGAAGGCCCACTCTCCTGGGCATTATCTGTCAAGTTCACCCCATTTCTTTTTTATAATCTTGCTACATATTTAAATGTCTCTTGCCCGGCAGCGAGGCAGGGTTTAAACCTCCCCCCCCCCAAAAGTCAGATTTTGATTGTGAAAAACATTCATAGAAAGTATAGATGGGAAAGACGTCATGAAGCAGCAGGAAGGAAAATTCTTCACGTGCTAAAAAAAACATATATTTCTCCGGAATTGCTCAACTTTCGGCATTACAGATGAAAGATTAAGAACGATTTTAAACGAGTTGGTCACATTCTGTGGTGAGGTAAACTTTACCTTCATGGCCTGAAGGAAGGCTTACTTCTGGCATCTAAGGTGTATACTTCACTTTGGTAATAAGTAGCCAGAATTCTGTGTTCTTGTGGTCTGTGATATTTTGAATGGAGGCTCTGCACAAGCTCAGTTCAGTTTGATTTCATCTCTTGGTGCCAGCATAGGCCTGTGTGTCATGAGCATATATAGTTGATGTCTTAACCACACATGACATTTTAGTTTAGCCCCAAACCTCCCACAGAGGAACAGAAAAGGAATGGCCAGAGGAGATTAGAGTTAGAGAATACTATTTTTAGCTAGAGGAAAAAAAAAAAGCTAAAATAAGCAATTGAGTGACATCACGTATCACGGCCCCCTCTGGGTTCCAACAGCCTTCCATGGCAAAGTTCATATGGTCCAGTGTTCCATGCAACTGTACCAAAAACATGTTTGCTATTTATAGGGAATTGCCTGGGGGAGCCAGCTCCTCCTCTGAGGAGAATAAATTATTTCAAGGTGAACTGGGTAAGTGGACGGGCTGTTTTTCAGGGTCAGGCTGGGATGCATGTGTGTGTGCGCGCATACATGCCTTCTGAGTCAAGGCATTGGTGGGGCACTGGGTGATGGGAGCTGTCTGAAACGACTTTGCGATTATAAATAATAATAATAAAAAAAAAATTCAATCGGAAGTGCGTTCTGCCAAACTTCACAATGCCGCTCCTAGCAGGACATGGAGATCTTCTTAGTCAGGGTCAGACCCACAAGCTTAAGGCCAACGAGTTCAGTGGGAAAAATGACTCTTCCTTGCAGTCTTTCCCCCCTTTCCTTCTTTTTTTTCTTTCATTTGGAAGGTACCCCCTCATAAACATGCAGAGCAATTTTCCAGTACATTAACCCAGGAGGGATCCTCTCTCCGTCTGCTTGAGAGACAGAAAAGTTGAGAGACAGGGTGAGGGAAGATGGATGGGCCTGGGATATAAGAGAAGGCAGTTTTCCACTGTCGTAGCCTGTTCACCTAGGACAAAGGCTTCATTGACTGCAATGCTCCACATCAGCCCCATAAACTAGTAATCAGAACAAAAGGTCTGACACTTGAAAGTACCAGTCCCTGCCTACTTTCTATTGCAGCTGTGCACGGGGGCCGGGCCTAACAGTGGTGTCCCTTTCTCGGCCCATAGGACAAGAGATGAAGATGAATAGTGTTGACTTTAATGTAGTCACACAATTTTGCTATTTCCCAAATAACGTTTCCTCCAAGGACTCACACCACGGCCCCAGGAGATAGAACTATCTTCCTTTTGGCTGGGAAGCAAGGGCAGACTTGGCCTGGGCAGGCTCCAAGGGTACAGGGTGAACAAGTAGCTGTAGGGGATGGGTGAGGGATAAACACGAGAGTCATGGGATCCATTCCTTGCCCTCTAGGAGGAGGTGGGATGGTTTCCATGCATTCCAGCTTAGTCACAGTGGTTTCTTTCATTTTCTTGAGATCCCTGGAAATGGCCCTAGAGGGGGGAAAATAATGAATGCAGGAAGCAAGACTACAAACGTGTACAATTACATGATTTAAAAGATTTTTTTTTTCTTTCAAAAAAGACCCACCATGGTATCAGGCTGATTATCAGAAGGCCAGAAAACACAGTGCTTTCCTGAGAACATTTTGGTAATAGGACTTTCAAATTTGCAACTTGAGTAGACGGTAAGAGTTCAAGACCTACGCGTGCTGACGCCCTCGTGGATTGCTGTGTGGTCCGTTGCACTGCCTGTCGTCAGCACCAACTTGTAACTGCTTTGATTTAAGCCTGAAGAGACTCTTTCCCTTATTTCCTTTACTGACTGCATTTGAAGTTTGAATCCCAGAACCCACTAAGGTTTGACAAGCTATGGGAAAGTTGAATTGGCTCGGGGTGGAGGATATCACCATGCCTGAGTGATAGCCTAAATCCTCCTGCTGCACGACACCATCTTGGATCTGTGCTTTTCAATCTCTGAAGAGACTCACTGGAAGGACAGATTTGAGTCACCCACACACATAAACACCTGTCTCCAGTCAAGTCTTTTCGGTATATATTCCAGAACCTTAGAGTATCTAGTCATCCAAAAGTATCATGTGTGGAGAAAGAAGGAAATTACGAAGCATCGGTGCCTACAGGCCTCAAGCTTTCAGACCAAGAAAATACAGAATTGAGTGGTGCCTGCTAACGAAAACTTCTGTTTGAACACCAGTACTGGAACCCAAGTCATTTACACATTCCTGCTGGTTCTAAGATTTGGCTGAGTTTTCTTTGCTAATCCTTACTGCCTTCCCAAAAGTGGCAACCTCTTTGACTTACAACAACTTGTTGTATCGTTCGAGCATGTATTTTAGAAGTTATGATTGTAGGTATTTTAGAAATTCCATTCTGCACAACTCTGTCACAGCTTCATTGCAGAGAACATCACTCAGTTAAAATACAAAGGTCTCTCCTTCGATCACAAACTTCCAAAAGATTGGAGCCTTCCCGTGAATCTTTTAAGTAAGCATACTTGCCCACAAAACTAAACAACTGTGAGCTGAGAGACAAGTGTCTTGGATACGGAGGAAGGACTGACTAGCTCTCTCTTCATACGGACGCATACCGTCTCTGTGAAAGTAGACGGACGCAAGCACGTCTCTTGGTGAACTCAAAGCATTGATTCGGAACTTACTGTGCTTTGCTTCTGACTAGTCGGTAAATACATCATGTTTTGAAAAAGTGGATTTCATTCAGTGCTTCGTTTTGACTTTTAGAATCACTGCACTTGTTATTTCTAGGCTCTGCCTTTGCTTGTTTATTGTTACGGGTGCCTTGATTGTTCCAAAAAACCCCCACAAATTCTGAGGACTATTTTTATATCTCAGGGCTGGTTTCTAGGGACACTGTGGTGTGATGCGTCTGTGCCTGGTTCAGGGAATCCCTCCTCTTCCCAGGGTCACCGTGTCTTAAGTTCCACCATCCTCTGACTTCTTGGATATAGGTCATCATTCCGCATCTGTCAGACATTATGTGCCGAGGGTGTGTGGTGTGTGTGTGTGTGTGTGTGTGTGTGTGTGAGTGTGTGTGTGTGTGTGTGTGTGTGTGAATACCTGAAGATAAGTCAGTAGAAATCAATAGAAATCCTGCTTTGGAGGGAAATGTAAAGATTACAGGTAAGGCATCTTCATGTGGCGATGAGACACGAACAACTGGAAAGTTTCTTAGGCTTTTCTATGTTTGTGCATGAATGTGTGTTCCCTGGAGTCCAGATTTTCCAGAGGGCACAAAACTCTATGGGAATTCGGGACCAGGAATTTCTATGAGTGAAAGACAGAAAGAGGAAAAGAGAAAGGAAAAGATATGACAAAAAGAGAAGAGAAGAGAGGGAGAGAGAGAGAGAGACAGACAGACAGACAGACAGAGACAGAATATAGAGACTACTCTAGGAACCTCTGCATACATGCACCGTGGCTGAACTTGCCTCATCTCTTCCCATCTTTCCACCCTCACACCCTACCCTCTATTTCCCTTTCTCTGGCTCAAAACAAAAGATAACCCTCCTACAGGGGTTGTTCTGACAGAATGAGAAGATCTCAACAAGGTATCTCGATATTTTCCTCTGCTGTCTTTCAACCATAGAAGAGAAATTCAGGGGCCAGCTCTACAGACCGCATTCCTAGTCTGTGCTCTCTTTATTGCACTCGGGTAACCATCCCACCTCCCTCACCTTTCTTATCTGCAAAATGGGCACAGTAGACACATGTAAGCAGCGTCTCTTCCTTTCTTGTTCCCTAAGTTCCAGTGGTGACCTGCACCACAAGTAGTCGTAAAAAACAAGAGACAGCATTTTGGAAAACAGGCTACTGAAAGGAGTAATCTCACTTAGATATCCTGGTGTGGCCTTTAGAAAGGACGATAAACTTAAAGTACGTAAATGCCCAAACATTTCCTCCAATTTATATTTAGGGCCGTGTCATGGAATTGGAATGGATATGTCTTTTAAAGTTTTCTTAGCTCTACTTGAGGACACATAGTTTTAAAACCGCACCATTAAAAAACTTTTTTTTTTTTCCAGGCAAAGACTTGGGCATGTGGATGTCCCCATGGGATTCAGTCATTGGCTTGGTGTGTTTCCTCTGAATCACAGTTTAAAAATTGTTTTAAATAAACATTTGTGTTCTAGCTTGCTTTCTGGAGATATTAATATTTTTTGACAAAACTCTATTTCTCTTTGTATAATATAGGACTTTCATTTTTAGGTCAAATGGATGTTTCAGTCCATTGCTTTGTACACAGACACGGGCTCCAGACACACACTGTGCCCACAGTCTGTTGTTGGGAGTTGTGCTGAGGTGACAACGCACTCCGTTGTCTTTCAATCTGCTTCTAGAACTAGATTGTTTCCACAGATAGGAAGGGAAAGATACTGTTTTGGTTGCAAAGGCTGAAGGATTCTCTTTGCAACCAAGAGAACCAATGCATATAACCCAAAAACCAAGGGCTAGACTGATTTGCCTTCTCACTGATCGTGACACGAAGAGGCTCCAAGGGAAGGACTGTGGTGACTTAGGTTTTTCATTCCAGATTTACACGGTGAGCCTTAGCTGATGTAGGAAACCAGCTTTTCTAATCCTCTGCTTTCCATTGCTCTATGACTCTACCTTCCATGATAATGAAATCAGTAAACGTTTTTGGTAGGGCAATTTGCAAATGGCCAACTCAGCCTACTTCAAATCCAGTTCCTGCCTCTGCTTAGAAAAACGCTTAGGAAAATGGACTGCCTCCTATCTATCTCCTTCCTTTTTATGTCCCATTTATAATACTCTCATTGTGCTTTTAGAATTATGATATTGATAATAATTATCTTTGATGGAGAGTCATTCACATCTGAGGAACTCTTCTGAAACATTACTAGTGTTCATATATTTTGCAAATGGCTTTCTCAGAGGTTAGCCCGGGTTTCATTTGTGGTCTGAACAGAAAACATTCACCTCATCTCTGCATAGGCTTCTCTCTCTCTCTTCCTCTGGCTTTCTGTATGTTAACACTGACAGAAATCTGTGGAATTTCTTCTTTCTATGACCTGATTCTATACTTTCTATTTCTGGTGCCCTATTTACTGAGACTGTCAGATTTCCAAGTCTGAACTATTGCGATAACCACCTGAACACTCTCTCTCTCTCTCTCTCTCTCTTTCACACACACACACACACAGAGTTGTTTTTTTTTTTTTTGATACATGCTTAATATAATTCTCTGTTTCAACACTCTTTGACTTGGGCTTTTGTTACGTATGCCTCAATCCTGCTTTTCCCATTCAAGACACATTCTTCCCATTCCCTTGTACATTTCACATCAGGGCCCCAGGCAAGCCCACTGTGGCCTGTCTAAGCACCCATGTGTGCTTTTCCTTTGGTACTATCTCTACCATTGGCAGTTACCATGTATGTTAGTTTCCTAGTTGGAGAAAGCATAAAGCACTCGATGTTGTGTTGTATCTGCTTTTTTAGAATTATAATATTCATAATACTTATCTTTGACTGAGAGGTGTTCATATCCTAGGAACTCTTCCGGAATATGATTAGAGTTCATACATTTTCCAACTGGCGCTCTCAGAGATTAGTGCCCAGGTCTCATTTTACTGAGATACAGACAGACTTAGTACAACAAGGCACGCTATTTTAATAAGACCCCGAAAGGATTATGAAACCCAAACAGGAAAGATGGCCACCACCTAGTGGGGGACAAAGTTGTAAAAGGTCATAAAGGAAGACAAGAGTAACCAGTACTTCCCATTTGGTAAATTAGGGGTGCTACCCTTTCAGTTTCACATTACCATGTTGTCTGAGTTCATAGTTCCATTTCTAAGGAGACACCAGGCTCTCTGAGTATGGATGTGCATTTGTGGTCTGATTTGCATTGTCTTTACCCCTTCGTACAATGGATTTTTTTGGGGGGTAATTACCCTTTGTGGCTGTGGGCATTGAGGCTAAGCTTCAGTTTTGCTTCTCTTACTGTATACAATATATGTATGACCAGCATCGCTACATTAATAACAGATTCTGGCTAATTCAGTATGAAATGCATGTGTGCTTGATTTTGTTCACTTATCCTAGCCATAACCATTTACTAGCCGCGTTTAGATTTACAACACAAGTATCAGGTGAGGTGATGTGCTTTTCCAAAGCTCTAATAAACCATGTGGCCGTTACCTAGAGTTACAGTCTGGTGGCGTGTCTTCGGTACCGTACCAGTTACTCTCTCACACTGCGGTTGGGAAGGTTAACGACAACTAAAAACATAAAGCAACTGCAGGGAAGTCCGCCATGTTGCATTGTTATCAGAAAGTTCAACATACCACTGTTGCTTCTACCACCACCACCATCCTTTACCCTCTTCACTCAAGACCACAGGTCTCTAAATGTCATCGTCTTTGAGTGACATGATGACCATGCTCTTTCTTAAGATTCAGTGTGTGTGTGTGTGTGTGTGTGTGTGTGTGTGTGTGTGTATCCACATGCGTGTGTAAATGCACTCGGCCGTGCATTCAGAAAAGTCAGAAGAAAGTGCTGGGTCCTTTAGACATGGAGTCACAAGGAGGTGGGAAGCTTCAGCTTGTTTTGAGGACAGTCATCGCCAAACTCTTGTGTTAAGTCCTCGCACAAGTCCTTGTAACTGCCGAGCCATATCTCTAGCCCCATGACCCTCGTTTTTATATAAACAGCTCTGTAGTTAGCTGTGCGGGCTTACTAGAGGATTTATAACACTGATTCAGGTAATCTTCCAGAGCAAAGCTAATGTGGTTCATTGGTAAGCAGATGGATGTCCTTGATTCTCATGGACCATACGTTGCCCTTCTACAGAGAGGGGGTTGCTGTGTTTTCCTCTTAGAAGAAGAACCTATGACTCCCACGGAAGCCTTCCTTCCTCTCCAATGTCTTCCTCTCCCCAGGACACTTCAATCAAAAGTGGCTTCCACTTACTTGCCACCCAACAAATATTCCTTTTAAGTTAACGTTAAAGTTAGTACCAACGAACACGCGTGGCATGCTTGGGCTAAAGTGTAATTCGCCGAAGATCAGGGACATTTTCACAAATCCTCCTGCTCTTTAAGGCAAATTAATCCTAATGTTAATAATTAATTGAATTAAATTAAACCGGTACACAGTTTTTACAATTATGACTTCTAAAAATGAAAATAATTTTTACCTATTGTTTGTGTGAGTGTGTGTGTGTGTGTTTGTGTGTGTGTGTGAGAGAGAGAGAGAGAGAGAGAGAGATCAGAGGATAATTTTGTGGAGTCAACTCTCTCCCTCCACCATGGGCTCCAGAGACCAAGCTAAGGTCCTAATTTTACCCACTGGGAGAACTTGTGGTGTGAAGGACCACTTTTCTATGACTTACATTCTTTTGTGTGAAAAGTATTGTCTATAATGACAAGAATTTTAAAAAAGCCAGTTTTTTTATTTTTTTTTTACTAAAATATATTTCTGGGTTGATCAGAACGGTTTTGTTCATTTTTACACTGTATCAACTTCAATGCTTCACACAGCTCAGGATCACCCTTGGTTACGTGTAGCATGGCAAGCCTGTAAATGATATCCTTACAGAGATGGCAGTTGCATTTTTTAAAAGAAAAGATAAAAATTCTTTGGGTAGTACAGGTCGGTAGTAGTGAGCTTGACTAGCATGCAGGAGACCCTAGCATGGATCTCCAGTATCGGGGGGGACAATGAGAAGGAAAAAAGGATTAATTCAGCTCCCCTTTTGCTTTCCATAAATCTTATGCATTCCAATATCAAGCTACAGTTTCAATGATACAAAACATATTTCTAAGTCTTCAAAGGTGTGAAATTAAAATCAGTGCAGGGGGAGGACGTGAGTTTTTGTAGCCCTCCGCTTATTATAATTCTAATTTCACCCATTAAAAAATAAGAGGCAGTACAGTTTCAGAAGAGTTTCTAGTAATCAGTTACAGATCACATTTGTGCATATCATCCTTCCTTTTTCTGCATTGCTACTAAGTCAAACTGGAAAGTCCCTGGAAATAGAGCAACATCTCTTCGGGCTTTTCTGAGCCTGCGCAGTTCCTATGACACTAAGAAATGTCCAGATGATTTTGATGCAAATTTCTGATTACATTCTGAAGTGGTGATTATTTTAGTAAATCATAGTTACTTAGTTACTACCAATATATTTTATCATTTAATTGCTATACACGATGTACTGGTTGTGTTTTATTTCAATCGATGTGTGATCAAGGGAAACCACAGAAATGTCCAGGAAAGAAGAGTTTCGGAGTCTCCCAGAGACACAAATTCAACGGCAGTTTTGAAGAGAGATTAGAGTAACAGCCCTCAGGTTTGTATCTGATTTGGGTTTATTGTAGACAATGTTTTGTTGATTTAAAAGAACTATCAGAGTTCAGTACAAAATGTCAGAATTTGGGAAGGGCATGGGAAGACAGTTTATGTGTAATATAATTACTCAGAGCAACCTTGGCGAGTTTCATACTGTAATCTGTAAATGGTACGTAGAGACAACATAAAAATTGTTGAACACTCTCAACAGGGGCATTGACCTTCACTGGTGAAAACATGCCTGAATCACACTCTGTTGAATATTATCCCTGTCATTCATATACACATTCACGTATGCATATCTCTGTACATAATGTATACATACATTTTATAGTAATCATAACATAGGCACGTGTAGCACAGAATCTGATAAAGTATTCACTTTTGGATGGAATAACTGTAATTTTGATATTGAGACTTTATCAACTATTATTTCAAATTAATCTCAGGAAAGAACACAGTTGCTAATGCCAATTAGGCCTGAGGAAAGGCTGTATTTTTAAACTGTTTAACTCACACTTTCAAAGCACCTGTTTATTACCAACTATTCAAAGCACACACACTTTCTTAGCAAAACTTAGAATAAAGAACAACTTTTGTTGGGTGTATTTTCCTATACCAGGGTTACAGCATGGATTTTTAAACAGTCTGTCTGGCTTCTAAAAGTATTTATTTGCACCTTTCACCAGTTAATTCATTTTAAGCACCATTTCCAAGCAATGAGCCCTAAGAATCAAGTATTTTATTCTATTAAAACGTTCGGCTATACAACTTCCTTGTTGGAAAGCAGATTGAGCATACATACAGTGAATTTGACAGATTTTTCTGTAAGAAGTAACAATGTGTTCCAGAGACACTGGGACTGAGTCTGTACTGAGTAACAACGGTTATCTCAGAGCTTTGCCTGAGGAAGTTAAGTTCACCTTGAAGCTCTCATAGCAAGACACTCTCTCCCAAATAAATATTAAGTTGTAAATACACAAAGGAGTAGTGAAGTAATTTTGAGACACAAGGAGAGAAGACAGGTCTTGATCAGTCTCAGTCTCGGGATAAAAGCTTCACTTAAGCATATGCCAGGTGGGATCAGGCAAAGAGTGACCTCTGGCCCAGGGATAATCTGTGTATTAACCTTACACTGAAGGAAGATTTATCTACACTGGTAATGAGAGAAATGCAGATAGTTACCTAAGCAGTCATTGGAGTGCCACAGCCTGTTCAGGAATAAACTGAAAATTAGGATTCAGTACAAACATATCCTCCATCAGCTATGGGGACACCTTTACCTCTCGTTTTCTGCAAAGCTGCTGCTGGAGAAGACCACACGTTTATATTTATCCACACCCCAAAATGTCCTGTAACAGAGATTTTACTCCATCAGAGAAGAGCGATTTTTATGCTCATTTGTGTTTGAAACATGAAAACAACATCACAGCTGCGTGCCAGGTTGAATAAAGAAGATACACATGCATTTAAATCACTTATATCTTACTTTTTTATGATGCAATTGTGAATTATGTTCCTTTTGCATCTGTAATTAGAGGGCAGAACAGATGGCGAAGGCTTCACTTAAAGTGATATGTCCATTAAAATAACCTATGCTGCCAAATGATTGTTCACTGTAACAGGGTATTCATTCTCCATGGCAGGCACTTTGCTGCACTGAAATATGTTGCAAAGGCCCCTGGACTATACATGGCGCTTATTATTTTTAAGGGCTTTCCAATAAAAGGGTTCAGTGTAGCACAGCTAGCTCTGTACCTCATTCATCTCCCGAGCATATGTTTTACTATATTGTTCTAATTAAAAAGTGACCTTGTATATAATGATCAGAACTCAATACTGAAAATGATTCATATAGACACTGGGGATATGGGAAGACAGCCTCAGCCATATTAAACTGGGCAGTGAGATAGGATTGGGGCCAGGGACTCTGGGGGAGACATTTTTTTTCCCAAGATCATAACTGCAAAGAGTTCAGAAGATTTAGTTCATCCCCGGGACACATTAGCTTCTTATTACATGTTACTTCCAGGAGGATTTTAAGAAAAACAAAAACAAAAGCAACAAATACAAAAGGGCAAAAGTTCATCGTAAAGTTTGTTCAAAGCAGAGCTTCAAACTTAGCTATTTTCCATTTGGCCAAAGCACATTTACTTCTGTGTTGTTCAAAGCCATGTAAGACCCATTTTGTTTTGTTTTTCTCGGTCAAGACATCCCAGATTGTTGTTGTTGTTTTATCATATGAGATCCTGTCTGCTATGATCATAAATATCACTCAACTTCAATTTTTTTTTTATCACATCTCAGGACAAAGAACTTGCAAACATTTCGTGGATTCCCAGAACTCTGCAAAATAATTATGGAGATCGTGAGAGTGGCCTCATTCCCTGGGCTTTTTGAGGTGCTGAATCCAACTACAGAAAGCCAGAAGAGAAAACATAAATGAATTTTTGTGCAATTTCTGAGGAACAGATTTTGCAAGCCCAAACTGATAAAACAACATAAATTCAACGATATTAAAATTCCATGTGCAAAATTAAAATACCAACACCCCAGGAGAGAAGAATGTGCAACTGAAGGAGAAAGTTTCCTCAGCCTTACGTGGGGATGTCTTTCGTAAGATCTTCTCAACACCTGGGAAGTTCCAGAAAGATCAAGACCAACCATAGGTAGGCAAGGGTCACAGTGATTGGTGCGTATAGGTAGAGGGAAACACCAAGGACTGATTGACACGATAGGTGTGCACAATTTTACTTGTGGTCAAATTATTTTAATATAAATAGCAGAGTCTTCTCAGTTACAGCTTTAGGAATGAAGTTTTAAGTGATCCATGTCTACATTTAGTGAATAGCCACTAAAGGGAACTTTGTAATAAAGGGTGTACAGGTTGAAGCTATGTGTCTGAAGAGCATTTGTAACAAAAAATCAGGCTCATTTAATCTGGTAATTCTACTTTACAACTCATCCTTATGCATCAAATGGTTGCGTGTTCTAAATGCTGTACACCGGGGTATCACAAAACCGTGGAAACCATAGCAATACTTTGGATAATAGAGTGTCACGTTTCAATACCATCATGTCATACCATAACGTTTCAGCGTTATTATGATGATTGAGGCTCTATTTGCCGTCAAGGAAGAAATCTCACGCTGAGGGTGAAATACATACAGATTTCCATTCCAAAGTTCTTTCTGAAAAAAGAAAATATTTCTGGCACAATGAATTCTCTCTCTTCATCATCCTTTTAAATTGGTTAATCAATGAGAGATTCCCATACTTTGGCAGGTTTTCCAAGCCAGCCTTTGTGTGAGTAGTTAATGATCTGTAAACAACCGTTTAAAAGCACCAGGGGAGTTTACCATTTAGAATTCTATAGGGAACTCCATCGTGTAACAGGAAAAGTCCTTGGTTAATACAAATATTCACTCTGAAACATTTTTTTTTTTTTAATTTGTCATTAAGTCTACTGTAAAGTTCTCAGGGTGAGGCTACCAGCCATCACACAAGGACTTTTGTTTCTGAAGGAAAAAGCCATTTGCCTCATAATTGCTCTCTTATTTCCTACAATGTGATTGGCTTTGGCTCTGTATCAGAGTGTGTGCATTAGTGGTAGCTGATTCTCAATGTTACTGGCTTGGCCTCCAGGTTCCCTGTGTGGTTTTCCATCCAATCCCATCTTTTCCCGATTTTTTTTTTTTTTTAAATGGGCGTCACAGGCATAGTGTGGAATTATGGGTAAAGCACAAGTACAGTTGAGTTAAGCATACTCGCCTAGGCCTTGCACATCCTGAGGAAGAAATTAGAAATACTTGCCGGCTCTGTACCCCTGCGGAGATGCTGTGGAAAATCACAGCTCTCCCCTATGTTTGCAAGCTACGAATAAGGAATTGAGCTCCCATGCTGAGACCTCCTGCCTCACTGTAATTTCTCAGTGTCCTCAGATGTCCTGATGGGGAGTTAAGTCCATGAATAACACCAGTTCACAGCAAAGCCATGAGGAGGATCAGGAAGATGGCTAATGTTGAGATGCATTTTGATTTTGTGTGGGGAAATGGAACATTTACTCTAGCACATATTGTTCTGGCTGGCTGTCAGTTCTACCCCAAGCAGTTAATTTCTTCAGACCGTGGGAAGCCCCATTCACCCTTGCTTCTGTACAGCTTACACCACACACTGGACAAGACTCCATATGTTCCTGTTTGCAAACATGAGTTTTGTCTTCTTTCTCTGCTCTATACTTCAATATCATCGAAGGCCTTTGGAGTGGAGTGTTTACTGCAGAGATCAACAATACTGCCAGGCCTGAGCTCTTTTTATTTACCAGCCTCTCTTCCACCATCCTTGCCTACTTCACACAAGAACCTGGACAAAATTTAAAGAGACTTTACCCTTCCTTAAGATCTTAGACTGTATACCTTCTAGACGCAATGTGGTTAATCAGCAATGAAGAGACTAAGCATTTGATGTCCAAGATTCTGTCTTTTCACAAAATGAAAAGCTTTTCCAGGCATATTCTCGATTGTTTTGAAATGGAACCAGGACACACAAAGCACACGAGACTGACATAGAATAAGGAGTAGCTGTATATAAGGAGTAGCTGTATATATGTTGAAATGGGATTGCCAAATATAATGAAGGGAAATGGTTCTTTTCTGTTTTTTTTTTTTAAATTAAGAAAATCTCATTTAAAAAATCAATATTTTACATTTTAATTGTTTTTAATCTCTGACCAAGCCTTTTGTCAGTGTTGGAGTGATGTTTCGCTTCTTATGTGCTCTTAGTATTTATTTCATGCTCATCTCTTTCACCCCGGGCATCCATCTTTCTGCATTAAGACTTTCTGTTTTTACCTTCTCAAAGGTTACATCTATAATAATTGCATTACCCTACCTGCCAGTAGCCATTGCTCAATTATTCTAACTCCTACATTTGTGGTTTCCTGGGGTGGGGGTGGGGGGACATGCTTCCTATTGCTGCCCAGGCAAAGATGTTTGCTTAAGGAATGCCTGCGGTTTATTTCCTCTGCTCTCTGAAAATCGAGAGGCCATAGATCAGAGGCGAAAATGAGCATTCAAAGGCCAGGCATGGCAATGGCTGGAATCATCAGTCAGCTTAGCATCTACAGCTTGTTCAGGGGATTCCTTTAGTTTACGCAGCTTGCAAATCCATTAAGGACAATTCGAGAAGCCTAGTAACTTTACCTATCTGGCCACCCAGGTGAGCTCTGCGCATGAATGTGAGTGTGAAGGTGTGTGCACACACAGCTCCCGAGACCCTGAGCATTGTTCAATTGTGACTGAAGGGGATGACTGACATGTTTTCACAGGGGATGGGTTTTAGGTCTTGAAGGGACCTGTTAGGATAAACACATTCAAGATAATAGCGCGGGGGCAAGACAAGAGCAGAGTCATTGTGAAAATGCCTTCGACCTGAAACATTCTGATAGAGCTATGCGTGAACAATGGACACGAACTGCCTAATGTCGTACATGCGCACGGCAATAACCCTTAATGGTGACTGTAAAACGAAGCATTATGTTAGCCAGCAGAAAGGAAAATGCAAATTGATTCTCCTTTTGTTTAGACGTAAGTGCTTATCAAGGTTAGTAGGTATTCAAGGTCTGTGACACCAGAATAATTTGTTTTATTATAATATAGAAACAAGGAGAGTGCTTGGGGCTGTCTGGGTAACTAAGATGGCCAGATGAAATTCTGCAGTCCTGGCTTTAACCTTCTCCTTTCAATGTATTTCACACTCGGCCTGACAGTGGTGGTTGTGGTGGTGGTGGTGGGGGAAGTGGCTGCAGAACTAAAACCCTTTCAAGGACAGGATGGTAAGATTCTCTGTTAACACAGTAACACTTCATTCCTTCACGAGATTACAGGGTCAAGGCTTGCATTTTAGCTTGCAGGGCTTACAGCTGCCTGTTAGGAAAATGCTCCCTAGAGTTTTATTCTCAGGCACCTAGACACCAGCAAGATATCCATGGTGTACTAGTCCTCCGGCCCGGGCCTCCTTGGATAGCAGGGGCTAGGGTTCATGTGTTTGCCTGGAATATAACCACTCCTTGCTCTGTCACTACTGTCTAGGGGGTCCCTGGATTTGGGATTGGCATCTCCATCAAATAACAGCTTAATGTATGGAAGCTGTCACATCATGACACCTACTGTTAGATGGAGCAATTTTTGGTTATACTTAACTGTGTCTACCCAGGTGGTGGCCCAGGAAGGGGAAGCTGAGAGGGCTCCCAGAGTGACTTGGATGGGCAAAGTTTTTCCTTTGAAACTCTGAGAGCCTTTGTACTGTGCTAATCTCAATTTGTAGTCTGTCCTTCATAGTAAGGCTGAATTTTAGAGACATTGGTAATGGTCAGAATAGCTGTTCAGATCTTTCCATCCATCCCTTCATCCCTCTTTCCTCCCTCTCTTTCTTCCATTCCTCCCTTTCTCTTCACCACCTATCTCTATTCCCTTCGTCCTTCCCCTTTTTCTTCCTTCCCTTCTTTCTTATGTCTTAACCTCGGAGCCACCTCTTCAGCCCAACGGCTCTAATTATAGAATACGTTATTAGGATTTTCCTTCTGTTACTTTGGTTACTAAGTGATTAAGGTTACTAGGTCTTCATTAAAAAAAAAAAAAAAAAAAAAAAAAAAACTCAAGCAATAAGAACAAAAACAACCACAAGAACAAGAACAACAAACCCAGTCATCTAGTCTTTTAACCATATGGACCAGACCCAGCAAGCATTGAGCAGATCCTAAGGAAGGGCAGGGCCACTGTGGGGACACAAGTGGGAGAATGGAGAAAAGATTCACATATGAAGATCAGCAGCTCGTGCTGCCTGACTGCCACTGGGGTCCATGAATGGCAGTGTCTGTACCAAGATGCAAGGCAGGTTCCATAGGTAGAAAGGGTACCCCGTGTGGAAGGTGACAGTCCCAGTGAGGACTTTCTGGTGTCTGGGGGTAGACACTTTGGTGGTCACCAATACAGTCAGCTCAGCTCGAGGTGTGAGGTTGGATATATAATACCCATCCATAACCACAGCGACCTACTTGATATTTACCATTACAACTCTGCTTGAGGCCCTGGTGACGAGATGTTTGGAGTTTATTTCCTACCACACCTGAGTTTTATGATCAAAAATAAGAGGAAGATGGCTTTTCAGTGCCTGAAAAAAATCTACGGGCCAGTGAGAGCTACAGAATGGCACCTATGTGATACTGTCAGGTCCCAGCTCTGGAACCGTGGCAGAGTGTCATCTGCTATAAAAGCAAGAGTGTGTCCTGTTGGTATGAGCACAGTACATGAAGTTGAAGACGCTACAGTCTTCCTTCCTTCCTTTCCTTCTTTTCTTTCTTTCTTTCTTTCCCTTTTTCTTTTTACCACTATCACTAGCAAAATCATCATGGATTACGGAAACTTGCTGAAGAAGAATGGCAAGTCTCAGAAGCTGGGAAACAAACTGTCCTGAAATTGAGACAGTTCGTCTCCATTCTATGGAGAGCCCTCTACTCCCTGCCCACTGACCAGCCTTGGAATGGGCTAGTGCTCCCCTTTTTGAGATCCAGGCAGCTGTCTACTTTGGCCCCTTGCTGGGGTTACAAGTCTGTGTTGTAGGAGAAGAAAAGAAAGAGGAAGATCCAGACGTCTTACCTTCCCGTGGGTTCAGGCTGGGTCATCTAAAGCACTAGAGACTAAAGACAAATCAAATAAAGAGAGATGAAACACACACACACACACACACACACACACACACACACACATGGGCCTTTGAATGATAGAAATAGCCTGTTAAGTTAATTACTATTCTGAGAATTATCATACAAGATGCCATTCTTCCTTGGGGAACTTCAAGACCAAAATTTTGAATTGATGGTCTCTTGTACTATTGCTCTGAAAATAAACAGAACATTTCCCTTGGGAAACTGTCATTATCCATCAAGGAGAAAAATCACCGAGAAGATTTATAGTAATTCAGAATAATAAAATATAAAAATAAAATGAACTATATTAGTGGGTTCTTTGATTTTCAGGCAGTAGTTATTTTCACTTAAGCTATCTTAGCCAAAAAAAAAAAAAAAAAAATAGAAGAAGCGATTCATTGGGAAGATGCTGACATTGTGCTGGAGGGATTGAGTCACATGGCTCTAGAGAGTGTGGAAATGTGAGTCCCAGACTCTCAGGGAACATTTGGTTCTGTGCCTTTCCTCTTGAGATACACCAGAGCTTTCTGCTAGAGTGAAGAAGTCCATGTGAGAAAGAATCCAACGTCTAAGGGGATGAATTACAAAAGTCACACATGGCCACTGGATGGCCTTCTTCATGTGACTGTTGATGAGGAATAAATACTTTTTTTTTTTAACTTGATAAGCTTCCTACTTCCATGCAGCAGGAATCTAATGGAATCAAATTGAAGAGCTGGAGACCCGTAGGTCACCGAGGACAGGATATGTCTAAGAAGACATGGAGAACAAGTTGAACCAGCTTGAAATAATAGTTTATAGATTTTCACAAGATATGGATTTACCATTTTTTTTAAAAAAAGTCAGAGTATCTGGTGTAGATGCCCCAAGTTTCTACACAGCAATGACTTGTTGAAGCTGAGTTTGGACTGACTTCCCCTTAAACTCAGCACCCACCATCTAGTTTTCTAGAGATCATCCCAGTCAGATAATACATGCAAATGCCTTCCCACAACTTCCCTGAGCCTTCCCTTCTCAGCTCCCATGTCAGCCCTAATACTTACTTGACCTCTGGCCCATAGCCTTAGGCAGCAAGCTTCTTAAGACCAGTCCTGGTCTTATGTATCTTTGTATTCTGTATTAGAATTCTCTAGAAGAATACAACCAATGGGCTGAAGGAAACAAATATGAATATATACACACACATGAATTTAGCAAGTCAGCTTTAAACTAGAACAGCAGAATCACACATGAAAACTGAGAACCTGGTAGTTTCCCAATCACAAGGAAGGGGGGGCTGCGGCAGTCCCCATATGGCGCTGGAAGCCCAGACATTTCCTGGAGAGCCAGTGGTCCATAGTCTACAATGGAAGATTGAAAATGTTGGCTATGATGTCATCATCATCATAATCATCATCATTATCATCGTCAGCAGCAGCAGCAACAACAACAGAGAATCAACTCAGCAGCAAGTGAGAAGGCCCAAGAGTAAAAGGCGAGGTGACCTTTCTTCTGGCACACTTTTTGCCTGGATTGCTATCAGAAGGCTCCCCCCACAGTTGGTACGTGTCTCCCTCACATCAATCGAGACAATCAAGACAGTCCTTCAGGTGCAGCTACATACGTAGGTGAGTCTAATTTATGGCAGGTTGACGTTAACTATAACATACTCTCTGCTCTTACCAAGGCTTGGATGATAGCATGTTCTCAGCACATATAGGCCAAATTCATAACTTCAAAGGAACTTGGGTAGAAAAACTGAACTGGACAGACATCTCAAAATATCTCAATTACAATACAGAATAATGTACCTTCTTGTTGCCCTCTCCCATTTAAGAGAGCCAAATGCTGGCTGGGAGTTTCAGAATGGTGCTGGGTTTCCATTAATAAAAATCAATGATTGACAGTCGAGTGCTGGAGCTTGGACCAGGATCACATCGGTTCACTTATTACCTTTGTCTCTCTCAACCTGCTGTTTTTTTGTCACTTGCTGGTCAGGTTTCTGATTAACCCATGCAGGGCACCAGTAGGAAAGCACCAGCTTCTTGATTAACTTTGACCACGGGTCCAGAAGAGAAGCAATCTTGATTATAGCACCAGCTCAAATGTCAAAGCGTATCTAGGTCTGCATTCCAGATCCTTCACTATCCCCTGGACAAGTGATGGAGGTGAATTTCTAGGTATCTTTCTGTGGTTCCTTCAGAACCCGGCTTGTTCTCTGTGCTGCTGCCATTGGCTGATGCCCCTTTTCTTCACTTACAATGTGGTCTCTTCCCTCTCCCTGAAAATCTCCTCCTGACCCTTTAGAACACTTAGGGGTGTTCAAACATCACCTCTCCCAAACTTCTCCACCCTGAGCTTGTCTTCCAGCATTTGTTTATCCAATCCTCAAAACATGTGCTCTCCTCAGGGTGACATTTCTTCTTTACCTATTGTTCACCCCTTGGTCCTCTGACCCCAGCTAGTGAAACACAATCATGAGAACCTGAGTTCTATCTGAAGAACTCACCTGAGAGACAGGCTGGTGTGTGTGACAGGAACCAGGCCTGTAGCTAAGCAGCATATATGCATGGTTTGTCAAAACAATGCACACAAACGGCTCACATGCGGGGCGGAGCTCCCACTTAGGTTTGGCCTGGGCATGCCAAAGATAAGCCCGCCATTGACGCATGCGCAGTTAAGACTTCCTGTTGGAGCCAACCTGAAAACCTGCCAATGGACCCAGAGACAGATGACGTGTCAAGACACAAACCAATGTGAAAGAGCCACAACAACAGCCTGCAATCCAGGAGCCAATGGGATGTTGGGCAAGGGTTTAAAAGAGGTCCCTCTTCCTGAAATAAAAGTCTGCTTTGTGTCACTTACCAGACTCCCAGAGCCTGCGTTGTTGGTTCTGCTCCAGCTCTCCCCTCCCCGAAGGGTACTGTGGATGGGCAAGAGCAACAGGTATGGTGTGTGCTTGTAATCTCAACACTGGGAGGACCCCTAGAGCTTGTGGGACATGGGCTTCTTGGGAAGCTCTGGGTTCAATAAGAGACTCTGACTCAAAAAAGGAGGTAGATAACACCTAGAAATTCACAACTGAGGTTGTCTTCTGGCCTCCACTAGCACAAGAACACATGGCCCCCATGGGTGTGCACACTCCCCCAGCCCCATACACACACACACACACTCACAGTATCATAAGGCAGTGTAAATGTGAATACAAACTTGAGACCTCCATAATACCGCTTTCTGTGGTTACCTAGAGTCTCGCAGCTGTCACTAGGCTCTTCCTGGGTATAGGTAGCAATGAGAGAGGCCTCTCTCTAACACTTGGCTTTTCTTCAGGTCTGAAGGTAATGACAGATCGTCCAGTAGCATGCTGTGCTTGGAAGGAAACCAACACAGTGACAGTGTTGCGTATACTTTAATCTCTGTCAGTCTCGACAGGATTTGTAGATGGGGATTCCATGGGGAGAGAATGAATACCCCTCACACATTTCCTGACTATCACAAACAAAAACAAACACAAAACTACTGAACAATAACAAGATTCTGAGGGAACCTGCAGCATCTTGTTGTTCCCAATATAGACCTCTCCCACTCTTCCCATAATACTTACATAAAGCTACACATGCCAGTTGGGTCTGTGCAAATTTGTACAATGCATATACAACTTACGCCTTCTGAACATTTACATAATCTCTTGCAAAGATTATACAAACATACATTTCCTGGGCCTGGGGTGATCAATCCCATACTCATAGAAAGTAAAAGTATAGGAAAAAATTAGTATTTTTACTGTTTTGTAGGCAAGTCTCATTTGGTGTTGGAAAAGGGGCAGAATTTTTGAATGACCATTTCTAAATGTTTCCACTTAGGCACAGGCTCACTTTATTAAACTCGCTTGTCAAAGATTGAGGCCAGCATGGCCATTTGCCTAATTTAGGACTGTAGAGGACTATGGATTGATTTTTGAACTCCTCTCAGGATACAAGGGGAGAAAGGGGGAAAGGCCATCTGGTGGAATGAGTTTAAGTGTGTAAATCCCTTTTGACTCATCTTCTCTGACAACAGGGAGGAAGAGCAACTGGTCAACCACAGAGTTCTCTCTGTTCACAGTAAGAAACATGCTCTGCTTCTGAGGAGTCCATCAGCTAATATTAACACAGAGAGAGAGAATGAGCAGCTTGACAGGAAACCCTGGCTCTCCCTTGACTCGAGTCAGAAGATCATTAAGGAAGGAGTTTTGCTGTAAAGTACACCTCTCTTCCTCTGATGACAGTGACAACCAGGGCGACTTGAATCAGAGGGCAGCCTGCTCTCTTTTGACAAACAAACACCTACTCTGGTAAGTGCCCTTTAATGTGCATGGAGTCTTTGTCTAGGAAAAGGATGCACAGTTGGCCAGTACTGAACTGTAAAGGGATAGCTTTGACACGCCGATAAAGCCTCTCGGCTTACATTGGACTTGACTTTATCATTTACTGAAGGATATTATTAGTGTGGAGATGATAGACATTCTCTGCCTTCTCGAACAAGAGCCAGGGAAATGTATACGAACAAAAGGTCTGCTGTGGAGAATCAGACCCTGTTTGTTCAGTGACTTTGGGACTCTAATCCTACAACTCAGCAGAGATAAGGCCTGGAACAGAGGAAGGGAGAGCCCACCCAGCTCGGGGGGCCCCAGGAAGAAGAGTGAAAGTCAATCGTGTGAAAAATGGAAGTTCATCCAACGCTAAGCATGTGTGTGGCTTTCCCTTGTTGCAAATTTGATATTATAAAATTAGATTTGCTCTTTGGGGCCAGATGGCATGCAATACTTCTGAAGCAAAATCCAGTCTTGTAACAAAGGCCATTGCCAGCAAGGAACCACTTGGACTGGGGTGTTGCCCATTCAGTACTTGTTGAATCCTTTGCGGCAGAAAGTACTGCTGCATCCTGGAGAGCAAACACACACACATGGCCCATGACTATGAGCGACATAGACCCATCTAGCCGCAGTTTCTGATGATTATTTCTGGCAGAGGGGCATCTTCTTTTTAATTTTATTTTTCCTTTTTTTTTTTTTTCATGTGTATGGGTGCTCTGCCAGCATGAATGTCTGGGCACCGAGTATCTGCTCAGTGTCCAAGAAGACCAGAAGAGAGCATTGAACCCTCTGGGACTGTCAGTTCCAGATGATTCTGAGCTGTTGTGTGGGTACTGGGAATTGAACCATAGTCCTCTGGAAGAGCAGCCAGTGTTCTTAATCACTGAGCCATCTCTCCAGCCCCAAAGAGTGTATTCATTATTGTGGTTTTGTGCTGGTTTTTCATGTCTCTCTCTTATCTGAAAACTATATATATATGTGTATATATACATAATTATAGTTAAGAACAGCTAAGAAAAACCTTTGGCTCTAACTATCTGCTAGCTGTCTGCTTTCTAATGTGATTTCATCACTTGTTTTTGACAGACACACCTTTCATTCAGCGAAATCTATAACACTATTCCTATTCAAAACACACACACACACACAGACACACACACACACCTGGAATCTGGAGTGAAAAGTTGCGTGTAGGGGATATTACTTAAAAGGTCATGACATCCAGGCTGCACATTTCTCAACTAGTACTTCTATAACCTGTGTTGGAAGACAATAGGAATTGTAATTAGGTGTCACCTGTAAAAGTGACTTATAAACTATAAAGACCACGAAAGCACACTTTATTTCCAAGAGGTAGAACGACAGCTGGACTATAGTATAACTTAAGTGAATAGTCATATTCTAAAACCCGTGCTGTGCACAGGACTGTGTGACTTCATAGAAAAAGTGACTAATCTTACAGAGATTCTGTGCCTAAGAAAGTTTAAGTCTGGGAGGAAAAAAAAAGTAACTCAGCCTTAGGGAAGATAAAAATTTTATCATAGAATTCTGCTAAAATTTTCAGTTAGCAATTCATTTACAGTCAGGGCCATATTGGGCTTCTCCGGAACCTTCAGTCCTCATGCTCCAGTCACCTACTACTGCTCCATTTAATTTAAGACGTACCACAAGCCTTTCCAAATATGTTAGAAGTTTTATTTTATTGAGCAACATTCTGCTTGTTAAATTGTATCCTAACTTTGACTGGCAGGATGGTTCAGTGGGTAATGGTGTTTGCTGTCAAGCCTTGTGATGTGAGTTTAAATACTGGGACCCCTAGGATAGAGAGAACTGACTCTTTTAAGGTCATCAGATGTGTAGGCAAAGACACACACACACACACACACACACACACACACACACACACACACACACATCAGAATAAAACAATTTAAAAACTGGTAAAAAAAAATATTCTAGCTTTGTGGATGTTAAGAAATTTGATAGCCATTGAATCTAGGCCCGTTTTCTCTATATCTTTTAGAAAGCAAAGTTGAATAGTAATTGAAAGATGTTCATTTTATTGTTAATAACAAATACTTATCTGAAAGCAAAGCATAAGAATCTAGGTTTGCTGTAAGTATTTAAAAAATCTGGACCATTTTACTTAACATTAATGTGATTGAAAACTGCCACAATCTTTACAGTTTAGCTTCTCTCTGTTTAGGATGTGCCAGGAACACCCCATTTCAAAGATGAAACAAAGATAACAGTATTGAATAATTATATTGATGGGAGGAAGGCTAAGCATCTGTAAGGCCTTCAACCAGAGTGGCTTAGGCAAATACAGGTTCCCTCATCCGTCACAGCATCGACACAGTTCATGGCCACGCTGTGGAATTCTATAGGCATCTGTGTTATAAACAGATCTACTGTGAATATCTGCTTAACCAGCAAACACGCTGTAACACTACACTTTTAGAGCATCATCGGAGCACCAGGGCTACTGTCAAGGAATCCTCAAAGGAGTAGTTACCTATGACCTTGGGCAGCATCTCCCTTCCTTATGGGAGGAGGATGATATTTCCTGGGATGCTTCCCATCTCTCCTTTCAAATCACAAATTGTATATTCCAGTAGGACAATTTTCATGCCTGCTAGTTAGTGTTATTTTTCTCCCTGATGATGGACTCTGTGAAGAAGGGGGGACTTAGAACATTATGAAAAATCAGGTTTAAAACAGTAGGTGTGTGTGTGTGTGTGTGTGTGTGTGTTTGAATTCATTCAATCAGGTGGAAGCAAGCTTCTATTTGAAAGCCTATAAAACTGGCATCAGGGATCAGAACCTTCCAGAGGGTTCTCAAAGTATTTCAATACTGGGGCATGATTTTCTGAACCAGTGTGAGCAGTCATCTATCAACTCAGGGTCTATTGGGCTTCAGAAAGGGCTTCCATTTCCCCAGAGGCCATAGGATTTCTAGGCTCCATGTAGTTGTTACAGATGGTGCTGGAGGTTAGTGTCAGATGGGGAACCAGCATGTGTCCTTGTCACCTCCTCTTCCCCAGAAGCCACTAGCCCAAGTCTCTCCTTGCCGCCAGGAGAGGCTCAGGTGCCTGGATCTCTGCCTTCTGTCTGGAGTTCTCTTCAACACTGCTGCTTATGCATCCTGCCCTAGGGATTATGAGAAATCACAGGCAACACAGGCCCTTGGAGGTGCACCATACAGGGATTCTGGCCTCGAATCCTGTTTATATCTCTATTCAACTTCATTGTGACACCTTCAACAAATCTAACACCCAAAACAGTGTAACCAAAGCCTGTCAGTCACCTGGTGTGCTCAGCACAGTGAGTGTTTGATGACTTTGAGGTGACACTGAGGAAAAGGTCCAGTTGGAATTGCAAACAGAACCTGGGACAGGATCAAGCCTAGAGATGTGAAACAGTCTCAGGACCACTTCCAATACTTTTATGCGGTTGTCATATCAAAAATATGAATTATGAAACATGTTTATAAACTCCATGGTATAGTAAATTTATAAAATATTATTTAAAAATTGTCCTATGTATTAAATTTATCAAAATATTCCTGTTAACATAAGAAACAATTAGTTTGAATTTTATTGCAAATTATAATAGAGTCCTAAAGTGTATTTATGTGCAGTGAATTAGGCTGTAGAGTTCTGCACACGTGATTACTTCTCTCTCTCTACTTGGGGTAGTCTTGGATTACTCCTATAGTCCCACCACAATTCTTGAGGCACTTAAAATGTGTCTCCGTGTTAAATAGTTTGTCCAAATTAGAACGCGAATCTGCTCACCGCCTTCTCTCAGCTGTGCGATAGACAAGAGGTCACAGGACAAAGAGGAATACCATTTCTCAGCCATCTTGGCTTTTTGTGGCTAGGTCTCTCATTGGTCAAGAACTTCACCAAGTAGTCCAGACTGGGTTCCCCACAGGCTCTTTAATTCTGTAAAATCTATTTTGAAAAACATCAAAGTCTCAGACAGTTTGAGGACATA
Organism: Cricetomys ansorgei; assembly: GCA_026225945.1. Lineage (NCBI taxonomy): Eukaryota > Metazoa > Chordata > Mammalia > Rodentia > Nesomyidae > Cricetomys > Cricetomys ansorgei. The sequence continues at coordinate 6,439,610 of JAMJFZ010002927.1, read as the reverse complement.
CGTTCTGAGAATTGATGGGGAGGAAGGGGGTCATAGATGAGGTGCTGTTCCCAGGTCCCCTTAAGGACTGGACTCCCACCGTTCTTATGCGATTTAGGCTTAGTATTTTAGGTGCCACAGTCCCATATCAAATCTTGATCAGTAGTGCATGGGAGTGAATGTGTATTTGTATGTACAGAAGAGGTCAAAGAACAACCTAGAACGTCTTTCATTCTCTGTGTGAGACATCTTTTCTTCTCGGCCTGTAACTTGACCAAGTAGCCTAGGCTAGCTAGCTAGTGAGCGTCTAGGAATTGTCCTGTCTCTGCCTCCCACCCCTAAAGCATTGGATTTACAAAGGTCCTGACTTTTATGTTGGTTCTGAAGACTTAACTCTTTTCCTTGTGTGTTATGCCAAGAGCTTTACCAACTGAGCCATGACCATAGTCACATCTTAGAAGATCCTAAGTGATGTTCTGTCCCTACTACGAGGTTAGCAGTCAGCACCTATTATTCCAGTTTTACCTTTGATGAAGATACATCTAAGAACTGCCGTATTCTCAAGATGAGGACCTGCAGTGATGGGGAGGATGGGAACAGGATCCAAACCAAGACTTGAGCTCACGGCAGTTTCCCGCTGTCACTCACTAGAGAATGTTAGCCAGTGCCTCATCATTCAACCAGACAATGCTTCAAAATCACTGATCCTGGAGCTCCTTGTGACGGTTAACCTGACCAGTGACAGATCCGAGTTGTAGGGCTATCGAACCCGGGTTTGTATCTAGCACCTTCTGGTTCCTGCAAGCAGGCGAGTCTGACCGTATGTCTCTAGACCTTTCTTTTATCCTTTGGCTGCGTATACACGAGATCTGTGCCGTGTGCCTCAGGCAGGCTATGCAGGAGGTGCTGTGGCTTCCATTTCTCCTTTAAAGCACATGAGGATTGCTTGTGCCTTTAAGTTCCAGTGTGTTCTGGAGGATGCAGGGAAGAAGGCCGAGGCTATTTCACATTTCTGTGAGTGATGTCCCCTCTCACCTCAGAGATGCAGTAACCTGGAAGCTGAATCTCCCAGCAGATAACCTAGGAATTTCCTCTCTCCACCTCCTCAACACTGAAAAAAAAAAAATCTGAAATTCTCTACTCTGAGAAGGAAATTTAATATTTAAAGGTAATTTGACCCCTACATGTATATACCATGAATATTTGATGAAACCTATAGCAAATGTATTTATAGAGCATTAATCTGAGGATATTTATTTATTACTCATTTTCTGGGATATTATTTCTTCAGCACATGTGAAGTTGTACTCTACAAATGCTTGACCCTGAAGATGCACCTAAAAATGTGCAGGGGTTGTTCTTTTTCTCACTGTAACTGACTGAGCTCAGTTACTCACCCCTAAAAGAAGCAATTCTCAGAACATAGAGGCACCCAAGCCATTGCTAGTGTAGGGCCACACAGTCACAGCTGTGTGACTCTTGTGACTTTTGACTCTTCAACTCTATGCATGTAAATGTTCCGAACAGCACACAGTAGAATGTCACCTCATCTCTGTCCTTTCGTAGTGCTAATTTTCCACTGTTGTGAGATTTCATTGTAACTCCATTGACTAAAATGTATGAGTGATCCAATTTCATGAATAGCTCAATATAACATCAAATTCAGAGATCTTTTAAAACGTGGGTTTTTTTTTTTTTTAATTTCTTGGTGTGCACACACACCTGAAGGACAATTATTTTCTTTTTCTGTTTGTTGCATCAATATTGGGATAAAAAAGAAATGAATATCAAACAATAAATGCTACAAGAAAAGAGAAGACACCATTCCCATATGTGTAGATTTGTGGAGGAAAATGTGCCCTATATTTGAGAGATAGAAATTATGGACAACTAAGTATGAACTCCTTTTAGATCTTAAATGTTGACTGAATTAGAAAGAGATGTCTACCCCACTTGTCAAGTGCCGTGCAGAGCTGCCTTTATGACTGAGCTCTCACTGGCCAACCAGTATGGAATCACCAGGCATATCTCCATGTTGTATGATTAATATGCTATTTTACATGTTACTCTAGCAAGAAAAGGAAATCAACATTTATAATCATTCTTCTTCTAAAATAGCATTAGCCCGATATTATGTTTTGCTAGTTAATGGAAGAAAAGTAGAACTTAAGATGGAAATTTCTTTCTACTGCAGAACTATTTTAAAATGCAGGGCTCTGAATGGAGATATTCCAAAGACTACATGTCAAAGTAACTCAGAAGAATTCATGATATGTTTATGCTAGAAGAAATATTTGTTGGTTAATGTGGAGGGTTGGGTCACATATGACTTAGTTACATAGTCATCAAACTCTTTTCTGATTTTTTCTTATCACTGTAGTCCAAAGTACTTACCTGGAGCTCCTGGAGGCCCTGTTTGCTCTCTCAGGACTTTAGCTACCTGTGTTTACAAACTCATAAATCTCTGAGCTTCAGATCAGCGGTTCTCAATATGTGGGTCACAAGCAATTCACAGCGGTCATCTGAAATCATCTGCATATCAGATATTTACATTAAGATTCATGACAGTAGCAAAATTATGGTTATGAAGTAGCAACAAAAATAATTTTATTGCTGGAGGGCTCACCACAACATTGTATTAACTGTATTAAAGAGCCACAGCATTAGGGAGGTGGAGAACCACTGGCTCAGATAAAGTCTTGTTCGTCACTGTCGATACACAGAACAGTTTGTGAAGACAGTTGCCTGCCCAGTTCCTATGGAACTGGCCTTTGACCTTTGATATCATTTTTTTTCCCAATGAAATGATGACCAGCACATTTGTGACTCTTTTCAGAATATTATTTTGTTACAAATAAGCTTAGCATCGCACTATCCAGCACAAAAATGCATGCAAGCACACACACACACACACACACACACACACACACACACACACACACACTCACAGACATACCCCCAACACACGATCTGTAACAGGAGCAAATTCTCAAAACATTTCTGCATACTGGACTTCGACGTTTTCTGTTCTAGACTATTTCATTTTAGTAATGAGAACATGGCAGTTCCAGCTCAATAATTCTAGCTGTGAGTCTACGCAAGGGTTATCACCCACAGCATAAGAAGCCCTGATCGGCTACCAGCAAGGCACAGGGCAGACAAGGCTTTAATTTTGCACTTGTTTTTGAGTGCCAAGTCGAAAGATGGATATGGCAGTTTCATGTAAATTTAGTTTTGATTGTTCTCCCCACTCCTGTTCCCCTTTGACCACCTGTGCTCCCCCTCTGCTTTCCTGTCATACACTAGTGTCACCTCACTCTATCCTTTAAGTCCTTTGCCTTCCTCGTGGTCCCTTGTCCAGCTTAGTTCATTTATATACACACATACACTCATGCGTACACAGACATGTGTATGTATGTATATATAAATACAAGGCTCAGATCCACATAGGAAGGAGGACGTGTGTTATCTGTCCTTCTGACTCCCAGTCATCTCCTTTAGTATAATGATCTCTAGATCCATTTTCCTACAGATTTTATTTCCCTTTCCAGCTGAGCAAAATTCCATTGCACATACATTCTACATGCTCACCATGTCGTCACGTGATGGACATCTAAGCTCGTTCCATTCCCTTACTGCTGTGAACAGAGGAACAAGAGACCTGGAAGTACAGACATCTCAGAGGTGCGATCTAGAGTCCCTTGGGTATATGCCCAGGAGTGGATAGCAAGGTCACAAGCTTCTTCTACTTTTTGTTTCTTTGAGAAACTTCTAGACTGGTTTTCACAGTGGCAGCATTCACACGTAGTTTGGAAACATTTTCTGTCTTTCTTTTTAACTAATAGCTGCACACACTCTCTTTAATGCTCTTGTCTTTTTGGCCCAGCGTATAAACTCTTTTAGTTTTAGTGTGTAACAGAACCTTGCAATACTTTGAAAGAATTTTGGAGTGGAAGCCTTAAGTGGTGAGGGGATGTAATGATTTGTTTTTCTTGTTGTGCTGTGAACTGAACCTTGGGCATTGTGCATGCTAGGCAAGAAGTCTCTCTCTGAGTGCATCCTCAGCTCAGGACATAATAATTTTGAAGCTTGGATAAGATTTCTAAAAACATATAGGGAATCTGGTTAGATTTAAATTCCAGATAAATAATGAATAATAAGTTTATTATGTATTTATCTTAAATACAATAAAAGTATACTTATTAAAAATGTTACTTGTTGCTAATCTGGAATTGAATTTTAGCAGGACATCTTAAAATATATTTGTTTGTTAAAAATAATAGCACTGATTATTCATTTAAAACTCATCATTCAAAATCACATTTGTGGGTTCTGGGGAGTGAAATCAGGGTATCAGGTTCAGCTATCAAGAGCTTTTATTGCCAGAGCCATGTCAGTGGTCCTCAGTGCAGTTTTTGAGCTAGACTTGTATTCTTTTGAGACAGTCCTAGTCAATGCCTGGATAAGGTGCAGTTACTAGGCCTGGACCCATTTAATGGCCAGTCATTATGTTTGACTTTCTTGCTGGCTCATTTGCATTTGGTGAGAACTACTTTGCAGTGGGAAACTCTTCCTGGAAGATTCTGCCCCTTACCTTTGTATCTTTCCTTTCCCAAGGAAGAAGAACTCAGACTCACTCAAATATGGAAAGGTCTCAGAAAGTACACTATTCTGAAACCCTTGTGAGGAAAGGTTATTTCAAGGCATTCCAATTAAAAGGGAAATGAATCAAGACATTAGGCACAGTAACTGAGACAGAATAATATAAATATAAAGTTTCAAAGGGAAAGGAAGAGAAAGACAGGAAGCCCTCACTAACTCCAGCTTTGGCGTATTTTCTTTTTCAAACATCCATTGCTAAATGCTGCTAAAGAATATAATTGGCATGTCAAAAGTAATTCGTGTAAGGGTAGATTCATAAACTAAAATTTGTCATGAATGTAGATTTTTAAGTCTGACTTTATTGAAAAGCACACAGAAGGAAGAAGAAATATAAAGGCAAGATGAAGATGTCATCAGCTTATGAGAATTAAGGACAATGAATGATGCTGCAAGAAAATAAATAGGACCCAAAGCTTCCCAGTGATAAGGGGGTACAAAAAGGGAACAAAATCTCTAAAAACAAAAAAAAGCAATCTTTTTCTGTTAGTAGTTGTAATACTCTTTCTTTTCAGAAGCGAGTTACCTCATTCATGTCTGCGTTGTATGTCAGTAAGCACATGTGTGGGGTGATGTGTGCAAGTGCTTGGCTATGCACGGGGACCAGAAGATGAGTCTGTCCTCGTGGAGATAGAATTATGGTCATTTGCAGTCGTCCAGAGCTCTTATGTCGGTGCTGGGATCTGAACTGTGGTCCTCATGCTTGTGCAGCTAATGCTCTTAACTGCTAAGCTCTCTTTAGCCCTGTGATGATATTTTCTGTATGCACAAATATTCCCTTTGGTTGCAGGATACGCTGTCTTATTTATCTCTCATTCATTTCATGTGCATGTGAAACAGGATGCCTTGTGTGAGAGGGTATATAGCATGTATGTGTACTTATGTGTTTGTGTACTTGCGTACATGGGCCTTTGGAGGCCAGAGTTCACTGTTGTGTGTCTTTCTCTATCCATTGTCACTGATGTTTTTGTCTTAGGCTCTCTCATTGAGCCCAGAACTCGCAAATTGGCTAATTGGTCAGGAAGCTCAGCAGATCCACTTGTTTCTGTGTCTAGGGCACTATGGTTACTATGTAACTATGGTTACATACATGGGCCACTGCATCTGCCTTTTTTTATGGAGGTGCCAGGGATTTGAACTCAGGTTTCCATGTCTGCACAGGGGCACTTAACCCTCTGACCTATCTCCCCAGTCCCACCACCCCCATCCACTGGAAAACTTCATACCTTCCTTGTTCTGGGGCCATGCTAATCTTGTTTGATCATTGCAATTTTTAGTATATGTTTTTTAGTATATTCTGACCCCTCAGAATTTCAACTAACACTCCCACACTTAATGCATTGAATATGTTGACAAATTCTTTCCTGGAGAGTAGGCATGATATTTTATAGACATAACAGCGCTGAATGACAGGGGCTAACTCCTCACTTTCTAGCCAACATGCTGTTAACATAGAATTACATCAGCAGCCTCCTGTTACTCCAGACACTAAGTATTTCATCCATATAGGAGATATTTTCTTTCCTAAAATAAAATGCTGAATTCCATTTAAAAATGAGTTAGTGTTATATTTATATGCCAAGAGTATTCTTCCTCACAAAATAATTTAAAATCTGTCTTTCAGAATAAAACCAACTGCTAAATGCTTTCTGAATTGAGGAAATATTTTGTTTTGGGCCAAAAATTATGTCAAATGACTTCAAAATATTTGGTAATAATTATCATTTTATTTGATAAGATAATAACGGGGTTGAATATGAGCAAGGGAAACCCACATACACATATATGTCATAAGGATACTATTTTGTATGCTAAACAAAAATGTGTTATATTTAAAAAGTTAAAGATACTTAAGTAAAATTATGATAGGTTTGGATTACCATTTTGTGAAAAGTAGTATGATAAAATGAGTTTCAAGAAGAATTAAGAAAATGTAAGGATATCAAGTTATAACATCCACTCAGCGTAGGTGGTGGGTTATTGTAATTGAAAACTAATTTGTCAAAAATATATTAGCTAGGAAGACAGGAATTTCTTGACATGACACATAGTGTTGCACGTGTACTCAACGCAGCTGTGGCTGTATGAGCAAGATCAAGCAGAAAAATTCCCGGCATGGATGAAGGAGAGGCTCTTGAAGTCCCAACTCCTTACTGATGAACCATGGACAACTGACAACTTTGGGGTAGGAGGAAGAGTCCGATATCTTTAGAGATGCAGGCCCTGAGATGATACCCATGCTCCGGCAAGTGGTCCCACATCTGGACGTATACAGATAAGACTGAGTGCACTCAGTGTGTATTTTTAAAAAATGGCAAAAATAGAGAAATGTGAAAATGAGAGGAGAATATAAAGATGTGGATAGGGAAAGAACTGGTGAAGAGAGGGGTGAGAGGAGGACAGATACTGAGGAAGTCATCCAAAGCCCCGCTAACTCAAGTGAGTAAATGTGGAGACGAAGGACATCTCAATCAGTTGACACAAGCAGTTTCAGTAGAGCTCTTCAGTGAAAATTATGAGTTACAGAGGAGAATAGAATTGTATACCATTGTTACAAAAATCTGTGTGTGGATATCATCTATCTGTCTATCTATCTATCTATCTATCTATCTATCTATCTATCTATCTATCTATCTATCTATCATCTATCTATCTATCATCTATCTATCTATCTATCTATCTATCTATCTATCTATCTATCTATCATCTATCTATCTATCTATCTATTTATCATCTATCATCTAAATTCCATATATAGTCACATATCCAAATAGAAATACAAGTACATTTATAGAAAATGCATAAACATAAACATATACATATATAAACATAATTTTTTGAATTATGTATATTATTTGTCAAGGTATATAATTATTTTAAGAGAATAAATGTAAATTAGTAAAGCCTCTATGGAAATTAATATGGGATACTCTCAAAGAAGCTAAAATGAGATCTGCCATGTGATAGATCTATACCACTTCTATACTTATACGTGAGGGAATCCAACCCTTTTCACGTAGCCCACTTCTCCTCAAATTCATGCCCTCTTTCTCTTTGTCATCGTTGCATATGTGAATAAATGCGTAAATACATAAATACGACCCGCTGAATCCATTTAGTGTTGCTTGCAAGTGTGTGATTTCAGCGCTGACCACTTGGAATTGGATAACCAATTAGGAGCTTATCCCTAGGGGTGAGTAATTTTCCCTCTTCCAGAAATCCTCAGTTCCCTATAGTCCTTTGTCTCGGGGTAAGGTCCCGTGAGAGTCCCCATTCCACACAGCATGTTTATTGGTGTTGTCTTGAACTCTTCCTCTCTCTCTTAATCTAATGCCAGTAGTTCAGCTTGAGCACACACATTCTTTACCGGAGTATACATCGCTTGTCTGATTATCGCTGGATTTTGGCCTAAACATACGGACATCTTTTCGCCTGTGTTCTAATCACCTCACTTAAATATCCAAATTGGAATTTCCTTTCACACTCAAAAGTTGAGATATACCTAATTCCAATTTTATAGTTACCTGACGTTTTAAGTTCTGTCTCAAAAGAGCCCTTCAAAACTATTGGCTTCAAAATTCATTTCTCAGAATTTGTGTTAGCAAGAAGATATTTTGATTTGAAAAGATTCTCTATTTGAAAATAATTGTCTAATATATATTGTATGTCATAATTAGTTTAATGATTCTGTCATTCAGAGAATAAGGAGATATTACCTATGAGTGTGATACATATATGAATCAAACTAAGTTGCAGTTATATTAAAATAGCTTTTAAGTATAAATATATACTTTTTTGCAAAATTTAAAGAATTTTTTCTCGATCTGAGGACATTATTTTGCATAAGATTTTCTAAGCAAAACGTATTCTCAACCAAGCTGAGTTATTGCATTGCCTTTGGAATTACACCCTAAATTTATTATCACCCCTTTGCTTGTAAGGGTTTAATTCTTGAGACACAGTTCAGAAAAAAAAAAAAAAAAGCACTAAATACCAATACAATAAACTCAGCCTAATGAGCCTTTTTTGTAAATGTAATTAAAAAAAACTGAGAGTGAATTTTAAATGTGAAGACAAGTGCAAAGGGGAAAGCCACCTGATTTCTTCCAAAGGAATGTGCCTGCCGTTTCCCATAGTGCAACTCTCCTTGGCGGTGATGCGGGGCTGTGTCACCAAATCCGACTAGCAGGAGCAGTGAATTGCAGATAATTCAGACTTTGAAATTAAAGTGTTTTAGCTATTGGCAGATGTCAAGGCAGCCTGAGACTTGATGAATACTAAGCCGCATACCTGCCATCCTTATCTGTCTCCTGCACAGTTGACAAAACAAGCCAGCTTGATGTCAAAACAGATGGGGAAGGAAGAGAGCAAGACAGAAGAAACTTGGGCAAAATCAAATCTTGCTCTTTCATTTTTTTTTTCCCCATCCTGGTTTAATTCTCAATGATCTGGACACAATCTAGGCATGCCTGAAGTGAACCAGTTACTAGTCCTCAGAAAATTATTCCAAAAGCATCCTGTGCCACTACGTCCAGCAATTAGATTGATAAAATCTTATTGATGGATTTCTTTTCTTTCTGGGCAGACCCTGGATCTTCTTCACCCCTATTTCCAGGACAGACTCTGAGACGGGGATTAACTGCTGTCTGACTGAGACCCCCTTTGCTTTGACTCCCCGCATGGTTTGACAGTGTTTTCCCCTTTTTCTTGCTCACTGTGTGATGGGTTCTTCTGTCCCTGGCGTATTGTCCAACACTCTCTCTGGGTGACTATGAGTTCCAGGATCATCTGCACAGACTCTTACCCAGGCCAGGTTCTTTATACCCAAAACTACAAATTCAATTCTACAGTACTTACTGTTTCGATGATGCCTTTCTTTCCATTTCATTGTATTTTGAATACATGCACTCCGACTAGGAAATGAAGACTTCCGTCCGTGCCTACCTCCTAAGCAAACAATTTGCTTCTAACTTTTACTTCTTTAAATGTTTTCCTTATAAAGAATTTCAGCAAATTGTTTAGAACAAGCATCCACGTTGTTAGCTGTCCTAACGTACTGAACAGAAGAAAGGTTAGGGTCCTTCATAGGGTGTGTAAAGCCTGCTCATGATCTAATCCATCTCTACCTCTCGTGCCATTTCTCTCCAATATGTACTATTTATTTTCGTTCAGCATGTATTTTATGAATCATTCAGTCTTTTATTGTGAATAAAAACTGGCATTGTTTTTTCTATAAGAACACTATATTCTCAGTGAAATCAGTCATTAAGTAATTGGACGGATACTTTTCAATGAAGATAAAAATATATAAAAATATGAGAGACTTGTCCTTGTCTGGGAGCTGAGAAGGTTTAGCTAAGAAAATGCTCACATCGGAGGGATGGATAAAGAAGCTCTAGGGAACGGGAGTTTTTTCCCATGACAGAATCCCTTATAGAGATTATTTAAATGAGGAGACTCTTCTGTTGGCTCATAGTTTAGAGGGTCCAGTCCATCACGCAGGGAAGGGAGGCATGGTGGCAGAGAATCCACGATGGTGGGAAATCTTGCTGCTTGGATTGTTCACATCTTGGTGGTTGAGGAAACTGAGATCGAAGGCCAGAAATGGAGCCAGACTGTAACTCTCTCAAGGCTTCTTTTCAAGGCCAGTGTCCACAGGCTCACCTATATATCAAAGCTTCCACGATCTCACCAAACAGCACCGTGGTCAGGGAATGTAGTGTTCAGATACACAAGCCTGTGGAGAAACTCAAACCATCAGGGGAAGAAAATTATGGGAACAGCGTCTTAAAGACTCTTCTTTGGGAGGGGCTTGTGTTTAATGAATGGAAAGGGAGCTCTCCCCCTGGGCTGGAGAGAAGGAGGAGCAAGGAAGATGACTAAGTGTCATAGAGAGGCAAGTAGGCACCAAGTCTCCTATGACTGCATGGACACAGTTGAGAATCTGGTGCTCACCTCCAACAGACACTCTGCGAATCTGGTGCTCTACTGAGTGTGGTAGATTTGAACTTAGAAAAGAACTTGGCAGCGATGTTGAGTATATGCACTGGGCAGTAGGATTAGTACACACAGCTAACTGAACATAGATATATCAGGTACACTGGGTTGATATAATAAATGGTAAAAACAACTTTATGTGACGATATGCTCATATTTATCTGTGGGCAATACGTAAAACGATTTATTCTTGTCTTCTAGTTCTCTTTTCTTATAATGGGTGCTGCTTTTCAATTTTCTTAGAACAAAACATGCTATTACCATCATTTCTAACCAAAGCATCTTATTTTTGCTCTGGGTCCCTGTTTTGCTAAATGTAGGCAAAAAGTCTTTCATTGTGAGCCACCCAACACAATCCATAATGGGGCTTGGCCTTTACACAATAGTCTTTACATTTTAGACATTATGCCTTTGAGAACTAAAGCTTTCTAAGTCAGGCACCAGGGTAATGATTTAGTTATTTATTCCTTTGAACCAACTACTTTGGTGACTCACTTCTCCTCCTAACCCATGCTATTGTGCACTTAATCCAGATATTACTTGCCTTCAGTGTAGATGACACGGACTGTTGACTTAAGGTGATTTTGCAATATGCCCATTAACAAAGACTTTGTGAACAGGAAGAATACCATTTACTCAACCAACTTTAAGAAAATAGCTGAGTGGGAGAGCAGCTTAGCGGGGTGTTAAATATCCATTAATAACGGCAGGGAGACAAACATCAAGGTTTTCATTTTAGTTTCATTAAGCACTTCAAATTCCGGGTTCACCTAACTATATTTCCGAGTTTCTGTTTGAAGAAAATCTGGCCTTAACTCACAGCAATGTTGGCCCATTTAAAGACAAGACAGGCATTTCCTCTGTAGCTTATGGGATAATTACGATCACGCAATGTGCACTAAAGTTGTTATAAATGTTAAAATTTATTGGTAGTCCAAATATCAACTTGTTGACCTTGTATTCCCCCTGCATGGCTACATATTTCAGAACACATGTGTTGATTGCTAGTAGAGAAAAATGCCGTCACTGTATTGTGTGGTGAATGTGAAATGTTCCTATAGGCTCATGTCTTAAACACTTGCTCTCCAGTGAGTGGGCTGCTTTCTGTGAGGTTCACAGAATTAGCAAATAGAGCTCAAGTGGAAAATTCAATAAGTCACTGTTAGTATGTTTTGGAGGTACCACTTACTTCCAAGTGCCATTCTCTCTGCTTCCTGGATACCTGGAAATGAGCCATTCTAAGTTCCCCATTGTGACAGGCAGACACATCTAAAGCTCAAACCTCTTTCCTCCACTGAGTGGTTAATGTGAGATATTTTGTCAGGGACCCAAAAGGTATGGCTAACCTAGGAAATCAGCACTAGAAAAGGAAGTTTATTCCTGCAATTGAATCTGAACATTTGTTTTGAAGCCTTTTGGAATTGGCTTCCTGAAAAAAATCCAGATAAACTATAAGGAACATCTAGGAAGCCTAAATATTTATAAGCACTGTTTGTAGGCTGCTGGGATCAGAGAAGATGATGATGGCAAAGGAGTATAGACAGTAGAGACTTTGATTCTGGAGTCTCAGGTAGGACTCTGCTGGGAACTGGGTTAAGAACCATGTGTGTTGTATCCTGACGAAGAAATTACTGTTGTATTGCATCTGTCCTGAAACTTTTCTTGATGCTGAATTTAAAAGAAATAGACAAATGAATGTGGCAGAGGAAATTTCAAGGCAATCTAACAAGTAGTATAGTTATTGGTAGCTGGTTTGAGCCAGGTTTATGATGAATATCTGGAGCAAAATTCAGAGGGGAAGATTGGAAACCATATGCAGAGCAAAGGTTTTAGTTCATTGAGAGTTGACTTTGAGCAAAGATCTGTTGGGTATTTTACTTACCCAGGGCTGGACAAGAAAATGTTTTACTGGGTTCACTCATCTACATACTTAGAGGCCACAATAGCCATGGTTTAAGGAGATCTGGTTAACATTTAAGTTGAAACAGCCATAGGCTTCATTCATACACTATGGATTGGGATGCATTCGGGCTGTAGGAATTAGCAGGTTGTGGAGACTTTCCAGATTTCAAAGGAAAGCTCGGCAAGGCAGGTACTATGTGGCTTGGTCACCATCCCTACGAGCAGGTTCTGAAGGGGTAATGAAGCTATGAAGTGAAGTCTAAGCTGAAATGGAGGATGCCTGGATGTTAGATGCCAGGAAGATGCCTAAAACCATTGGGGCTCACATCACAATACCAGGAGCCCCAAATACTGGATAAGGACCCAAAGACTTTAATATTTGTCCTGCTAGGTTTTGGTCTCACTTTGGTTCCTTCTCTCTTTCCTGTGACATTATTCTCATCTTCCAGAATGGAATGGAATGTTTTCTCTGTGTTATCTTACATCTTTTTCTTTTAAATTTATTTTATTTTTATTTTCCGGGAACTCATAGCTAAGACATTGCTTTGATTCTCAGAACAGATGTGAGACTTGAACTTTTGAAAAAAAAAATGTTGGCACTTTTAAGACTCTGGGGACTCTTTTAGATTGACTAAATGCATTTTATGTGTGATGGCTAATCTCGGTTTTCAACTAGACACACTTGGGAAGAGGGAGTCTTTGTTAAGGAACTGCCTCAATCAGATTATCTTGTGGGATTGTGGGGCATTTTCTTCACTGCTAATTGACATGGGAAGGCTGGGCAGGTGAGCCTGCTCAGGTGAGCTGCATGAGAAAAATAGCGGAACTTGCGCCTGGCAACCTTGAGTTCCTATCACAGCTTCTTTCAATGATGGACTGTACCCCATGAGCTAAGATAAACCCTTTCCTCCCCTAATTGTTTTCAGCCAGTATTTTAGCACAGCAACAGAGAAGCCGACCTGGGCATTGTGATCTGAGATGGCACAGGATGGTATAGTCTGAATTTGAACTGTCTCCCACGAGCTCATGCGAACAGTATGTGATCCTCAGTGGGCAGTGCCATTTTGGGGAGATTCTGAAAACTTTAATGTGTAGAGCTTAGCCAGAGGGAGTAGGTCCCTGGAGACATGCTTCTGAAGGTTTGCCTTGTCCCAGACTTATGCTTTTTTATTTTTTTATTTTTTGGTGTTTTGAGACAGAATTTCTCTGTGTAAATCTGGCTGTCATGGAACTCACTCTGTAGACCAGGCTGGCCTCGAACTCACAGCGATCACCTGTCTCTGCCTCCTGAGTGCTGGGATTAAAGGTATGCTCCACCACCACCTGGCTAAAAGCTGGCAGAAACTTGTTTTTTAATTTTTTATTTTTATTTTTTTAATTTTATGTACATTGGTGTTTTGCCAACGATGCATGTCTGTGTGAGAGTGTGGGGTCTCCTGAAACAGGAATTACAGGCAGTTGTGAGCTGCCATGTGGGTGTGGGAATTGACTCTGGGTCCTCTCACTGAGCCAGCTCTCCAGCTCCCCCTCCCCACCCCTACCCCCACCCCTGTCTTGCTCTATGTTTTTTGGCTTCCCTGCCATGAACTGTCCCCCCACATATCCTCTGCTGTGATAGGTCAAATCCTCGGGTATCCTGACCCGGAGCACAGCATTCTTTAAGCCGTTTCCTTAACCTGTTTTGTTCAGTGATGAGAAAGTTGACCAGAGAACTGGGGCTTTAAAAGTTTGGAATACACCTTTACTGGGGAATTTTAGCCAACGTGGTTCTATTGTCAGTGACACAATCCACCACTTTATTTTGGGTTTCCTGGACTCTCTCGATGTACTGTGCATCTCCGTATCTTGCACCAACCTGCAAGATCTTTGTAAACAAGACAAACAAACAAAACCACTGCTTTCTATTCCTTCAGCCTTTCTTCATCTTAAGTCAGTGGTTCTCAACCTTCCTTAGGCTGGGACCCTTTACTACAGTTCCTCTTGTTATGGTGACCCCCTCCTCCAACCATAAAATTACGGAAAAATTTTCCTTGCTACCTCACAATTGTAATGCTTGCTGCCGTTACGAACCGTAATGTAAGCATCTGATATGCAGATGGTCTTGGGCGACCCCTGTGAAAGGATCGTTCAACCCCCCAAAGGGGTCGGGACCCACAGGTTGAGAACTGCTGCTTTAGCTGCTCAGCTGTTACCGCTAAAATCTGTTATGTGAACCAATATTCACACAGCAACCTCAGAGCCAATGCCTTCTGATTGGTTGGCAATTTCACCACTGTTGAAATGCTTAGGCTTCTTCAACTCCACAAAAATATGACCTTGTTTTACTTATTCGTGCTGATTACTATAGGATTGACACAGCAGCGGTTGTGTTATCTGGATTTACATCCACCTTGCTCATCCACAAACAAATCTTGAGTAGAAGTCAAGTTGTGTTTTTTTTTTTTTTCCCAGAAAGTGAGCGATGTTATGTTGTACATGTCCCCAGTCCCAACGACTCTGCATGTCGCCCACAGCGAAAGGCAAAGTCTTCACCCAACAATGAGTCTGAGCTTGTTTCCACTAACTCTGCCTACCACGTCCTCTGTCTCTGCCCATCTCTCTCCTTTCTGACCTACCTCTGATATTCTATGGCCCCACGGCCTTTGTACTTACTACTGGGACTAACTCAATCTCTTCTCCAGGGCAAACTGAATAGCTTCTTCTTTGATTCCTTCAAGTTTTTTTTTTTTAATTGTTAAATTATTAAATTATTTTTCAATGAAGCCTCTTCTGACTGTAATAATTTAAATTATTATGTGGTTTTGCTTTCCCTCCACATATCAGCACAGAAGATCATATCTAATGGACTGCAGAAATCAATTACTAGTTGGATGTCTCTTTTTACCCAGCGGAATATGAGCCCCCTGAGGGCAGGAATCCACATCCATTACACTCCCAGCATCATATCCAAGCCCTGCGTAATTGCTTTGCAGATAATTTGAGGAATAGTGTAGACTAAGAAGCTCCCACGTTCAACCACAGGCAACAGTTTTCACCTATGTTCTGCAAAGTAGATGAAGACACTTTGTACATTGTAATTGTTAATTACAGCCTTACAAAGGCAAACGGCCAGGGTGACTTCCTGTGGCTAATTGGTTTAGCATCTCTCTGCTATTTGAGTCACTCTCATTTTTATGTAACTTGTCCATCCAGCCTCTGCAAGAATTTATACATTTCTCCTCTCTCCAAAGTTCTTTCCAGCCTCTGGAGTTACAGATGTGGTGAAACAAACTCTTAAGTTAGCGTGAAACTCGAATTAGGACTTTCTCAGAACCAGTCACAGTCAGAGAGAGACAAACTCAATTATGTGATTGTAAGAAAGAAAAGAAATTACGGTACAGTAAGGACAAAAACCTAATTCAGTTTACCTTTCAACTTTTAAAATGTGAAAGTAAAAGAGATTTTCAGTATGCTTTATATTGTAATAATCCCATTACTGAGTGAGTTCCTTGTAGTTCTCCTAGAAAATTCTTCAAACTTAATTTTTGTATTAGTTTCCAAAGCATGTATTTTCAAAGCATCCAATAGCCCTTGATTTAGAATATGGCATTAAAATTATTAATAAGATTATTGAGCCAAATACAGAAGAAGTGCCAAAGTATAAATCTTATAGGCTTGTTTTTTATAAATTAATCCTTTCTTGACATGAGTAAGACTTAGGTTTTCTGATGATTTTTAAACACATACATTCAATTATGCATTATATTCAATATATAATCTGCATTAGGACTATGTAAAAAAATAAGAATATAAGATTTCAAAGGTCTTAGAAACTAGATGGAAATGTGCCATTTTCAATTTTGCTTTGAGTTCCTGTCACTAGACATATATACCACATCTTACTGTATCACCCTAAACAGAAAAAGGCAAGGTTGTCCTTGGTTAGTGTCTCACTGAAACAAAGGCCAAATGTGGCTTTTGTTGTTGTGGTTTTCCACCTACAATATCCCTACAAGGCTCATGTCAAAAGCTTACTCTTCTACCTGGTTGATGTGGGGTGTTGAAGAGGAGCCCATAGGAAGGCTACTGAGAAGAAGTTAGATCTTAGGGTTCATGCCTTGTCCTCGAAGAGCACACTGGCTTCCTTGGGTAAGATGCGGTAGCAGGCCTCCTCTCTCATTCCATCAGGATGTGAGGTGTATCAGGTGTATCAGCAAGAAGCCTAAGTGACAGTGGACCGAAACATCTGACACCATTTCTCAAAATAAACCTTTCCTCCACTTACATTGTTTTCCTCAGGTGTTTTGTGACAGTGACAAGAAGACAACCACAAGAGGTTTTCTCAACACCAAGATAAACACGAGATCTCTTCCTAGGAAAATTCGTCTAACTCACCTAGTACTGTGTGAGGTAGCTGTGCACATCGATCCTACAATCCTTATGCAAACTTCTCTCCTCTATTATCTTCCAAAACCCTTTCTAGCTTTAATCCATGGTGCATAGCTGACCAGGCTGCATAAGGATAGTCCACACTTGCTTTAAAGAATCCAGTTATGCTTGGATTCAGATGAGCCTGCGTCATTTCCTTGAAATCCCTTCTTTATGTCTGGTCTAGGAGATGGGCCTCTGAGACTGATCCTGGATCCTCTTTTCCGTATTATTCCTCCTCGTGTTATAACATATATGTTTGTTAAATGATCACGTTTATGTACTTACTTGTCCTAATTCCTCAAGAAAGTCATAAACTCAATAAAGCCTGTTATTGCTATGGTGCGTGCATTAACTAGATGCTTCATGAATATTAATTGAGTAAATAACTTTCATAATATCGAACTGTAACTTCAATATTTGATTTAGTGTTCATGTGCCATGATTAAAGGGGTAGTTAATTTTTAATAATTCACCAACGGTTTGGTGTACAGAATTAAGACAGTTTTAAAAATCTAGTCGTGCTGGGGGAGAGGGCAGATTAATGAATATAAAAGGCACAGAAGACTTACAAAGGATATCGCATAGGGAATTTTTCTGTAGTTATTGTCTGTGAGTTTTGATCTCCAAATCTTCAACAGAGTGGGTCGAGAGACTTTGTAGAGTCAAATTGAGGAGAATTAAGAATATGAACCAAGAAAGACAGAAAGGAAGTATGTAAAAATGTGCTTGTTCGGGCTTGCTACTCTTTCCTGGAGCCAATCTTGGTTTGAAACATAATAAGCAGACCCCGGCTTGTCATACCTAGTTTCTCCCAGGGGTTTGAAACTGTAAAGAAAACACTTTAACTCAGTGATAACTGGATTAGAGTCATGCAAGAACCTGCCACCTTGGGACCTCCTGCTTGTGCCTCAGCCTGAATAAATGTGCATGGAAATCGTTCTACACCGATGGCTGTGCAGGATCACAAGTTATAGTAATGTTGACAGTCTCAGCTCGGAACTTGGCAAAACAGCAAAAAAAGAAAAAAAGAAAAAAAAGAGCCATTTTGGAAGTGGATTGAAGGCAGCTCGTTTGCTGACATGAAAGCAGCTTGCAAAAGTTTAGATGTACAACCTTTGCAGGTCAATGGTGACAATATTTGCAAAATGCCACTAGCACAGGCCCTGCAAAGTGAAGCAACTTTCATGTGAATCCTCGCTGCAAATCTCAGAGAGCTTGATTTCTTTCCCAGCCTCCAGTACTCATCAGAAACCATAAGAAGTTTCTCAGACTTAACGTGTGTGAAAGGATACTAAATCTTCCATCTCCTGGAGGCTGAATGGGAAATGGAAAGGTATAGTTGTCACATTCTGTCAGGGCCCAATATCTTGAAGATAATCAAATCTGTTTGCTCCCTTCAGAAATAGCTGGTGTTTGGGTACAAATTCTGCCTTTGATATTTCACAGGTTTATTGTACTCTGTCACAGAGGGGGAACATCTGTTGGTGAAGACAAGGGAGGAGGCCATCCCATCTTTCTTCCTGGCATCCACAAAGGACTTCTGTTGGATTTACTCCCACTGGAAGGTGGCAGCTTGTCACTTTGAAAGATCCCAAGTTCAGGGAGACACCAAATAGTTCCCGGCTAAAGGAAAAGGAAATGCTTTTTCTTCTCCATGGAAGTGTGCCTCAGTGTTACAGTTTGCAAAATGGATCCAGTAGAAAAACTTCAAGAAGAGATAAAACTCAGTGCTTTGATTGGAGCATCCGATGGAGTTCTGAAAGTCCAAGGCTGCTCCCTGGAAATCACTCTGTTCCTTCAGAGAGATTCATCATTTCACGTGGCTTTGTTTGCATGGAAGAAGAGAAGTGGCTCAAGTCACAAAATTGCCTAACAACTCCTTCAGTAAGGCACATGAAAGTCCATGCAGTTCTGTGTCCTTCCTTCAAGTGGCTTGGGCACTGGGGTCTCTGTCTGACAGATCTGGACAGTGAGACTCCTAGATTAGAGGAGTTCACATGTTGCATACCGGCATGTGACCTCAAGCTGTATGTCTTGATTACACACACCGTATGTCTTCAGTAGCTAGGATCCCAGAGAGGGTGTGGCACATCATCAAGGCTTTGCTTTGTCACTGCTGGGTGAACCGGATCTTGCTAGATCAGTAGCCAGCATGAAGAACTCAATTTCCTTTGAAAGGGGGTGTCTGTCTTTTGCAGCTACCAGTCCTTCTTTAATTTTTCTGTAAGCTTGTGTCTTCCCTCCCTGGCATAAGACTTCGAGAGCCATGTTTTAGCAAAGCCTTAGACAGTCCAGGTTCCCAGAATTCTCTTTTGTTCATCAAAGCCACTTGCATTTTGAATTTTGATAAAGTTTTGAATTGCAATGAGAACATGTGAAATTTGGAAGGCTGAAAGCATCTATAATACGTTGTTTTATTTTCAAGTGAAGGACCGGGCAATATGAGTCCAGGAGAGACCAATCAGAACAGAGTGTAATGATATATATGTATAAAACAGCCATGATGTCATTGCACTGAATGATAACTTCAGATAATTAATGGAAGTGAGAAAATGGAGGAAACCCCCAGCTCTAGATGGAGTAACCAGTACCTGCCTTTGTGAGCACGTGGACACATGCATGGCGGCCTTCCCTTTCCTCTTTCTACTCTGCGCCTACCTGTCCCTTGTTCTATAAAGAACTCCGGATGTTCTGTAAACCTTTGTGTGAGACACATGGAACTAACCGCAGAGTCCCTACCTACACGGAGGACAGGCCACTGTTTCAAAGACCTTTAAGTGAGGCTGGCAGATGGCACACTTTGTATCCCCGCCACAGCTTTTGCTTTTCTCCTCCCCACCCCACCCCCTTTCTGTCTGTGAGAGCTCACCCTTTATAATGAAAGAATTGCTAAGTATATCAACTGCTAGTAGGCTGGCACAGCAGAATAAAAGCACGGAAGAGATAAGGGAATTTGGTCAAATACAAAAAGTACTGTGGAATTTAAACCAAATGACAGCAGATAAGGCTTTCTCAGAGTTTCTATTAAAAATGTAATAAATAAGAAATCCAAAAAAAATTTTTTTTTCAGTTCCAGCAGTTTTGTTCCTATATTGCTTGTCATAAATGTCTAGTATTTTCATCGATACACAGATTCCATTCACAGTCACTAAAATAGTCTCTGCTGGAGTCACGTTCCAGACAGGACAGCATCAGACAGATGACCTCTGACTCTCTCAGGAAAGTCCATTATTTGAATAAATAGACCTCATTTACATACCTAAGGAAGTAACTCCTTAAACCTGCATGGAGGCCTGGTGGCAAAAGTAGGGTTACTCAATAGATTTACCAGGAATCCGAACATAGATGGGGTGTGTATGGAAGGATGGAATATTTGCTTACAATGTTCTTTAGGGGAAATGCATAGTGCTTTTACTTTACACACACACACACACACACACACACACACACACACACACAGAGGGGGGGTAGATAGATAGATAGATAGATAGATAGATAGATAGATAGATAGATAGATAGATAGAGGGAGGAACTCAGAGAACCTGGCTATGTAATTCAGTAGACTGTGGTTCCTTCTGGTTTTAGTGCTGGGAAACAATCATGGACTTTCGGGGATACTGTATGTGGCAATAGATCCATTCTGGACATAGTAGAGTCAGTGCTGTAATAGGATACATTTTACTGATAGCTCAGAGCATCAGATCAGAAAGAGCAGAATTGTTACCAGTCAAAGCCAAAGAGCACTAGGAAGAGGCTCTGTGGGTAATTGCTACATTTACAATGCTGTTAACCAACAGTATTTTTAATAGCTTACACTTTGAGTGTCCCGCTATTTTATATTATCAATTCTTAGATTTTCTCGGTGTAGATGAATGCTGGAAGTCAGAAGAGATAGTGGAATCCAAGCTCATGTGGAAGCACGGAAGAAGACCAGAGTAAACTGTGAACTCTTTTGAACTCCAGTTTAGGAGGAAACTGAACAACTAAGATGCCTGGATAATTATTACAAATCTCTCACCTTAAAAATTGTCAGTTTATGGGGGCGGGAGAGAAAAATTGCCAATTTAGAATTGATCTAGTTCTCTTCCTGGAGACAATTAAGATTTGATAGCCACAGAACATTTCCACTTTGTTATAAGCAAGTTTCTCACAGAACTTCACAGTTTGGGTGCTAAAACCCAGATTAAGAGAGAGTAGTGAGAACTATGAAGGCTGAAAATCTAGACCTGCACATTTCCTGTTACTTATTGATAAAGCACCTTCAGCTTTAGCCCCGGAGTCTCATTAGATTCCCCTCCAACCCGTGCAAACATATCTGGTTAATAACAGCCAGAATCAAATGAATCAGCGTGTGTAGAATGTTGAGGGAAGTGTACGGCACAGGGTCCTCCGTAAACACAAAGGACCACACTTAGCCTTCATTTACCCTTTTCATTTTTATCTCTATGTTCCAATACAGCAATCAGAGCCACCACTTTTGTCAAAGTCTCTAAGCAAACCAAGTACAGAAAATGTGGAACAACGTACAAAACAGGGGATGAGTTGGTTACTCTTTCTGTATTTGTTTATCTGACCTGGAGATCGATGCCCAGATTTTAAAAAGTACTTGTGCTTTTTCTACTGCATTCATAACTTTTACACCAGATGAGAAACAATTTTAATCAAAGAAGCTCTTATCACGTGAGAATGAATTGAAGAATAATTTCATTGAGTGTATTGATTAATGAGCCTCTGCCTGAGCCTGATGGCATCTTGAGTTTCACTCACAGCTATAAACCTCATTTGTGGGTGAGTTTATATGGGTGCATATGGGTGTAATTATCCGGCCAGCTTCTTGTGTGTATATCTTGAATGCCCTGTGGGCAAACTGGAGCTTTCCTTTGTGTCTGTTTCTTTTTTGTTCCTGCTTACATCTATGAGATTCTGCTTGTGAGGAAAAAAAATATAATTATTATATAATACATGTAATATAATATATTTATATATAATTATTATTATTGAATGCTATTTTCTCCAGAAACCCTTCTACACACACACATATATATGTCTGTAAAAAAAAAATCATGCATTTATCTAGTTCATCTAGTTTTGTGGTCATCTGAAGAATATTTTCAAAACTAGGTTTAGTTGTGTGAGATAAAACAAAAAAATAATTCTTGATTTTTTTTTTAAAATGGAAATAATTTGCCAGTATTGCAGGATATGTTAACAAATTCCTCATGGTATATATTGCTATCTCTCAGTATAATTATGTAATTAATTGTTTCATTACATAAAGAAACATGAATGAACACTGCCTATTTTAACTTCTAGATTTATCGATAGTGGCATCCGTACTAAACTAGTTTAAAATCTACCATGTAGTAAAAATCATACATGGGAACATATGGGTAACAATGTGGTCAATTTGAAGTTTAATTAACAAATAAAAATTAATTCAAGTTTTCCAATAGTAACACCTTCGATTCCATGTCCTAATTATATCTAAAATCTTGGTCAAAATCTTATTAAGTATAATAGACCATTTTTAATAATAGGTCATTTATGGTAGCTTTAAAACGGTTACCTACGCAAATCCATTAATGGAATTTTTGTTTGCTTTTGTATTATTAAATTATGTTAATTCCAAAGGGGGGAAATGTCAGCATTCATTAAGAACTTCAACTATTATAAAATTGTTAATGCTTCACAGAATGGTTATGTCTTGAATTAGTTGTTACCATAACCCATTGCCTTTTTTTTTTCAAACCTAAATAGGTTCCATATTTAACTAAATCATCATATACTTAACAAATAAATTCCATGTTTTAATTATAGAGGAATGTAGCTGTATTATATTGTTTCACAATAATTCTTCACAGTAAAAATTTACAATAGGCTGTTTCACTGCTGTCATCTCAACAGAACTGAAGCATGCATATATGTGTGTGTGTATGTGTGTGTGTGTGCGTGTGTGTGTATGTATATACATATATGTGTGTGTACTCACACACACGCACACACACACACATACACACGCTCACTCCGTCAGGCCATTATATTGTCAATGTGTGCATGTCTTTGTGTATGTCACACCCTCTAAATTCAGGTGGCCTCAAGCTGTGCCATATAATTCCAGCCTCAATTAAACTTTCCAAGGTCAGCTCTGCTGTACCAGGTCAGGCATAAATAAAGCAGAGGATGGTCCTGAAGTACTGAAAAGCTGTGTTTATCCTTTATCCACAGTTCATGGCCAACAGATGAAACCTTGCAGAAAAGGAAAGCACAAGAAAGGGAAATTTGCCACAGATACTTGCCATCAGAGTGTAGCCTTGTTGCAAATAGAATCAGGACATGTATAATCCACATGAGGGAATTAGTGCTGTGTGCCTGTGTTTGTATCTATCTTTCCCTTCAAGAATACAATTGTATCTAGAGCTTAATAAAGAATATTTCAATAAAATTTTCCCAAATAAAGAGACCCAGTTCCTAATTTTCTCCATGTCACATTCAAGTAGGCTAAACAGAAACGTATTTTGCCACATTCAGTTTCCTGTTCTGAAAATAAGACATTTATGGTAGATGCTTCTACTTACTTTGTGAATTCTAACCTGATTTCCACTTTGATATTAGTAAACAAATATCTAATAAACTGTTGATAAAAGACTGCAAGGAAATTTATTTTGTCACACATGATACATAAGAATTCCTTCTTAGAATATTCAATAGAATATTAGAATATTTAATAACTTATATTATTTAAAAAACTCTTATCTTTATAGGACGTATATTAAAATAGCTAACAAAATAATAGTTGATTCTATGAACATCAATCAGAGTAGTCAATAAATACTTGAAATGCTCTCCAACCTTTTTAATAGCTTGAGAAATACAAACTAAATCCCAATGCTAGACCACTTTAAACCCATCGCTTCCTTAAAGGTAATAAGTCTGAGCAGTTTGAGGCTGTTGGGTGATATTCCCACATCATACACCAAAGTCTCCCAGAGCAATAAAAAATATCACAAGGGCCTCAAATGATATTTAAAGCTTTAAGAAACAATATTTAGTTTGCATACAAAATAATGGTTTTTATAATGACATTTCCGTACACGTGTATCATTGTGAAATCCTTATATCTGCTCCTTATATCACCCTTCCAGGCTCTTCCTTCACACTTCCATTAGTCTCCTGCACTATTCCTCAGAATAATACTCCTGGTTTTATGTCACACTGACATACATATCGGTACACACATGTATAACTCTAGATCCCATTTATAAAAAATGATATGCGACGAATATCTTTCTTTCTCCCTGTTACTCTTTGGTTCTCCCTTCCTCTTTCCTTATTTCCTTGTTTTCCTTATTTCCTTATGTCCTTAATATTCCACTGTCTCCCCTCACATAGCACTCCCTCTATTCATGTATGTGTGTGTTGTGTGCATGTGGTAAGTATGTGTGTGCATGTGCACGCATGTTTATTCCAAAATCTAGCAGGGTGGTGGTACACTAAACCCAGTACTTGGGAGGCAGAGGCAAGTGGATCTCTAGTATTTCAAGGGTAGCCTGGTCTACATAGTGAGTTCTAGGGCTATATAGTGAGCTCCTGTCTCTAACGTAAAATCTACATTTTTTCATATCAAGAAAACCACATGAAATATTTTTCTTTCAAGTTTAGCTTATTTCATATAGTATGTCTCCACTTCCATGCATTTTCCTTCAAATGACATAATTTCACTTTCTTGACAGCTGACCCAAAACCTGTCATGTGTGGCACACATTTACTTTATTAATTTATTAGCTGACAGTCAAGGAAGCTGGTTCTGTGCCTTGGCTAATGAATGCAAACATGCATGCGTGTGCAATTGTCTCTGTAGTTACCCACCTTAGGTTCCCCTGTGATACGCCTGTGAGTGGTGTAACTGGATCATATGGTACTTATATTGTTAGTTTTTTTAAGGAAGGTCCATAAAGATTTCTGCACTAGTGCCAGTTTCCATGTCCAGTAGTAGTTAGACCCCTCTTCCTCTTCCCCTCATGTCCATAATTTTGTCAACATTTGTTGCCTTTTGTCTTGTTGACAGCCATAGGTGGAATCTCTATGTAGCTTTAGTTTGTATTTCCTTGATGGCTAAGGCTGTTGAATATTTTTCATATATTCATTGATCATTTTCCTTTTTTCCAGTGGAAGATTTTATGAAAGCAATGTCCATTCTTTAGAAGTAGATTGAGGCTTTTCAAAAACAACCGAGTACCTATGTTTTAACTGTCTCAGGAAGCTGACTGAACGATAAGACGCTGAGCCCCTAGTGCCTTAAGGTTAAAAATAAGAATATTTTTGGAAATCACAGCCTGTAACCATTGTGCTATCAAATGTTGTCTGGTGATCAGAACCTCAATTCTAAAAGGGGAAAGCCTGAGTAATTTTAAAAAGAAAAAAGGCTGTATACATCAGTATAGAGGAAGCTTCGTAAAATATCATTTTATTTTTTATTAATTAACATTATCATTTTAATACTTATAATGAATAGTTTTAGAGGAATCCATAAATTATGAAACTTCAGTGAAATCATTAGCATATTACTAATTTTAGAAAAATGTAAAAAACGAAGACTTTCCCAAGATGTTCTTGGACGATATAGTGTGGCATTTTTTTTCAATTTGTCAGTGGAAGTATAAAATCATGATTGATAGGACCACATGGAAATTAGATCAAACGATAGAGATATTTTCATTCCATTTCTGAATACAGATAATTCAGATAACTCTAAATTGTACACTCACACACATGACATTAACCCTTTTCATGATACTCTTAGAAGCTGCTTGTAGGCATTTTATTTCACTAATAATATTTCTGTATATACACACAACCATCAGTATACTTTTCCTAAAATTTCAAAGCAAAGTTCTGACAACCACCATCATCATTAAGTGAGTGTGACATGGACGAGATTGGTATAAAATAAAAACCCATCAGATATTAATCTGACAATCCTCTATTTGCACACTGTGGCAGGTGAGCCCCAGGGCTGGACACCCCAAATAAAAGCAAATAAATAGGTAATCACAATTGTCATCATGTTTATTAATATTACGTATGTTTAATGTTGATATTGATATTCAAGTACCTGGGGGCTATAGAGACTGCTTAGCAGGTAAGAATACTAGTTCTTGGAGAGTACCTACGTTGGATTCTCAGCACCCATGCTGGGCTCACAACCATCCATAACTCCAGTTCCAGGAGACTGACACTGTGGCATCCACAGGTATTTCAAGCTTGTGGTACACAGACATACATGAGGGCAAAACACACATACACATAAAATATTAAACATATTTAAGTACCTTTTATAGATTTGACTATATTTACCATTTACACATTTAAGGTAATGGAATAATTAAGAAAGAAATTTTAAAAGTTCAAGTTCCTCCCCAAAGTACAATCCTCAATAATGTCAAAAACAATTTGACCAAAAGGAAACCCCTAATTAAACTGTAAGGAAAAAATGAAGTAATGTGTTCTTGTTAACAATCATTTCATGGGAACATCAATATTATGGATACATTTATGATGTCTATGACATATTAAATGAAAATAGTCACGTGTGAAACAGAAAATATGATGGAATCTTAATTTTGTGAATAAAACTGCCTACATGGAAAATGTGGTGGAAGAATACAAAGAAAACCATGTCTGTTAGAATAACAAATAGTATATTTTATTTCACAAACCTTTAATTTAAATTTTTCTACAGTTCAACAAAGTTAGCGTATGTGTGCATAAACCGTATTTAAGGGTTAATACAAAGGGGGGCGAAGAAGTGACTTGATAACATTCTGAACTCCAGGCTTCAGTACAGGACTGAAGCCACATGCTCCCAGGAGCATGTAAAGAACCTGGAAGATGACCTCATACCCAAAAGGACCTTGATCACACAGTGTAGAGTGACACACACACCCCCCTTCAGTGCCTGGGAGTCTTACTGCCCCTATGCATTTCTGATGCTGAGTGATAACCCCAATCGAGGACACAGTGTGACGAGGATCAAGTGACCCTCCTTAGAGGATTTGGGAGTTGACTCGAGTGCTGGACCAGCCCTTCTTCTGCTCTTTGTTTTGTTTGCATCTCTCAGAAGGAGAGTAACTCCAATAACAGTGAAAACCATACCAGTAAAAACCCAGGCTTCCTATCAATTAAATTCTCTCATAGATTTGGTTTAACTTGATTATTACAATAAATTCGGATGTTCGTGCATAAGATAGCTTAAATTCTCATGGATATGTCATTGTCGAGTGTCCCGCTGGGCTCTTTCCAAGTGTCAACCCATGTAGTACAGATGTGTTGTAATTATTGCTTCACAGGTGAAAGAGGTGGTGCCTGGAGAAGAGAGACAATGACAACGAAACCACAAAGCCACTGGGCAGCTGATCCAGGGCTCAAATCTAACACAACACGTGTTGGCACGATGTTGCCATTCTAAGAGCTTGTGATGACATTATTCCTAGAGAGAGAATGTTTTAATAAAGGCTTGGTGCAATGGGCTTGGGAACACCAAGGAGGGCTGTGTGGGGGCCTCTTGATGCACAGTGCATGTGAACTTATTTATAGTGGAACCAGAAAGAGACAGGGGATGAGATAAACCTGGTATGTGATGGGCATACCGAACACTTACAATCTCTTCAATTTATGAAAGTGTCTTGTTTGGTCATTGTCTGTGGTTGGACATCAACGCAGAATGGAGATAGTAAGGACAGAGAACAGAGTTTAGACAAGGTCATGGGGTCCAACAATGGGGATTAACACCATGAGACTGTGAAATGATTTATTAGTACAAATTTAGTTTTAAAAATTGGAGAAAATAAATCACAGCACGAGCTTTCCCAAGGATACCAAGCAATGCACTGTTCCTGCCAGGATTTGAACCCACAGTTAGTGGTCAGAGTCTTCAGCATAAACAACCACACAGAGCAGCCTCTGCCAAACGGGGAGCCTGTACTATTTTCCTCAATTTCAAGAATCGTGCTTAAACAAAAGAGTGTTAGGCTCAGTGGTAAGAAAATGTAAAGGATTTTTTTTTTCTGTTATGTATAAAGGAAACTGTGGACAATGTTAGAAACCATTGAGTTTGAACTAAAAACAAAAGGAAAAAGAAATAACCCCAGCAGAATAATATTCTAAAAATTACCTGGAAAAAATCCTGCATGCTGAAGCACGATCTAATTGATCTATTCCTACTCTCATAAAAGCTCCAAAATATTGTAACCCAGTGGTTTTCTGCACATGCTGATTTGGTTGAATAAAGACAAGAGAGTGAAGCCAGAAGACTAGCACAGGGAAGAGTTCTTGGCTTCTTGTGAAGTTGGTGTTCACATGATGTTTACCCGTTTAGGGGAAAGGAATGGATGGAAAACAAAATACATTGTGGAACGTGAAACCCACTGCAAGGATTCCTGTGCGCATCTGTCCATACGTGTGGTTTATATGCATGCAACTGTTCATGTGTATGTCACATGTGCGAGAGCAGGCGTAAACATGTATTCGTGTGGGAATGGAGGTCAGAGGCCAACAGTAGTGGTCTTCCTCAATTGTTCTCCACTATGTTGTAGTTTGATTCTTTGAGATAAGGTCTCAAAATGTAACCCTTGATGACTTGGAATACATATTGTAGAACAGGATGACCTTGAGGTCACATGGATCCATCTACTTTTATCCAGCAGTGCTGGGCTTAAAGGCATGCCCCACCACATCTGGCTCCATTTTATTGTTTGAGATAGACTTTCTAACTGAACCTGGAGCTCACCCGCGGATCAAGACTGGTTGGCGAGAGAGGCCCAGTGTTCCACCTGTCCTCTCTTCCCCAGCTCTGGGATTACAGAGGAGGATCATCCCACCCAGCTGGGACTCACACTAGGGCCTAATGCA
This sequence comes from Cricetomys ansorgei, assembly GCA_026225945.1. NCBI lineage: Eukaryota > Metazoa > Chordata > Mammalia > Rodentia > Nesomyidae > Cricetomys > Cricetomys ansorgei. The sequence continues at coordinate 6,410,756 of JAMJFZ010002927.1, read as the reverse complement.
TGGTGGCAAACATTTTATTTACATCTTCAGTCCCACTGCAAGGATTCTCCATAATCACAGGTACTGTCTGAACTGCTGATGAATTAATCGAAGACTAAAACTACTCAGAAGAGTCACTTAGACATTCCTGAGCATAAATGTCAATGTTCTGGGAAAAAAAGGGTAAATGGAACTTCTCCTTCCCAGCATGTGGCAAGATACATCCATCTTTGGAAAGTGAGAAGCACATGCATACTTCCCATCCTTCAAAGTTTCCTGCATTAATGTTTCTTGTTGCTTTGTTCTAGATGTATGCTATCAGAGGGTCCTGATGCCTACCTTAGTCAGAGTGAGACCATCCATTTTCTCTTACAAAACACAGAAATCAACAAGCAGAAACGTTCGCTCCTATGATAAGTCTACACATTCTTGAAGAACATCCTCAAACGATCCCACAATTTCTGATTTCCTCCTCCGAAGAACAAATAATCTCATTTTCTTTTATCTTTCCTCCAAGTTCCCGTTTTCCTGTGCTTTAATCATTTTTATTGTTTCCATCTGTGCCTGCTCTAATTTTCCCTATCCCTTCTCAAATGTGTGTCTGTAAATTAGACACAGTGCTTCCCGAATTGGAATAGGTCTGAAACACCTATCGATCTCTTACGGAATTCCCATCACCGTTTGGAGAAGGTGACGTCCAGAAAGTGACGGTAAGGACGAGAACAGCGACAGGGAATTTCAGATCCAGAGAACTGTTCTCCGTGTGGGCAGTGGCCCTAGAGAGGAAGAGAACGGCATAATTAAGAAGTTATTGCAGAAGTTACATTATTTTTAAAAAATGAAGAACTGAAAAGTCCTATCTATGAAACGATTACCCTCACAGGTGGACACCTCAATTTACAAAGACAGAGCACACACAGAGGAGCCTTTCCTCTTACTAGGGTAGGCTTCTGTGTTTCGTTTCCCAATTTCAGCAGAATTACGCTTGTAACAAGTGAAACTTACAATTTTTAAAAGAAACATCTGAAGAATAAAAAAGCAAATCCTAGGGATAACTAATAATGAAATCATTTCTAAAAAGGAGGCAGAAATAGCCTTGGTATATATTTATGTGTCTGCGTACACACACATGGATTGATCTGTTCCAGTTGTTCGTGTTTTTATAAATCCAACCGAGTTCATCGTCCGTTGCTATTCATGGTTATAATGAATGGATAGAGAAAGCATTCTATCCTCTGAAATTCCTTGCCGTTTCTTCTAAATTGAGGAGATAATTTTTTTTTAAAAAAAGAGTAAAAACAAAAGAAAATAGGCTCAGAATAATAGACCATCGGGGCTGGAAGTATCCTAATACATCATCTAGTCTACAACTCTAATTTCACAGATGACAAGCCAAGGTCTCCAAAGTAGGACTGAACTTTTCGTGGTGATATATTAATAGTGGAAGGTAGACTACAGACAAGCTGCATTCTAAGGCACTTGAAGATATTTGCATGCATGACCCAAGTACACAGAGTTCCCTTCAGTAAGAGAGCGAGGAGTGTGCGATTCCTGTCTTCACAGAGACCATGTTTCCTATCAGTTTGTATTTTTTATAAGTGCGATCAATGTGAAGTGTGATTGGGTCCTTGATCTTCTACATATAAACAAAAAGAGAGCATCCCGAAGCCTATTGAAAATTGTGATTTATGAGTCAACCAGATGACTCAGTGGGGAAAGGCACCTGTTATTCAAGCCCAATGGCTTGGATTTGATCTGAAGAATCCACATAAAAGCGTAAAGGGAGAACTTACTTTATGAATTTGTTCTCTGACCTCTACATGTATGGTCTTACATGTTTGTGCATACACACATGCATTACACACACACACACACACACACACACACACACAGAGAGAGAAGTTCAAACGATAATTTTTATTCTTATAACCATTCCTGAATGACTGAGACTAACCATTTCTACTGTCAAAGAAGATTTGAAACCCTGGAAATGAGACTTAAAAGGAGCAGGTAAGGACTTACAAATCAAGGCTTTCAGATGACTTTATATAATTTGGGTCCTCTGTGCATCTTTACCTGTTCCTCTCTGTCTGCCTTGCAGGAATGAGGTTAGTTATTACGGCATTAAAAAAATGATCTTAGCTGATCAGTAGACTTCACAAGAGTTTTAGTGACACTGAAAGTTGATGAAGAGTTAGAACATGTTGGCAAGACCATGCAAACTGTGCTCCAGGGCCTGGCCATATCACCAGAGACTTCCATAATCCCCATGACAGAAGAAGGACTATGCCATCCAAGACCAAGAAGAAGGTGCTACAGCTCTTGCTGTGCTCTGAATGTCTCCCTTCCAAACTTCTGATGTCCATGTGATTTCATTAAGGAGTACTGTCTTAAAGAAGTGATGACGTAACAAAGGCCCTTCTCTTGTGAATGTGAGGTTCTGGGTCTGTTGGAGGGTGGCTTCTTCCCTTGTGCTCTGCCTGCCTCTCACCTTAAATCGAAGCTGTCAATGGCCGGTTCTTCATTCTTACTGTGGCTTCAGTTACCTACATTTGCTACTTGTTTCTCTGACATGAGCTTACAAGGCCTCGGCTGACTCTCCCCTTTGAGACTGCGCTGGAGACATGGTAAACAACAATGAGTGGAACTTAAAAGTAGCAGTACCTTTTCCCATTAAATCAGCCGAAGATTATAATTTTCCTGTTTTCAAAACCAAAAGCCCATTCTCGTCTGGGAGAAAACCACATGTGTGGTTTTTCTATCCACCACGTGTCACTGAAACATCGCTGTGGCCTGGACGATATGCTGACTACTTTTCTGTTAATGCAAGTCTTCATGGAAGTCTCTGTTCCACCTGCAAGGAGACGGACTCAGAGAACTTGAACAACAGGCTTTTGATCATGGATCAGGAAAGAAACCAAAATAGGGTTTAAGTGGAGCGCCATCAAATTACAATTTCTCAACTCGGTCCCTGGAAGAAACAGAAATTATTCCAAATACAAAATCCTGCTGGTGTGGGATTATGTGGTCAAGGGAATGTTAAGACTGATGGGAAATCTCCCAAATATTTCTACACATTCCATTTTTTAAAACATATCCATAATTATAAATAGTAAAATGTCCAAGCTATTTTGAAGTCGTAAATTCACTTAGAGTCTGAGACCTTAGTTCACCCTTTCTCAGATTATGCTCTTACACAAATGCTCCCAGGATAAAAGATGAGACATCTCCAGTGTAATTATATTTTTTATTCTGATTTCAATGGTCACATTTTCTGGGAGTGGGTGAAAACAGAAATTAAGCATATCTCACTTAGGCGGCATGGTAAACCTACTAAACACATTTCTGGTGTTGGATGACGGACAGTAGCCTGTAATTAGGGCCTGATTTGGACAAGGTACCCTGCAGACACCTTCGATATCTTGTTAACATTGATGACAGGTGCCGAAATGTTGTTCCCACTGTTGGTAATAATAATCTTTAGGAGGCACGGCATTTGCAGCTTGCTTTGACAGGAGAGGTCAGGCTGCCCGCAAAGGGCGTGGGACTCCCTGTGAACTGTGCATTATTTTAGTAGTTGATGATGTTTGCAATCACACAACTCACTTTTTGGCCATTTATATACCTTTATACCCATTGGGTGGTCACTATAAAACTACATTTTTATGATGTAAGTAGCTATCAACTCCAGATGGGCACGGTGGATAGCACGAGGCCCTCGAGAAGTTCGAGCAGGAAAGATGGCCACTCTGAACCTGAAGTTGGCCTGAGCTAAGTGGTGAGACCCTGTATTTAAAAAAGAAAAAAAAAAGAAAAAACAAACAAACAACACAAAACTTGAAAAGAAAAAGAAAGCAGCATAAGCTTCAAGAGACTATGTAATTTCTCTCTCTCTTTTTTTTTCCATCAGAGCAATGGCAAAGAGCCCAATACTGTGCCTGGTTCACCCCAAGATCTTAATAAAAAGTTAGTGGAGAAAGAAAGGTATCTATGCTCGGTTCTGCCCAGCGGGAGTTGGGGTCCCCTGCAAAGCATCATCGCCGTCCCCGCTTCCTTCCACTGCCAGAGTGGCGATCTGCTAAATGAGTCTTCGGAAAACATGTTTTCCAAATAAAATATTTAGCCATATTGAAATTATTTGTGTCCTTTTAAGTTTTCAAAAGATCCCCCCACCCTCCCAAAAAATAAGAATGGGCCTTTGAAGTCCGCAGAGTGCTCCTAACAGATGGGAACCTGCAGCTTGCTATTAGGAGATAGCAGTTCCTCTGTTTTGTTGTGTTCTGAAGGGTCAGAGCTTAGCTGCCAAATTCTCTAGGTTTGGGTCCAAACGTCAGAAGAAACGGCCTCCGCTCAAGGACAAGGGGGCCCACTTGAAAAGTGTGCTCCTTTAATACTTCTGAATTTCAACCCACACTAAGTTGGGCCACGGAGCATGTGAATGGCTTCCCCAGTGCATTTGATAAAACAAACAAACAAAAAACCCCAACAATTTTATAGGGTAGAGAAAAAAATTATATTGAAGAATACTTTACTCCTCATTCTGTTCATCTCCACCCGCGCCTTCCTCTCCTTTCCTCCCCTCATCCCCTCCCCTCTCCTGCCTTTCCTGTCCCCTCCTCTCTCTGCTTCTCTCCTATCTCCTCTATTTTTTTTTCGGCTTTTCCTCTCTGTCCCCCACCTTCCCCTGTCTCTGACGATCTCCTTGTCTCTTTCTTATTCTCACACTTCAAACTCTAAAGCTGCATTACAAAAAAAAAAAAAAGTTAACGCTCTAAAGAGGATACAAGCATTACTGAATTCACTGTTATATTTAAGAGCTTAAGTGAAACCCATGTATGCCAATAATTTAATAATATATAAACATATAGGTACAAAAATTGTAAACCTTTAATCCTTATACTTGGGCCTGCTTCCGTTAATTGATTCCCAGTCACTGGGATTTGCTGGGTTGTGGTGTACAGTTTGGTGTTTGGAAATAACATTCTATGGTACACTGGTACACCTTATTGGAAATAAACATTTTTATTTATTTCTATTTATTTATTTATTTCATTCAAGGCAGGGTTTCCCTGTTGTAACATTGGCTGTCCTGGAACTCACTCTGTAGATCAGGCTGGCCCTCGAACTCTCAGAGATCCTCCTGCCTCTGCCTCCCGAGTTCTGGTATTAACATTTTGGAATATTGTTTATTTTAGAAAGAATCTGTGGGCTGGCAAATGACCTGGCAGATTCGGGTGCTTGTCACCAACCCTGAGTTCGATTCCCAGAGGAGAAAACTGACTTTTGAAAATTGTCTTCGCATTTCCAGGAGTTCATATCTGCACTCACTGCACAATCAGTAAACAAAGTGTTAAAACAAACATACTTGAAACATAATGTCAAAAATGTTACCAAGAATGTGTGCGTGCGTACATGTGTATGTGTGTGTGTGTGTGTGTGTGTGTGTGTGTGTGTGCATGTCTTCGCTCACCTGTGGAGTGAGATTTTATATATTAAACCCCTGGTGAAACGTGCCTCTCAAGATAAGGTTTGTGACGTTTGAATGTCGTGGTTCTCTTGAAATAGAAAATGAGTTTTAGTTCTGCAAGTTTACAGCAAGCCAGCCTTCTTGCTAGCCCTCTGACACTTTCTTGACTGAGACTTGCATTCTCAGTGGTCCAGCCTGTCCTGGCAGCCAAACATGGCAGAAAGAGTGGGTGGTTCGGGAATGGGCTGGAAAGCAGAGGGCCCATTAATACTCGCTCAGATACGAAAGTATGATTAGGACTTGTGTTCTGAAACTTGCAACTCTGAGTTTGCTTCTGTTTTTAAAAAGAGGTAAAGAAGACTTTCTTTCAGATGAAAGAAAATTTATGTGCAGGTTTTAGTCCAAACGATTAAATGAAAATTAAAGTTCACCCAGAGCCAAACATCAGGCAGAGTATGGGGAAGCCCTATGAAGATCAGGAAGACAGATTGTGGGACAGAAGGGTCCAGGACACCAGGAGATCAGGCCGTAGGAGTTAACTGACCAGCACTCCTAGGAGCCCACAGAGACTGAAGCGGCAGACCCAGAGCCTCAAGTGTCCCCTGTTGTCTGGCATGGTGTTCTTGTTGAACTCTTAAAAGTTACAGTGTGTGAAGGTCTCTGACCCTTTTGGCTGCCATTGGGACCCTTTCCTCTTTCTGGGCTCCCTTGTCTGGCCTTGATGTCAGGGCTCGAGTCCGGCCTTGTTCCATCCTGATAAGCCATGTTCAAGTGGTAACCCTGAGAAGCCTGCTCTATTCTTAGGAAAAGCAGGGGTACAGGGATCTGGGGTAGAGGGGCGATGTGGGGGACGCTAGGGAGGGGTAAAGGGAGGGGAGGGTGGGGTCGCTGCGTACTTATATGAGAGAGAAAAATAATAATATTTTTTTAAAGAAAGAAAATTACAAGTGTGTATGTGTCCTTATTCTGTTGAGAGATATGCGCAGGAACTCTGGCCAAAAAAATCATATGCATGCAAGTGGTGCGGCGGAGGTCTGTATTTTTACGTGCAGTTTTGTTATTTTTAAAGTAGCCCATTGGTGACAGGCTGTCCCTAACATAGTCCTCCTTTTGAACGTGAATGGACTTCTCTTATGCGGTCTGGAAAAGCATTATTTATTAAAAGTAGAAAACATACATTTTGTAGCAAATGAGCCAGATGTCTGGCTATCTCATCTTTTTGCAGGTATGATGGTTTCCCGTACAGCCATAGAATACGAAAATGAGTTTATTAAGTTTACTTAGAAATGATTCGAAGATAGCCCCGTGAGCTGCTTGAGCTCTGTCAACATTTTCTTGAAAGATACCTGAGATTACTCCATGTTTACTTTTTTAAGTATAGTATTTGTAAGTGAAAGTGCTCGGGAACACTTTATTACATTTTAAATGTAATTCCTGATCCCCAGATGCTGTCCTTATAAATCTGAACAAACCCAAGACATCGCTATCTATATTAGATCAACAAATCCGCTCAGCCCCGGGACCAGTGTTAGGAGTAAGCAAGAGAAGTGAAGTTCCGGGGTAATAAAACTTCTCTGTCTTGACAAGAGTGATGTGAAGACATTTTCCCTCTATGCTGCCTAGACTTTTCAAAGCAGGTTACATTGCAATGTGAATATATCCTCCTGCAACCACTATTTCAACAGTGCCTGGCATGTAAATAATACACTGTTCTAACAGCTATTTTAATGATGACTGTTTCTGAGGTCATCTTCCTGGGAAATTTAAAACCATGAAATGCCGAAAACCCGATTTTGTCTCCAAAGAAGGCTTTTCATTTTTATTTTGTTTTTCCTTTTTATTTTTTTGTTTTTTTTTAAAAAAATATTCTTATTTCTTAAATGGCAGTGTCGATGGGGGTTGGCCAGCTCATACATCAAATTTCATTTGTGCCAAATAATTTCTCTAAAAGGACCATAAAATTGGGTGTCCTTATGTAGGCTATTGCTATTGACTTCTCAAATTATTGCATTACATTTTTCATCTGGAAAACAAATAAATAGGGTATTTTCAGGGATAGGAGACACAAATTTTTCTCTTCTCATTGCCCCCAAAGATACTGATGCCTTTTTCCCTGGTTGTACTGGGAAAATCCCCCTATGGCTGCAGGCTTGAGTGCCCCTAAAATGTCATGATCTTGCCCCCCCCAACAAACATAGGACTCTCTATGCATTCCCATGGAACATTTGTTATTCATTGTGATTATGACATATTACTGTAGCAATTTGGATAAGTTATATGAAGTCACATAGGGAAAAGAAGATATCACTTGTAATTCTGCCCAGATAACTGTGGTTTACATTCGGGCCAACCTAACTTGGCCAGCTGAAGTGTTGAGACAACACCACTATGCAAAAATTTAAAATTCCACAACCTATATAAATGTACAGGATTCAGTTCAATACCCTTAAACTAGTGGAAAATGATGAAGCTCTTTACAGCCTCACCGTGTGTGTGTGTGTGTGTGTGTGTGTGTGTGTGTGTGTGTGTGTATGTGTGTGTGTGTGTGTGTGTGTGTGTGTGTGTGTGTGTGTGTGTGTGTGTGTGTGTGTGTGTGTGTGTGTGTGTGTGTGTGTGTGTGTGTGTGTGTGTGTGTGTGTGTGTGTGTGTGTGTGTGTGTGTGTGTGTGTGTGTGTGTGTGTGTGTGTGTGTGTGTGTGTGTGTGTGTGTGTGTGTGTGTATGTGTGTGTGTGTGTGTGTGTGTGTGTGTGTGTGTGTGTGTGTGTGTGTGTGTGTGTGTGTGTGTGTGTGTGTGTGTGTGTGTGTGTGTGTGTGTATGTGTGTGTGTGTGTGTGTGTGTGTGTGTGTGTGTGTGTGTGTGTGTGTGTGTGTGTGTGTGTGTGTGTGTGTGTGTGTGTGTGTGTGTGTGTGTGTGTGTGTGTGTGTGTGTGTGTGTGTGTGTGTGTGTGTGTGTGTGTGTGTGTGTGTGTGTGTGTGTGTGTGTGTGTGTGTGTGTGTGTGTGTGTGTGTGTGTGTGTGTGTGTGTGTGTGTGTGTGTGTGTGTGTGTGTGTGTGTGTGTGTGTGTGTGTGTGTGTGTGTGTGTGTGTGTGTGTGTGTGTGTGTGTGTGTGTGTGTGTGTGTGTGTGTGTGTGTGTGTGTGTGTGTGTGTGTGTGTGTGTGTGTGTGTGTGTGTGTGTGTGTGTGTGTGTGTGTGTGTGTGTGTGTGTGTGTGTGTGTGTGTGTGTGTGTGTGTGTGTGTGTGTGTGTGTGTGTGTGTGTGTGTGTGTGTGTGTGTGTGTGTGTGTGTGTGTGTGTGTGTGTGTGTGTGTGTGTGTGTGTGTGTGTGTGTGTGTGTGTGTGTGTGTGTGTGTGTGTGTGTATGTGTGTGTGTGTGTATGTGTGTGTGTGTGTGTGTATGTGTGTGTGTGTGTGTATGTGTGTGTGTGTGTATGTGTGTGTGTGTGTGTGTGTGTGTGTGTGTGTGTGTGTGTGTGTGTGTGTGTGTGTGTGTGTGTGTGTGTGTGTGTATGTGTGTTTGATATCCACACAAAATGGGAAAGGTATTTAATTACTGGACAGCAGAGAAAAAGAGACGGTGTGTAAGAGAGAACAACATGCCAGGTTTCAAGAAATTCACACTTGAGTAGCATGTCTATAACAAAATTAATAGAACATACTGCCTTTAGCAGATATTGGATACACACACACACACACACACACACACACACACACAGACACACACACACCACACAAACACAGTCACTGAGAGACTAAAGAAGGCAACTCAGTAGTGTGATTATCTACCAAAGACAATGAGCTCCAGTGCAATATATCTCTCAGTGAAGCAGATTATTTTTTATGCTTTAAATGTAATGCACTGAAATATTTTTTATTAAGTTCCTTATTTTCCAGGAGTGTTTGATATAATTATCATTTTTGTCATTTCTTAGTATAATTTATCTGCTCCATCAATAAGGACTATGTGCTAAAACCCTTTCAGAAATTTGGATTTACACATTTATCCTTGTGTGTGTGCTCAGGAGTACATGACTGCAGCTCGTGATCACATGCGTGTGCATATACAGGGAGGGTGCTGGGTGTCCTGCTCTTTTGCTTTCCACGTTATTCTTGAACTGGGAAGGCTGAGATAGCCGGATTCCTGGAATTCACAGGCTAGCCAGTCCATTCTATTTGATAAACTCCAGGCTAATGAGAGACTCTGTCTCAAAAATCAAGGTTGAGGGCTCTTGAGAAACAAGATCAGAGAGTTCAATCTCTGGCCTCTACATGTATGTTCACATATGCTAACCCTCACCTCCCGCACAGACACACAATGTCCATAAGTCAAACTCAACAGGATGTAGAGAGGATAATAAATGATGTCCAGTCAGGTTTTATACCAGAAAGGTAAAGCTGATTTCATACTCTTAAGCCAATCAATGAAATTTCAACATACCTGTATAATAAAAGGAAGAAAAATAGCCACTCATTTTGAGCAGTTGGAGATATACTTCCCACGACTGGCTACTCATTCAGGGGGAAAAAAACTCTCAGTAATTTGGAATAGGAAAAAATGTATTAATCAGATAAAACAAAACACTTTTGGCTGAAATGTTCAAATGTTGGGAACAACAGACACATCTATTACAATCTGAAGTTTTTATTTTATTTTTTTAGAGGTTGTAGTCCTTATCACAAAGCAAGTGAAAAGACAGAGTTCAGAGAAGCAACAATAGAAACTTTAGCTTTCACAGAAGTCACTATTGCATCCATGGAGACTCTAGATCATATGTAAAAATCTGAAAAAAGCAGTTTTAGCAACTATGCATAAAAAGGACACGTATAAATTTCAATTGTTTTATTTTATAGCAAAACACATCTAAAAGCAGAAATGATAAGAATATTGTATTTTCTTTATCATCCAGAACAATAAAAATTTGAAGATAAGTTCAACAACCTTTGTAAAATCTGTGTACTGACTGCTGATGAGAGAAATTAAGGAGGGTACTCTCGAGGAATCTATCCTAGCAATAGATTGGAAGACTGATATTGTTAAGAGGCCGATTATCCCCCCGTAAACTGATCTATAAGGTCATCACAATAGAATTCCAAACCTTAGAACTGTGATCTGTAGAAATTGACAAGCTGATTCCAGAATGTACGTTCACATGCAAAGGCAGGGGTTAGCCATCAAAAGATAACATGGGATGAGTGTTGTGCCTGATTCAAAGATTTCTAAATTTGCAACAACCAAAACGTCTGAGTTCCTCTTAGAGTAGACATGCAGATAACTCAGACCTGATGGAATATGTACGCTTGGCTACAGACGTAGGCAGGTTGTTGGGTTTGATCAATTTCAATGTAGGAAGGGGATTTTTTAGGTAGCTATTTTAGAGCAATTGATTATTGATATGAGAAACAACTTTAATCTCTCTGTTGAATCATACTAAAAAGTCAACTTCACATAGTGCTACTGGTGAGCCCAGAAACACAAAGATTCTAGAAGAAACTATTCACTTCCCAATGTTGATGGGGGAAGTCTCACAAGGTCCCTCCCCTAGATGAAGAGCTATAGTCAATTAATATAGTCTGAAAAGAGAGGGTGAATCTGTCTTCTCCAAGGATGAGCCCTTTGATATGTCATTCAATCCCAAGTGGTCAGCTCTAAACACTTAGATAAATGAACAACACTAAATGGACTCAGCAGGCTGACTATTATGCGTCTATATTATGTACAAGATAAACCACTGTTATTTATATATTCTATAATAATGTGTAATTATTTGTTCTATGTGTACTTAGCAATAAGCATTGAGAAGGTTGTGAAGTTGAGAGTGAGTGTGGGGACATGGGACAAGTTAAAGCAGGGAGAGAGTAGAGTTGAAATGATAGAAATACAGTACTCATCCATGAAATTCTCAAAAATAATAATAAATGTAAAATAAGTAACTTTTATCACAACATTGTTTTAAAAAGTTTTCTCAAGACTCAGTAAGTGCTAACCATAAAAACCAATGAATATGGACATTCTCAAAATTAATTATTTCTGCGGCTCAAATGACAGTCCACTCAAGAAACACCTGCCTCATCATCCCTGTTAAAATAAAAGTTCTACAAATCAATGAGAAAGATAAAATCTCAGTTGATTGGGTGGGTAAAGGATGGAAAAGACGCTCAAAGAGGAACTTATGAGGCTGGGAAGACACTTAGGAAATGTAAACTTAAATATAGTGAGATATCATTTGGTAGGTTCGAAGCAAAACCAGACCACAAACGTTAGGCAAAAGTATAGAACTCGTCAAACACATAGAACACGCATTGATGGTAGACCTCTAAATGATACAGCCGTGGAGAAAGATTAGACAATTTGCCATGGCAGTAAGCATTGAGCGACCCTACAACCAACTCACCCACTCCGATCCACAGGCCCGGACAAAAACTATGCAAGTGTTCACATCTTGTCATAGACCAAAGCTAGGGAAAAAAACCAAAAAACAGTAATGCATCAAAGCAAGAGTAAGTATTCTAGTTGAAGCACCCTAAACCAATCAATACCCAGAAATGGGAAGGATTGGAGCAACAAGACAGGCACCGCTCCAACAGTGTACCAGGCCTCACAAACCTAAAGTAAAACCAGGGATGGTCAATCTTTCATTTTGAGCAGCTGAGAACTAGGTAAGTGATTAGAGAAGTGTTTCTGTACTGACATCTCCAGAGACGATTACATCATGAGGGCTCTGACCTAATGAACAGACTAATTGCTCTATGAGTTAATAACAGGACAGCATTATTAGGAGGTGGCAACAAACGGGTAAGGCCCAGCTCTAGTCGGGGGATCAATGGGCAGATGTATGTTTGGATGACACGGTGTCCCGATCGCTTTCTTCTTCTCTCTGTCCTGTCCATCCTGACATGAGCCGCTCTGCGCATGTTCCATTCAGAGTGACGGATGGCGCCACTTTAACTAAGATCCCAAAATCCCCCCCCATTTTTTTTTTTTTTTTTATCAATTCTCATAAGTGGTTTGTTTAACCACTGTGGATGTGAAATCAATACTCCGCCATACTAAATTTTAGGGATAGAAGTATGAACAGTTGCTGTTCTGGAGTGTGAGAGTTGAGAAGAATCTGAATCACAGCTGGGTGAAAGGAATGATCCTTAATCTTAGTATGTGTAGTGGTTCCTAGGTTACATACAAATGGTCTAAATCATTGAATGAGACATACGAGTTCAGTTGACTTGGCTTAATATAAACATGATATCAAAAGTACAATCATTTTTAGCATTGGTAAATTCTTTTATTTTTATTTATGTGTAAGGATGTGTAGCTACATATACGTACAGGCTGTATGTAGAAGTCACAAGACGAATTCGATAATCTGGATTTGGAGTCACGTTTAGTTGTGATCTGTCCTACATGGGTTCTAGGAACTGAACGTGGGTCCTCTGGAAGAATAGCAATTACTTTTAACTACTGAGTGGTCTCTTCAGCCTCGAGATGTTAACTCTTCTGAACAAATCTTTGATTGGACATAATAGTTGCTTCAACTGGGATGCATTTTCTCCAATAGCCTCTCCTGGGCTCTCTTCCTGGTGCAAAGCCTCGCCTTCTATTCATGGCCATTTCTATCTGGGCTTTCAACTGCCACTGTGTCTTCACCTTAACCAATGGCCTCTAATAGGCTCTCTTCATGGTGCCAAGCCTCAACTTTTTTACATGACCCCTTCAGTCTGGGCCTCCAACTGCTACTGAGACTGCACCCTCACTAATGGCCTCTCCTGGCCTCTCACAGTGCCAAGCCTCAGCTGATCTCCATGATTCCTTCATGCCTTCAAAACCAGCACCAGCTGGGTGACTCTTACAGTACCAAGTTCAGCTGCCAGCACGAGATACAACCTCTGCCAGTTCTGGAGGACAGTTTCTGTGTGCTGACCATGAGGAAACACTTGCCAGATTTTAAGATAGAATCTGGTTTGCTGGAAAAACAACTTGTAAGCTTGTCTTCTGGAAAGTTCTCAGCACCACAGCAGATGTGTTTTCTTAGGACCGACTCATCTTACCAGTATCTGTACAGGTTTGCAGAAAACAAAACAAAACAAACAAAATAGACTCAGTGTAGTGTGGTCCAGAGTTTCATTTTCTTTCTTCCTTGTCTCCATGTTGGATGGAGCTGGCATGATGTCAGTGCCTACCACACTGATGTGCCGTTTGTAGTAGAATGCTTACTATGGTTGTGCACAAGGAAGACACACAGGCATTTTCATAGGTACAAACCCTGCCAGACCTCTGCAAAGAGAACCACCATCATGGCCAGCCCCAAAGTCAACAGAGGAACACCGTGCATCTGAGCTCAGGTGTTTTTATTAATTCAGAACTCTTCAGTTGTTCTACTGATAACACGTGCAGATCAATCAGCAATCAAACATCCCCCCCACACAAACCCAACACCTGTAGACAATATAAAATGCCAAGACCTAAGCAGCACCTCACCCAGCAGTGCACAAAACAATATTTTAAACACAAGTGAAAATAAACTTCTACAACATGCCTATGCGTATAGAATTATAGAAGCCAAATGGCGTAAATCAGAGTTACCCAATGGTTTATTAGTGATGGGGGGCTGAGTTTTCTGCAGTTTGTTGCAATGAAATCAAGCTTTGTAAGTACCTAGGAGATAATCTGTGTCACAGTAGCCACCGAAGTCTCCCCATAGATGATCCTGCAATTGGGAACTCATTAAAAGGTGCTTTTAGGCACCATTAGGAATTTGGGTCTCAGGATAACGCTATGTCTCAGAAGTTCTGGATGCATGCTACTCTTGTAGAGGACCTGAGCTTCCAGAACTCTTCAAGTGATTCACAACTGTCTGCAACTCCAGTTCCAGGGAATCTCTGCTCTCCTCTGGCCTCTGATAGAAGACCTACATTCATGTGCACACACCCCCACACAGACACATGACTGAATCAAATAAATCTTTGAAAAAAGATTTTGGTCTAAACTTAAAACATATAATTATAGATGTGAATTTGAATGTAGATTTTTATACATCTGAATATGTGTATAATTGTATCAGAATCTATGTCATTTGCATACAAATATTGTATCTATTCATATGGAGGATGATGTGAGTCATTACTCAGTTAAGATGCATGGTCTGCCATAGATATTTATTATTTAACTTTTAAATTGTATTCTCTTAATAGATTTCTAATATTACTTAAAAAAAGGTAATATGATCTAATCAGAAATAAGGAAACAGAGCAAAAAGAAGCTGTACAAAACTTACAATGCCATTTTCTTTTGTTATTTCTGTCACTTACTACAGCATAAAGATGGCTATTACACTGTGGACCTGGGTATTTAGTCAAGGTCGACTTTAACCTCTCCTTAGCTACTCTGCTCTCCTGCTTCTCCTTAGTGACTGGTCACAGGCTACAGAGCCAGTCTGAACCTTGGGTGAACAGCTGGTTCTCTGTGTTGATCTCAGGACCTCACCAAGGCCTGAAGCTGCAAGAAAGTCACCCTGTGTCATAAAATCAGAATGACATTGGCGGCTAGTTTTTAAAGAAATTTTTTCCTATGAAAATCTCAAAATCTCCCAGCGACCCCACAGCCAGTGGAAGATACTGGAAATGAGGAACAAATGAAGGCTGACAGGTAGAAGTTCAAACACAGAGTGGTGTTGTTTCTAAATTTAAAATATAGAAAATGTCAGTGGTACGGCCTTTATTTCATGGGCTGCTTGGGGGATTCTCTAGCAAGGGTCATAAACACATTTTAAGGGCTTTCAGTTGTGGGTCATCTGCAGCCTCTGTCCCTTAATGGGGAGGGGCATTATTAATGACTCAGCCCAGACTAATTGTCCCTGAGGCCTCAGGATTAGTGCTACCATGACCATCTGGAGCAGCCACCCTGACACTCACCCTGGGGACTTCTTGCTGCTGAGTCCAGAGACATCATTGGCTTGTGCCTCTCGCCTTGGCCTTGGGCTTCAGTGGTCTCCACCTCTTCACTCCGTCTGCCATGAATCACGCTGGCTGCTGCTAAGATCAGCCTCCCTCAGGAGAACAGGGCTAAAGCGTCCATGTTTGGGGAAGAGTGGGCTGGAAAAGCCTTGAGGAGCTAAGTTTTAGTACTTCCTTATCTGGCCTCCTTTGCTCCCCCTAGTTATAGAAGACACTTGGATGGCAGTGTGGCCATGGATTTCAGAAAGTAGATGCTGAGACATAATTTGCTCATAAGAGAGAGTGTGAAGCTGTGTTCCCAGGCACACTCGTTATAATTCCGAGGAGCCCACAGGGTACAACCTCTGAATTGCATTTCCTCCCCTCTCCCCATCCGACTGTTACTGCTGTTACATGTCCGCAGTGTGTGATTTTAGCATGAGGCTAGCATTATCGATAAATACAAACGATTCACATGAACTGTATTTTCATCTGTTTTACAGCAGAGAAAGGTGAGGAAAAGCTTAGTTTCTCAACAAATGACTGTAGTGTAGCTATGGTTTGTGAGAAAGGAGAAACGGATAGAAGCATGCCTTTCTCAGTCAGCAAGCAGGAGGTTTGCATACAGCTTTGTTTCGTGTGATAAGAGCAAACTAGTAGAAATGCCACTGTGAACAAGCCTTACGGGAGGAGTTTTCCTTGCTGCTCTCTTACTATGAATTTATGAAGCTTATTTTCCAAATATCAGTGAGATCTTGAAACTGGCAAACAGGGACGAGAAACGGAGGGGTTGGCGTGGGGTGAAGAGATGATTCTCACATAGACAACATGGGACTTTCACTGTGTGTGGTAGTAAAGGGGAAACTGAGTTACTAAATAGACAGCTTTGTGCAGTCTTCTCGTTTGAGACCTAGGGAAGCACCTGCTACATGAATTATGTGGGCTGGAATTTTGTTTTAGCAAAAACAAAACTGTCATAACTGAGAGTTAACGGTGTTTCTTTGCAAAAGAGGTATATGCATGTGTGTGTGTGTGTGCGCGCGTGTGTGTGTGTGTGTGTGTGTGTGTGTGTGTGTATTTAGTACCCTGGGACTGGTAGAGAGGAGGCAGGCTGTGGAGGAGTTTTGATTTGGGAGTGATGTACAGATCAAAGACATTTATGTAATATACACAGCATGGAGAGCATTTAGTTTTAAATGGGAAGCTGTAATTTTTTTCTACTTCCATTCTGTATGGCCACTGACTCGATGGTGATGTGTGGTTAAGAATCCTATTGTTTAAAGATACTGATTAAAAAGGGAAAGATCATCTCTTTAAGGATGAGACCCAGGGACAAAATAACCCACCTGTAATGCGGATTTATTAACAGTCTTTTGTCGATTTTCAGTAAAATACTCTTCATGTAACCTTGACTTTATTAAGGAGTCCTTAAGGTGCATTTGGAAGACAGATAATGAGTTTGGGGAATAGCCTTATCTACATCAAGCTAATCTTTAACAGCTTGGAAAGGAACCCACACAAAGTTTCCCAGTTTGAGTGACAGACGCATGCTAAAGATGAAACTGTTCAGAACGTCATTTTACTGTGAAGTCTTTATGGTACAGGGCACCATTTTTATAAGCATGCTTCACGGAGCAGAGAGAGCATAAAACAAATAAGAAACATAGAAAGCCACCGAGCGTTAATACTATTCTTGAGGGTCAAATGAATTGCTAGTCTAGAGAAGAAAGAGTTCTACTGTCCGAAGCCTCTGAGTGGCACTTTGTATCTGGGTTAATGAAAGCAAGTCAGAGGTACCCAGGGGGAAAAGTGTTTCATTCACGTTGGCTGTCTCCTTTAAAAGGAGGGACAATCCGAAGGGGGGGATTTTGAGTGGCATGTCATTGTCGAGGCTGCACATGCCACATTGTCAGGGCTTCTATGGAGAGAAATGGCCAGGAACCTTTCTGACCCTTCGCAAGTAGGGGACTCTGTGTGTCTGTGTGGGTTTGCGACAGAAGGCTGGAAGCCGAAAGAAAGGGGGGATGAAAAGCAAACTAATTGAGAAGTATCTTTCTAACAAGACAGCTCAAACACCCATGTGCAGATTCCCAAGTTCAGATTTCTCAGTTAGTGGAGACGCAAGCGCCCTTCTTTAGCATAAGACTAGACATGCGCAGAAAGGCTAATTTCCCTCAGCTTCTGTGCCAGTGACATCACTTTCCCAAGCTGGACCGCTTCTGCCTTGAAAGCCTTTAACACATACATTTGTTAATCTTTTTATTTCTGATAACCTTGTTTTATTGTTGTTGTTACTGTCTGATTTACTTAACTTCTTGTTTGTTTGTTGATTCCTTTCTTTTCTTTCCCCTCTTCCTTTCGGACCCCCACCATGTTTTTCTTCTCCAGAGCTCACCAAAACTAGACTAAACTAAAATGCCTTCAGCCTTGAGGATATGGATCATTTTTTAAATTATGAAATTTGCACAGGTTTATTTACTTATTTGAACAATTCACTGTTATAGAAATAAGACCTTTCTAAAATATTGAGTTAATTAACCCCGCTCTCTTTGGACATTTGTCCTATTCTTTCTAACTCCGGAATAAAAGTATATCTTTATCCTAGTAAGGACTAAATAGACACTGGCAAAGGGCAGAAGACATCATCCCAGAGATGGAGAGATGGCGTTGATAGCAAGCGTCTTTGCACAAAGCAAGAAGAAGCCTTTTACTCCTGGGAAATTTCCATGGTGGGTGAGAAAGCCAGGATTTAGGATTTGAATGGGCTTTTCTCCCCCACTTTAAGAAGCAAGCGATAAATTCATCTGCAAACACACCTTTCTTTGCTGCTGTCAATAGAAAAGTTGTTTTGCTAATGGCTATCTCTCTGCAAGTCCTTGACCTGCTTGTAAACACATTTCTGCAGGAAAACCCTGGGCAATGGTCTCAGGACTTTGCATCAACAACAAGAGATAAAGTGACCACAACTTAACCTGTTCTGGTCTGGGAGTGCCCTCTGCTGCCCCTTGGCCAAGCAAGGCCCTAATCTCTCTACTGAGGGAACACATGGCTGGGAGGAATGGCCACGACCCCGCCTGACCCCTGCTGCTGTCTGCTTCTCTATTTTTTAAAGAAGTTTATCTGGCCCTGCCAGAGAGCCATTTCCAACTGCTGTCCATTATCAGAGAAGGGAGGGAGTGGCTCTTTGGGCTGATAAAATATAGACCTATATGTCTGTGATTCTAAGAGAAGCCATCTGAAAGTGAATAAAAACGAAGATATTTCTACAATTGTTTGTAAAAATTCCATTTACTTCCACCCTTGGAATCATTTGTACTGAAATGAAGAGAGATTTTACAAAGGTAAAACATTAAAGGCATCGCGGGTATTTCAGATGGGTTGATAGGTTTGGGTTTAGTCAAATGAAGATATCTTTAAAAATATAAAGCAGAAAATTCAAGACTGGTATTTGAGATAAGTTTGTTTATGTTCAGTTCTGTTTCGTTCCTCCATTTTCTTGCGTGTGTATGTATTCTCCTGACACCCAGGTCCTTCAAATTCTAACTTACTCCTCTCCTTTCATCTTTCCCTCCCTCCCTCCCCTCCTTCCTTGCTTTTTTCCCTCTCTCCCTCCTTCCCTCTCTCCTCTTTAAAGTTGAATTTGCAAAGTAATTCATCCTGTGTTGTTCCTGGGGTGTTTGGTTTCTACCGGGGCGAGGGGGGGGGGTCCTCTGTTACTACCATCTGGAAGTTTTTATGGACCGGTCTGAAATACAGATTCTTCAAGTGCCAGATTTTCCCGCTTGTAGCTTGGACATGTCGTCTGACAATCTCCATGTAACTTCCGGGAGGCAAAAATAAGAGGAAATGACTGAGAGTTCTAAGTGGCACTAGTGCAGAAACTCTGACACAACAACAATATGTCCCTTCCTGGTGATCTGCTCTCACCATGAAAGATGTCACAACCACTGTGTAGAAACAATTGGGAGTAGTTCCTCCTGTCCAATTCCTTTCTCCTATAACTCTGTCTGAAAGTAACCCATCCTCATCCAAATAACCTACTTGTTTTTGGTTCCTAAGCAAGTATCCTATGTACCAGATTTAGTTGTTTTTTTTTTTTTTTTTTTACATTGCACAAATGTAGCATCTATTATTTTGCTGCTGGCTTCTTTTGATCTTTATGTGTGTGTAGCTCCAGTGAGTTCATTTTAAACACTGAGTTGTATTCCAAGGTACTGGCATTTCACAGCACATTTCTCTCTCTTACTATCCAGTCACCTTTATGTAGTTTCTGGCACAGGTATCTCTGTATCTGAAGAGATATTCAGATAATACTTATGTAGATGATGATTGGCCAAAATATATACGATTTCATTTTAAGACTGTATCTTTATGTTTAAACTCTCTAATGATGCAAATTTAATCTCTACTCCAGTAGGAACGGGATTCTTGAGGTTAATGTTAGTTTTTGTAGCTAGGCTTTTGAAGTCTTTTTGGATTTTTGATCTTGCGTTTCACATTGGTGTATTTTTGTTTGAAATAAAAAAAACACTTTTAGCACTCCCTTTTATCATGGAGAAGAAGAAATTATTAATTAATCCATTAAGAAATTAATACCTAACAATTGCTACTACTACTTTCGTTTGTTTGTTTGTTTTTGAGACAGGGTCTATGTATTCCTGGCTATCCTACAACTCACTGTGTAGACCAGGCTGGCCTTGAACCCACAGAGATCCTCCTGTCTCTGCCTCTCAAGTGCTGGGATTAAAGGCATCTGTCATCAACATGCACAGCTTCTGCTATACTTCTAAAGAATAGTTTTTACGGGATGTGTCATTTGACGAGCAGGTATTTCTTCTTAACATTTCAGAAATTTGTTCTGTTACATTCTGCTAGGATTCTATTGAGAAATAAGATACGTCTTAATATTGCTTACTCAAAAGAAACCTTCTTTGCCTCCCTCTGGGTTTATTTATTTTTCATTTTTTAAAAAAAAGTTTTCAGTAGATAGTTTTTAAAAGTATATTACCCAGACATTTTGAATAAACTTTAGCAAGGAAACAGAAACAAAGAAGTGGGGCTCCTGGAGAGCTGTGTCCACAGTTAAGAGCACATTCTGCTCTTGCAGAGGATTTAATTTGGTTCCTGGCACCTGTGTCAGGCAGCTTACAACTACATAACTATATATTCATAACTACAGCAGCAAAGGACTCCTTAGGCTTCCATGGGCCCGTGCCTCATGTGCATAAACCATCACATGTAAACACACACACACAGAGTTTTTTAAAAAAATTGGAAATAAATTAATTGGTTCAGTGAGCCAGCTTGGACAATGCTAGTCATCCAGCATTAATCCCCAACAGTTGGGAAATAATTCTGTTGTCTTCAGTCCTTGTACTTCAAAAGAAAAAAACATAACTTCTTGATCCTAGCGAGGATTTAGGCTTATTTGAACTCTCCACATTCTGGAGATCTTTAATTGACCGATCTAATAATTTTTGAGGGTCTGTTCCCAGTTGAATATTAATCCCTTCCAGCTTTGTGTATGTTGATGCACAATGCCGTGGCCTTTGTGAATATTAGTGGTTTTTAAAAACAGCTCTTGTATTACCGCTCCCGCTCAACAGAAATATTTGCAAAAGGACTACCCATTTTGTAAAAGTTGTCTGGATCAAAACGGACTCGCTTTTAAGCTTTCTGAAGGATGGAAATTGATATTCTCGACATGTGCTGCAGACGGATGTCCTATTGTGGCGATAGCACACCAGAAGCTTACTTGTAACACTGAAGTCACTTGAAGAGTTAGACGGTGGGTATGTGTCTGTAAGAAATACTGTTTTGTGAGTAGCTGGGAACTGAAATATAGGATCTCCGTCTACGTTCACACTTGGAGAGTGGTTTAGTTATAGGAAAGAAAGAGTAGATGCATACAGAGGAGAAAGATAACTTAAGAGAAATGGTCATAAAACCCAAGCCGGGCACTTTCTGTTCCCATTTGTGCTGGAGACTAGAAAATCACAAACCAGGATAATTTCATCATTTCTGTAGGTCCCTGAGAGCTTTGGCAGCATTTCCTTCCTCCTCCATTTTCCTTTTACCTCCTCGATGGAGAAATGGTTAGTTAGTGCCACTGCTTCTCGGCTTTGTAAGATTCCTCAATTCAATTAATTAACAGAAGCTTCTTAGGATCTCTCTCCTGATTTCAGCTAGCTGCATCCACGCTCAATAAACACGATGGCCACCGCACCGAAGCGATCACGGCCTTGGACCACATCACAGGGAGGAAGAGAATAATTCTCAAGTCCCGCATTACCATTTTCTGTGTCAATGGTGTCAATGCTACCGTATGTAAAAACCAGCATTTTCAAAGAAATCAGCTTTCTCCTGTACTTGTGTTTCCAACAGTGTTTAGATCCTCTTATGCAAGGATTCTTCTCTTACTTTATCTGAGGCGTTATCAGCCTAGGTCTGATCTCTCTCCTTTTCCCTCCCTGGACCCTTTGCTCCAAGTCACCAACAGCCAGGTTCTCATCACAGGGCCCTGTCTCAGGAACATTATTTCAGAGCTAGCCTGGTGCCCAACTTATTTCTTTCTCCATCTTTGTGGATTCTGTTAGAGAAATAACTTTTTTTTTTTCTCACTTAACACTTTTCCCCTGATTACTTCTGCCACAGTCCAGGAGTAGCTAAAAATGGAGTCTCCACTTTCTTGAATGAGCCACTACAGAGGGAAGATCCAGAGAGTGGAAGCAGCCTAGGAAACTGGTCTTCTTGACAACTCCAGGCAAAGCAAAGGGTTATCTAGTTCACAAGTCCCTAGAACGTACATTAAAGAGAATTCATGAAATCTCGTACGTAGAGCAGGAGCAGCCAGGAGAACTACAGGATGAGGAACAGCAGGGGGTTTTAGTGATGCTGTTTGATGGGAGATATGCTCCTTTCATGATGACACAGCTCTGCTTCTCCAAGGTCCTAGATACAGGGCACTTGCCCAGGGTCTAAGATGCAAGTTTCTGACAATCTTCTTCCGGATGACTCTCTACTGTGAGCTTAGCAAGACCGGCATCATGAAAAGTGGCACTTGCATTGGATTTTGCCACTCTTCCAGCAAGGCCCAGTGTTGGCAACCTTCCCGTGTGTTTCAGAGGTCTAGTTATGGTCTTAGTGGGATATGACATGAAGGGTTTTTCTTAACTAGGTGCTTATAACTCGCCACACTTCGTGATGCATGGAATCTGCATACTGAGATATTTAGAGCATCTGTCTCAGATACATTAACACAATCTGTGCTTTTATTTTGGCTAATAAATCAATTCATAAATTAATTTATATTTAGGCAGCAAATGAATAACTTAAAAATATTATACTCAGTTATATTGTGCATATATTAAATTATGAAACCTATTGGGATCTCGTATGTCTCCCTAATTTTTATTATTGCCTGTCATTCCAAACAAATGAGATTTTATATGGTGCTTATTGTTGCCTTACATCATTTTTTGTGATAGTGTTTCTTCTCCCTGTCCCAGGCCCTCAAAATGCTCATTAATAATATCTACCAATGATTTCTGAATCTATTTCTCATTTCTCTCTCTTTAATTCAGAGCCTGTGGTGATTCGATTTTTTTCTAAATCTCCCATTTTGATATTTCTTTCTTTCTTTCCTTTCTTCCTTCCTTCCTTTCTTTCTTTCTTTTTCTTTTTTTTTTTAACCAAATTCCATAGTCAATTATGGATTTGATTTCCAGGTTACTGGAAAAATTATAGAATGACCACACACACACACATACACACATACACACACACACACACACACACACACACACACACACAAACACACACGTACATATATCCATATCTATTTTTTTTTCTAAGCTAGAAGTTCTTGAGCTGATGACAGGGGCTTTTTTTTCCCCTGGAACTTTTCTTAAATTTTACGCAGATCCAGACCCACAAATGATGCCATTCTTTGAATTTTAATGCTTGAAAACAAAAGATCCGAGATATAGCTCAGATGCTGAAGTGAATATTAGAATCCTTGGGGCACCTTTGAGTTCCTGAAGAGCTGACAGAATGACCTGTGTCGTTCCTCTGAACTTCTTTCTTCTTGAAGTGGCTATGTGATTTCATCTCCTTGATTTCTCACTCCTGATTCATCTCCCAACACCTGGGTTATCTAATATTTAAAACTCTATCTGCTCAAGTCTTCCTTCCTTAGCTTCCCTCTAGATTCAGCTGGCTATTGTAGCTATTGGTAGCTATTACCTGGATTTTTGTAATATCCTGTTCCTTGCCTTCCTTATGTCTCCCTGTCACATAATTTCATGGCTTAAAGTTTTTTTTTAAGTTTCAAATTAAAAAAAATTCTCTCATATAGTACATTCCCAACACATTTCTTCCCTATCCTCCATTCCTCCTAGCTACCCCTCCCACCCTTCTCACCCCGCATCTACCCCATCCTCCCACCACCACTCAGCCTCTCCCCAATGAAAGAGCAGTCCTCTCAGTATTATTGATCACACATGACAAAACAAGATGGAACAGGGTCAGGCACTATTCTGTACTTCAAGGGTGGACTAGGCAATTCAGCAATGGGAGGAGGGTCCCAAGGGCAGGTGAAAGGTTCAAAGACATATCTCCACTCTATTCTGTATGAGTTCTATAAGAGCACCAAGTCAGGAAACCTAAAGACATAACTGGGGGACCCAGCAGGTTCCATGTCTGCCTCTTTGGGTCCTATGAGCCCCTAAGAGTGCTGGCCAGTTGGCTCTGTGGGGTTTGTTCTCCTGGTGTCTTTGATTCCTCAAGGACACACAATTCCTCCTCTGTCTCTTTTGTGGGGTTCCTTGAGCTCTACTTTATTTGGCATCTGCTCCCATCAGCTGCTGGGAAAAGCCTCTCTGATGAAGATTGGGCTGGGCCCCGATCTATGAGGAGAGCAGGATAACTTTAGAAGTCCTCTCCTGGCTATCTGGGCTCTAGTTCTTTGCCTGTCCTGCAGTATCCATTATGGGTTCCCTTCTTGAGCATGGTATTCTGTCCTTCCGTTTGTCCCAGTACCTCCTGTGTGGAGAATAGACCATCTTTGTGGCTAGGATGGTGTCCCAGTCCCACCACTGGAAGCCTTGCCTGGTTGCCAGGGGATGGCCCGTTTCTTTTAGATTTTCCAGTTTTGTGGAGTACGGGTTTGTAAAGTGTGACCCAATGATTTTTTGGATTTCCTCGGTGCCTGCAATTATTTCCCTCTTTTCATATCTGATTTCGTTGATTTGGATAATCTCTCTCTTTTAATTAATTACACTTGGGGTTTGTCTATCTTGTTGATTTTCTCGAAGAACTATTTGTTTCCTTGATTGTTTGAGTTGTTCTTTTTGTTTGTATTTTATTGATTTCAGTCCTTGGTTTGATTATTTCTCGTCGTCTACTTCTCTTGGGTGTGCTTGCTTCTTTTTGTTCTAAGGCATCCAGATGTGCTGTTAGTTTGCTAGTATGTGATGTCTCCGCTCCTTGTTTGGTAGCATTTTGTGATATCAGTTTTCCACTTAGCATCACTTTCGTTGTGTCCCATGTGTTTGGGTATGTTGTAGATTCATTTTCATTGAATTCTAGAAAGTCTTTAGTTTCTTTATTTTTGTCTTGACCCAGTCTCGTCATTCAGTAGAGGGCTGCTCACTTCCCATGAATTTGTGGGTATTTCGCTGTTGCTACTGTTGGTGAAGTGCAGCTTTAATCCATGGTAGTCTGATAGGATGCAGGAGGTTATCTCAATTTTCTTGTTTTTATTGAGGCTTGCTCTGTGGTCAAGCATGTCATTAGTTTTGGAGAGGGTTCTCTGAGGGGGTGAGAAAAAGGTATATTTTTTTCTGTGTGTAGTGAAATGTTCGGTAAGTATCTGTTAGGTCCATTTGGTTCACAACATCTATTAGCTCCAGTATTTCTCTGTTTAGTTTTTTCTGGATGACCGGTTATTTGGTGAGAGTGGGGTATTGAAATCTTCTACTATCAGTGTGTGAGAGTCAATGTTTTTTAGCTTTAATAATGTTTCTTTTAAAAAAGTGAGGGCCCTTGTGTTTGGGGCATAGATGTTAAGAATTGAAATTTCATCTTGGTGGATTTTTCCTTTGATGAATATAAAGTGTCCTTCCTCATCTCTTTTGATCAATTTAGGTTTGAAGTCTGTTTTGCTGGATATTAGAATGGCTACACCAGATGTGTTTTAGGTTCATTTGCTTGGAAAATATTTTCCCACACTTTGCTCTGAGATAATGTTTATCATTGAAGTTGAGGTGTGTTTGTTGTATGCAGATGAAGGATGAATTCTGTTTATGCATCCATTCTATTAGTCTGTGTCTTTTTATTGGGTAATTGAGACCATTAATGTTAAGGGATATCAATAACCAATGATTGTAGTTGTTGTGTTTGTGTATGTGTGTGTGTGTGTCTTTGTGTCTCACTATTGATTATGATGGTGTGAAATTATTTATTTTTCTTGTGTTTTCTTAAGTATAGTTAACCTCCTTGGGTTGGATGAGCAAGCCATGAGGGACAGTGCAGTAAACAGCACTCTTCCATGGCCTCTTCTTAACTTCCTACCTCAAATTCCTGCTCCTCAGTGATGGAGTAGGTCTTGTAAAAATAAATTGTTCTCCACAAGTTGCTCTTGGTCATAGTAAAATAAAACAACTTATTACAAAGATGGTAGTAGAAATAAGAAACTTTTAGGAATTCTGGTTGAATCCTCCCAGGATGAGCTGACTCAAAATTGTACAGATATATAGACTAAGTCATTGGGCCAACTAAGCATCAAGTAAGCAAAGACAGAATTGGTTTGGCCTTTTGGGATGAGATGGCTGTTAAGTGTATGTCAAAGACTAGAACATTTTTCTTTTTTAGTTTTATTTTGTTTTTTGCTTGTTTAGTTTTGAGAAAGGGTTTCTTTGTTGTAACTCTGGATGTCCTGGAATTCACTCTGTAGACCAGGCTGGCCTGCTTCTGCCTCCTGAGTGCTTTGGGATTAATAGTGTGTACCACTACAGCATGGCTCATTTTTTCTTTTTCTTTTTAGTGGGAAGGAGATCTAATTTAAATTCAGGGTGAGAGTGTGATATGAAGAAGAACTTCACAGGTATGACATTTGAACATTTATAAATATGTCTATACACTTTTTCTCAGAAATCTCTGTTTTGTGCTATAGGTGACATCAACATTTCCATATAACTATTGACAAGGTGACTTCTTCCCCCTTTCATTGATTAACTTCCTTGACAAAAAAAAAAAACCAAACATTGAAAGCATTCTATAAAAACTTGGTGGGCTCACTGAAATAAAATATAATTCACATGACTTCTTATATGTGTATATTTCTTTATCAGAAAAAAAAATGGCCCGCCTCCATCTTCAAAATAGAAAATAGTTTCCCTTTTTAGCCTTGGTAATTGACAAAATATATAATACTTTTTTTTCTTCCATAATCAATAACAATCAAGTTATTTCTCCAATGAAAGATAAAGAAAGTTAAGCTTAGCTTTTATTCAAGCAACCATTAAAAATATTCCTTGAGAATGGTTTCTGGTAATGTCAAAAGGAGGTGACCCTCTTAAAAAATAAAATGATAGAAAATACATGTATCATTTAACATGGTTCCCTCATAGGCTTCTAGGTCTGACACTAATCATAGACCCATGTTCTTCCCGCAGGCTCTTCTGTATGTGAAGATGTAGCACTCACTGCCTTATTCTTAAAAGCAAGCTTTCTTTCTTTATCTCTTTCATTTGTTAAAAATTTCAAAGCTCCAGCAAGCACCAAGTCCTTTTAGAGGATAAGTATTAGCTATGATTGCCAGAATACTAAGTGAAATATCTGACTAGCATCAATATTGATAATAGGATGGCTAACTATGTGTATAAACTTGACTGGGGTGCATGGTGCCTAGATCTTGATTAAATATCATTTCAGGATGTATCTTTGACAGTGTTTCTCGGTGAGAGTGACATTTGGTTCAATAAGAGGTCATCTCCAATGTGGGTGGCATTCATCAATCCAAGCCATAAGATGTCTGAATAGAATAGAAGGCTGAGTCAAAAGCTCTGATTCTCTGCTTGGCTGTGCTTGAGCTAGAGCATCAGAACTTCTGTCTCCAGTTTTAGACTTGAACTGGGACCTGCATCAGTAGCTGGCCTATGTCTCCATTCTGCTGACTGCCATGTTTGAACTTCTTAGCCTCCTTAACCAGGTGAGTGTATCATATCTCCTGAGAGCAAACCTTCAGAGACCTCTGACCACTGCAGTATGGAGGGTGAAGCATTTACATTGTAGAGTCACAGAAGCTAGTGTCCCAACACTTTTCTAAAGCCACAAGAAAAAACTGTCTATGACAGGCTACTGTCGGAAACAATCTCTATTCTCAACTGCTGTCTCCATTCTTCAAAATAGAAGATTTGTAGGCAAAACTCACAGCCTAGAAATAGATTTAAAATCAATGTGTGGACTGTGTACTGTTGGATGTTTTTCTTCATACATCTACATATATGCATATTAGTATATTTATTTACATACATGCAGTCATTTTTAATGAAAGATAAATTGTAGTCATTAGAGTGTAATTGCATCATATGTTAGCTGAGAGGAGTAAATATATCATTAGCTCTTCATCTGTGGGGTTCTGAGGACTTAACATGACTCATGGTCAAACATGATCCTTGTTCAAACATAAGGCTTTTCAGAGAGTAATGTATGACAGACAATTGTTTTCTGATGGGTCCCAGGATAAAGCCTGGTAGGTCATATAAAAGCTTCAAGGTATGCACTCTAATGAAAATAACAACAAAAGAGTTGAATTTTGGAAACTGTGGTGTTTCCATGATCTTTTATCCTCTTAAAAATAATCATTTTACCCTTGAACTTCAGAAGGTCTCAAAATCAAGGTATTCTCCTCCCAAGCTCCTTAAAAGCATGGGGATTAGAGGCAAGCACTGTGGAATGGTTGACATTAGATGTAAATGATAATGGGAAATAGACATTCACCTATAAATAAAACACATTCACCTTGGGCAAGTTTCTCTTACTGAGTTTATTTACTTATTTATATATTGCGACTCTCATATAAGGACTTTTATATAAGTCCGCTATAAGGTACATAAGCTCCTATACTACTAGGAAAAGTGTATCTGAGTTCAGAGTACTCTTAAAGTGATGGTTCTAGGGAAAATGCTAGACGTGGAAACAGGATACTCTGGTTAAAACAGACGGGTTACAAAAGTAAAATAAAATTAAAGTGTCTGCTTAAATGTTTGTTCATTTATCAAACTAAATTAACTCAACTTCATCACTGCCTCTGTAAAGAAATGAACTTGGTGACCAAAAAAAGAAAAAAATAATTAACCACAGGGTGTTATAGAAGTTTATTTTTAGTTGTGTTTAAAAGTTTATGTTTAGTTGTGTTTAGTTGTGTTTATGTTTAGTTGTGTTTTTGTGCACTGTTGGAAAAAGGGATGCATAGGCCTTGGCATTTTATATTGCCTGCAGGTGGGGAATGTTTGATTACTTATGATCTACACCTGAGGAGTTCTGAATCAGTAAAAACACCTGAGCTCAGATGCTCAGGGTTCCACTGTGTGTATGGCCCTGGCCAGGATGGTGGTTCCCTCTGCTGAGGTCTGGCAGGGTTTGCCATTATGAATATGCCTCCTTGTCTTCTTTAGTGAGCTGTCAGAGGAGCTTGCTACTACAAGGTACCTCACTGTCTAAAGTCTCAAGTACATCTTAAAACTGACTCAAAACTACACTGGAAGATTAAAAAATGCCATATCTGGTTGGTGGTTCCCTGTGATTGGCCCAATTGGTCACATTTTGTTACCTTTCCTATACTTCTTTATAGGCTGTTGATCAAGTTTGTACAGCTCAGAGGAAGAGTGTGACTTAATAATGCTCACCTTGAAAGTAGGCACATGATCCAAAGATGTCACATGAATGACCTTTCCGTCTGCCACCTACCTACAAGAGGGAAATAAAGTGTAATGGCCAAGGGTGAGGATGGAGGAGCGCAGGACAGGGATGTGAATTACAGCAGGTTTGGGAAAAGGATATTGCCTGTGGGATGGATATTAACATTTGGACCACACAGACATCAACTTTAACTCTCTCTTCCTGAGACTTGGATAGACCTTAACCACTTCTAGCCTGAAACAAGTGTCACACTACTACAAGGAATAAAACTTAATTTTTAAATTTTTAGATTAAAAAAAGCAATCACAAACACATCTCGAAGTTTAGTTGCATATTAGAAACACCTGGTAGGATGGGACTTTGTTAATATTATATATGCTTAGACCATCTTCCATATGAATTCTCTTTATTACTAATTTTTATCTCAGTCATTTGCATAGGGATTGAAAAGTTTATCCATTCAAAGTAAATTTGAAGCTTAGTTGTTTGTTTAAATTTTAACTTAATGGAAGCTTCTAGTTACAGAAATTCACGTGCAGTTACAAATTTGGTCATCGTATGGTGAAAACATTCTATGCTCTAAGTATTATGCTAAGAGTTGAGGATGCAAAGACACTTACGTCCAGTACTGATCTCAGGAACCTTACTGTCTAAGGCTATGGGCCACAGGTCAAGTGAATATTAGGGCTGGCGTGGAGCTGGGAAGGTCAGGCTCAGGGAAGTTGTAGAAGACATTTGTTTAGATTATCTGACTGGAAAGGTCTCTAGGAAGCTAGATAGAGGGGCCTGTGCTTAAGTGGGGTCAATCTAAACTCAACTTCATCAAATCACTGCCCAAAGTAGGAACTTAGAGCAGCTACACCACATACTCTGAGATTCTAAGAAACTGGTAAATCTATACCCTGTGGAATACTATAAACCATTTCAAGCTGCCTCAACTTATCCATGATGATATTTGTCCATCATTTCACTTTAATCCCATTATATTATTGTCAAATATAACAAAATACTTAATCAAATCAGTAAAAAAAATATGCTTATTCCTCATCAACAGTAATTTTGTAAAAAGTGATTCTTATTCATACTTGAGAGGAGAGGTTATCTATATTTTTTGCTAATCAGACTAGATTGAGATATGGTGCAATAACATAAGAGTCCATAATTTCAATGCTACAACATTTTTTATACATCCATTATATATCATTTCATTTTGGAGCTGTTATGGGCTCCAACATTTTTCCTCTGGCACCAGCACAGTACATTTGTCTCTATCTAGAAAACTGCTGGCCATCAAAGACTAGAGAAAATGAAGACCTCACAATTCTGCAAACATCTGCTTGGAACTGATCTCAATACAGAAGTCTATTTCATTGGGCAAAACAAAGCATTTGGCCATGAGCTGGAGAACTGCATTTCTTTACCCTGAAGATAAGTAGGACCAGTCGTTCATGACCAACGTTACTGGAAATGAATTTTTATCTACTTTGGTTTCCTGGGGGTTAACCATTTGTGGGCAGCTGATACCTTGCCCACTGAAAGAAAAGCATTTAGCGCCCTGAAAATGTGCTTTTTATAATTGGGGTAAGCCACTAGATGTGGTCATTCAGGGGAAAAAAAAAAACCAAAGAAATCACTTTGGTTTTTGGAGGAAACTATGAGAGACTACAACGTTTGACTTTAATTGTCATAAAGATGGATGGTAAATGTACCGTTCAGTAATGTGAACATCCTCAAACTTTGATAAAGTTGGGAGAAACAGTCCAAAAGAATATCCTTTAAGTGTCATTTTATAAAAACCCATCAGCTTAGATTACAGGCCATCAAACTAAACTCTTGAAGCAAAATCCGGGCTGCTTTTGTTAGTGACGCTGCTGGGGTGCCACCAGGAACACTTGCTTACAGACTACTCACGGCTACTTTCGTACCACAGTGTCACCGTGACACTTCTAATAACTTGGTCTGCAAAGAGTTTATTTTCTGAACTTTAAGGGGAAATGTTTGCTAATGCATCATGTGGGTTAAACCCGAGTGTGATTATTTGATTCAACCAATCTATTCATTCATTAAAGAAATATGTTTTTAGTTGTCATTATGTGTCTAATTCCGTTCATACTGCTGATGTATGAAATGAGCATCTCAGAGTCTTTCCCTAATGCAAATTATAGCCTCGTGGAGAAAACAAACATTAAACAGATTATCCTTTAAATAAATCTAAAATTTCATACTAAGTAATGTGAAGCCAAGAGTAAGGGCTGACAACTACAAAGGATGAAGAACATTAATTTAGATCGAGAGAAAACTTGCATCTCCTCTCCGTGTACGCTTCTGCAGCTGAAATTTAAAAATCTAAGCAAATTAAATGATGAGAACAGCATATGCTGAGCTCTTAGAGGAAATAAAGAATGGGTGCTATTTACAAGAGAAAGAAATACATTATGACCTGTTAGGTCATACAATGGCGTGCAGTATAAGGACATCTAAGACAAAGAAAACTGAATTGCTCTGGCCTTGATTAGAAGATAAAGTCAATGCGAGTTGTTAATAGAAAAGCAAGAAATGCGAGAAAGGCACCCGCATTTCCAATTTGCTCATTTGACGGAGGATCCATGGCATAAGAACATGAAAAAGACTGGGTTTAGAAAAAGATTTTGTACGAAGACCCACACACATTTAAGAACATTGCAAATATCTTATGGAGATATGTTTCAGAGTTTAGCTCTCAGAATGGAAAATAAACTCTGTGTAACTAGACAGGTGATGCTACATTCAAAGAAGATGTACCCTGTAAAGCAAAGGATCTTGAGCTTGAGCTGGAGGATCTTCAGACACTCAGCAGGTGGACTGAAGGAGATGAATGAGACCGTAGGAAAACGCAATGCTGGGAAGAGAGCATCTGAAGGATGAAGTTGCTTCTAGATGAGCCATTAGGATATTAACCAAGAGAACCATGGCAGGAGTGATGTCAGGTACTCCAGATTTGTTTCTTTGATGGCAAATGGCAACAGTGGTCACTGGTAGGTTTTGGTGGCAACATTTGAAGGAGTTAGTCTCTGCTGCGGGAACAGGTTCTATTGAAAGGTAACAGTGCTTTCTACAGAGTATGCTAACCCTTTCCTGTTTGAGGCCGTTCTGGGAATACTTGGAAAATAACTTTTTTCTAGAGATTCATGGCAAGGAACTCAGATTTGCAGCGTTTTAAACATGAAATTGCCACTGTCTTTTAACTTAGCTTTTCAAAGACATTTTATATCATATTAATGTCATTACTTACTAATACTGAACAAAGAAAAATGTCTTGCAGGGTTGTTGAGATAGTGTACAGTGACATAAGTACACCAACACTTACACATAAACATCACACACATACACTTAGAACAATAATAGCAATAATGATAATGATAACGTAAATAAAGTTTCTTAGATGCACAAGAAGCAGTTGGAGCAGGCCCAGGAATTGGAGATAATTCTTAAATGAAATTAATTCATATAAGATAAAAGCAAAACTCACAGTCGGCGGTGACTAGGACAATGTTGTCTCTGCAGAGTTCTTCAGGATCTCCAAGATGATGCTGGGCTTTCTGTTGAAGGTGTCTTGGGTGTTTATAAAGTTTAGCCTAGATTAAGTTCAAGGTCACTTCAGCTAATACCCGGAACTGATAGAAAAATGATTTGATTGTTTTTGCAGAGATGTATGTAAACAGAACCAATGGAAAGTGAGACTTAAAATATTACCTTTCTTGACATTAGGCGTGAGTTTAAATGTGTTGGGAAAGTGACTGTGGATTGTGAAAACTCTTGAGAGATTCTACACCAAAAGGACTGAGATGAGGGGTAACCCATGGAATGTGTGTGCTTGCTTGCTTTAGAAACTTAAAGCGACGATTCTTGTTTGTTTGTTTTAGAGTTTCTTCAAGAATTAACTTGTCTTAAAATGACAGCAGTGCTATTTTAAGCGCTTTATTTTAATTCCCCCAGGTTATGTAAATAGCTGCTTGACTAACCTTGATATTGAGATCCTGCTTCTGTTCAGAAACTCCTTTTCGCAATTGGGATGGTTTGTAGGGTAACAATCCAGAAATAAGAAGGAGCGTGGTGCCTGGAGAGATGGCTCGGGTTAAGAGCACTTGCTGCTCTTGCAGAAACCCGAGTTTTGTTCCCAGCATACATATGGGGTGGTGTAGCTGTAACTTCAGTACTTGGTTACTTGATGCCCTCTCCCAGCCTCTGAGATATCTATAAGCATATGGTACACATATGTATACTCAAGACATATACACATACACATAAAATACATAAATTTTTTTTTCTAAAATGGAATGTGAAAGGGACCCCTAATTTTAGGGAGTCTAACTCCATCCCACGTTCATATTATTTAACAGAATTCCAGAAATCTATTTGCTTATCATTTCCTGGTAACATGGGTTACATAGTCCCTAATACTTCCTTCTACCTCTTCCTCTCATGCTCCAAGGCAATTGATTCTAGTTCTGCATTCGAGCCTTGTGGCCATCGTTACAACTGCATATCAGACTGTGTTACTGGCTGTCACTGGGGTAAGAAGCTAAGCGGATATCGTGACTAGTGGGGCTTTCCTTACATAAGTGGTGTTCACACTTGTCTCCACGTAACCACTTTTATGACTCACTCTTCCCTATTTCCCCCACTTGACTTGTTTTGTTGTGGAAATCTGCCTTCGCACAGGTTTCTTCTTCCCTCTGCTCGGAATGTCCATCGATTCTTCCTAGTCTTCCAGACCTCCAACCATGTAACCTTACCTGCTACATGTCCTGTTGCAGATGGGCCTGAAGATTTGGGAATGAAGAAATTATCGTAGGTTACCCGTTTGAAGCCAATATAATCAAGAGGTTGAGTAAGAGATGAGGGCCAGAAGTTGAAGCTGGGAGGCAAAGGATAGAAAGCGGTAAGTTTCTTTTGAGGGGGAAGAACTGAGATACGATGCAGAGAATGAAGACACTAACTTTGAGGGTGAAGGGAGGAACTCTGATCCACACAGCCCACAAGGCCTCCAAATACCGGAAAAGGCAAGACAATGGATTCTGTCTTAAAGTTTTAGGAAGACATCAGCTCTGTTGACATCTTGATTTTAGCCCTATGAGACTCATTTTAAACTTTCAACCTTCCAAATTATAAGATACCGGTGTTGTTTTAAGCTGCTGAATTTGACCATGTGTGGTGGCAGCAACTTTCACAAATCCTATCCTCCATCTTCACCTAAACAGCTCTCTGTTCCTGTTCCATTTCTTCAGGACAGTCTTGTTAGATATTCCTCGTTCTGCCTCCTGTTATATTTGAACCACTCTGACTGATCCTTCAGAATGTACACCCACATTTGACCTTGTGGAACTGCAGGGTAACTTGGTTTATTTCTGTTCCTTCATTGCTTGTTAAAAGATACTGGGGTCAAGCCATGGCCTAGCCAAGGAATGAATGAATAAATGAATGAATATTGTAGAGCTGATAATGATGATTATCTTTGGTGCTGAAATATGTAAAAGTCAAGAAAAGAAGTGGAAGGAGATTTTTTTTTACATTCTGTTTTGTTTAATTTCATATTTAGAAAGAATGACTTAGTTTTACTTTTGTGGTGTGTGTGTGTATGTGTGTGTATACATTCAACAGGTCTATGGAGTTATATATCTTGTACCTGGAGTTATAGGTGATTGTGAGCTACTTGATGTGGGTATTGGAACCTGAATTCAGTTCGTCTGCAAGAACAGTGTGTTCTTAACCACGGAGCCACCAGCCAGGCATCTAGTTCCATCTCTCTTTGTTTGTTTTAATACTTCGCCCTGCACAATAGTCCCAAGACATGATGGGAACTATGGCAAGACAGACATCCCCTCTCATCCTGACAAAGGACATGACAATGGTGGCATAGACCAGTGGGATTTATCCACACATTCCCTGACCTGTTTTGGTGTGAGACATTCAGCTCATAAACTCTAACACTTTCAATCACTGTCCAAACTCAAAATACTGATTTTTACCTTATTCTGCAAAATATAACTAACTCAGAAACATCAAGGAAGATGTAAAAAAAAGAAAACATCACTGAATCAGATATTTTGGTTTCAGCAACAAATCATCTCTAGAGAATTTCAACAGGAAACACATTAAAAAAAAAAAAAACAGAGAATCAGGAAGAATGGACAAGTAAGCACAGGAAGCAGAAGCTGTGGGCAGTAGCTAGGGCCAGGCATAGAAAGAAACATCAGACAAGAGTGAATTGCAAAATTTAAAAATAATGAAAAGCTACTGTTCATTCAAGCAGCTTCTATTTTGACTCTGTAAGGTGGACAGACAGAGTTACCAATTTAGACTGTGAGAGCTTGTGTTGTCAGCCTAGTTAATTAAATATTAATTAATTAATTTGTTCTTTCTTGGGATCTTTAAGATACTTATGAAACCTTTATCTGCAAACAGAGTACCTTGCTGAGCCCTGCTTCTCAAGGCATTATTTGTTAATAAAAGTTGTGTTCATCCTTTTGGTCAAAAACATAATACAATGGGAATCACTCTTGGTTAGACGTGTGTGTGTGTGTGTGTGTGTGTGTGTGTGTGTGTGTGTGTTTCCTCCTAAGGACGGAGGGTTTGTGTGGCCTTAGTCTGCTGACCTTGCTGGGAGTCAGTTTCTGCTAGTATTTCCAGATAAGGTCCCTAATGATTTTCAATTCTACCTGGGATTTTTTTTTTCCTTTGGAAGCAGTATATAAAAGAGATCTATAGAGTTTCCTAATCGATGTAGGTTTATTATTGCTTACCCAAGTGTTTAATAAACCCATTCCAGTCCTTAGTGTGGCTAGAACTACTTCATTGACTGAAACAGAGCTGTTTCTTTTCTTTCTGGCCAAAGTGGCCGTGTAAACTATAATTAAGTACTAATTATGGGCGCTACCAGTCAGATAGGAGACAGCAGAGTGCATTATGCAATCAGCAGAACAAGGTTTTGGGGGAGGGTTTTGTGGTTGGAAAATATAGATAACCAAAGTGAATCCTGGGGATGCCAGATGAGAAAGTTACAGTTTTTCTCCTCCTGCATCACTGTCTCCTGGTTTCTGTGTTGTAACTGGTGTCCTTACACATTACCATTCTGTTTTTGTGAATGTATCATTTCCTTTTCTATTGCTGGTCTAGCACACCATGACCAAGGCGACAACTTATAGAAGAATGAGTTTATTTGGACTTACGGTTCCAGAAGGATAAGGGTCCGTGATGGCAGAGAATGAGCATAGTGGCTAGAAACTGAGAACTCACACCTTGGATTACAAATAGGAAGCAGAGGGATAAACTGGAAATAGCATGCATCTTTAAACTCTCAGAGTCTGCTTCCAGGACATACTTCCTCCAGCAAGGCCACACCTCCTAAGCCTACCACATACAGCACGATCAACTGTGGGCCATGATCTCTTAAATAAAATCAATGGTTCCTCCCATACTTAGTAAAACAGTTGGGCTCTAACTTCTGGACCATACTGAAATAGTATAACACACCCTTTTAAAGTTTTTTGCTATTTCAGAAAATACAATGTTTTAAAGCAAGGTCAGTGCATGGAAATTAAGTTTTGAGGATTGCATGATGCTTCACTGAGGAAAGTACTTGCCTTGCAAGCAAAAAGACCTGATTTGACCCCCCCCAGAACTCATGTAAAATAGCCAAGAATGGAGGCCGTATGCTTATAATCCAATGATGAGAACTTGGAGGGAGGCAGATCTCTGGGGCTACCTCAACCGTCTAACTAGTTACTTGATGAGCCTCATGTTCCATTGTCTCAAAAACAAGTTAGATATTGCCTGAGAAATAGCACTCAGGGTTGTCCTTTGACCTCCAAATCCATGCAAGCGCACACATGCACAAGCATGCATGCATACACGTAAGCTTGAAATTCAGACGGAATTACAGGCGTCATTAAACTAGGCAACATCCATTTCCCTCTGAAATCCTCAGTGGAGAGAATATAACTTGAGAAGCAGGGAAGGGGTGCTGATTCTGACCACACACACACACTCACACACTCACACACACACACACGCACGCACACACGCCCACACACACGCCCACACATGTGTGCAGTCATACACAAGGAGGCCACCTGCACACCAGTGCACACAGCTATCAGATATCCCTGTGATCTCACCCTGCTGCCTGTCAGAGAAAAGATCCGGGCCACGGCTGTGCACAATACTTCACAGAAGCTTAGCATAGAAAGGACATATTTAACAGTTTATAACTGTCTCAGTGACAGTGAGTTCTAATTTAAAACTCCTGTGTAATACTTGTTAGGATGTTTTTATATCAAAAGGCCAGCCAAGGTCTTCCATGAAAAATTTCTAGACAGTGAAAGAAACTAATCCTTTTTAGTGATGTTTGGCTTCTCCTCTGCGGTAGGCGATCTCGGTTTCATATTTTATATTCATGGTTTGTTAGTGAAAGGTATTCCCTCAAAGGCCTCACAGAAAAAGGAAAGGAAATAGTCACTACACTCTTGATAGAACTGAGTGGTGCATAGAACAACTGAAAAACCCTGCTGAAATTCTTAAATGCCTTGAAAAATTGTGCTTTGTTCTCTGGAGGGACTTATGACTACTGGGCTGTCTGATAAGACTGAAAAGTGAGTTGGCTGGTGTTGACTCTCTTTTCAAATTTGCATCTCTTGTAAGATAAAGGATGTGATCTGTATTCACCTAGATCCTGTCCTCAGAGGACTCCACCACCTTCCCACAGCACCATTACCTGGAAGGAATTCAAGGCTTATTACAATTGCTTTGGGGTGTGGTCACAGGTGAGGGTGAGCTGCCCACCACATATAGTCGGCGTTCACTTGTAGTTATGTTACATTGGTACTGGCCTACGCAGTGCAAGGAATTAAAAAAAATGTGATAGTCTCCTTCCAAAGTTTCTTCAGGAACATTCTTAGTCTCTTCCCACAAAACATGTAGACACACATCATGCATGCTGAGACACAAGTGTCTGTGGATGTGTGAATGTATCTGGATCTATTTGGACTGAAGCACATGGAGACAATCTTGGGTGTTTTGTGATTGTTCTATGCTATTGCAATTTTGACATGCACTCATGCAAATACTATGTGTAAATGGGCTAAAAGATGAGTAACTGTTTTCCAGAATATTTCCGAGGCATTCAGTCAGATAAAGATACTTGATAGTTGTTGAATATTAATTACTTCTGAAATTATTGGGCACTTATCATGGTCTCTTAACAGTTATGCATATGGACTACTTTCAGGCTATAAGACAAAAGTAACAATGCCTAAACAGTACCATGCATTAACTGTTCCCTTTATCGCTTATATGACAGGTTGTGTTTAATAATCAGACATGTCTCTCTGGTTCTTTTATGTATCTATTTTTGTCTTAGTGTGTTGTATGCATATTTTATAAGCTGTGTCAGGTAGTCTTTCAAAAAATGTATATATGTGGGGGAAATGGCATAAGAGAGAGGTAGTAAATAAATAAATAATACGCAATTTGTATGGGGCACTTTAATATTTTTAGACAATACATTTAACATCATGATAGTTCAATGGCTGGCATGCATTGATATGGTTATCATCTTCTTTCTTGCTTGATATAATGAAAAATGGGAATAATCTTAAATACTAATGAGCTTTGTATTTAAAAGCATTATTGATTTCTTTTAGCCAAGACATTACATTTCTTTATAAGTCATGCTTTACTAAGATTTATTAACAAATATATTTAGAAAATGGATATTTTAAGATACCTATTAGCAAGTAGAAGACATCTCCAAAGCACACGATCTTCGAAGTTTGTGTTAGAAAGAGCTACAGTGATGATTTTGACCCTATCATGGGTAACATTCATCTAAGAAATCCAGATAGTCTTTTGGCTGTTCCTATCATGTCTGATCTGTAAAAGGTAACTGTCTTTTGTAGAAGTCACCATAATCTCTTGTGGTTCTGTCTGATCTATTGTAGTTGCTTACATTCTGGTTTCTGTCAATGAGTATTCTTCTTTCATTTACATGCTTTCAAACTTTCTCTATTCCCCATCCTGCTCTAACCATTCAACCATGGTGTATAATTCCTTCATATGTAACTGTTGGGGAAGTTTATTTTTAGTTATGTTTGAAATTGTTTTACATACTGTTGGGTGAGGGGCTGTCCTAGGTTTTGGTGTTTTTATTGTCTGCAGGTGTTGGATTTCTGTGGGGGATGTTTAATTGCTTATGATCTGCACATGGTATCAGTAGAAAACCTAAGGAGTTCTGAATCAATAAAACACCTGAGTGCAGATGCTCCGAGTTCCACTGTCCGGGTTCGTGCTTGCTATGGGGGTAGTTCCCTCTGATGAGGTCTGGCAGGGCTTGCACATATAAATATGCCTTCTTGTCCTGTTTGCTGAGCTGCCACAGTGGTGTACTACAACATGTAACTATAAGAGTTAGGTATGTGCTTGTTCAAATAATAAACACCAGTGATAGAAATGCCTATCTGTGCCACCTGAGTGACATTAATACATTCTTTTGACTTGGAAAAATAGAGAAGAATTTTCTGACTAATAAAACTTCTCAGTAGGACCAGGATTGTACTTGATGAAGACTATAGACAAATATCTCCCCTGGTACCTCAGAGCACCCACAGCCTGCAGAGCACCCACCACCTCGTTCCAAGACTATTTACTTCTAGATACAACTGTCCCACTCACTTGGAACTTGGTGGCCACTATGGTTCTGCAGTGTTCTGCACTGATGTTCCTCACCCTTTCTATTTATTCTGGGCTGTGAGTCCTGTCAGGATAGAAGTGGGGCACCATGCCATCTTAATGACTGAATATCGTGCCCATTATACAGGCAAACTATTGTTAAAGAACTTGGTTCGATAGTTTCCTGTTGAGGAGCAAGGCACATTTGACACTCTAGAATGCTTATGATTGTCTGGACAGGCCTCATACACATTCCACACGTGCTCTTCATCACATTCTCAGAAATAATCCTGTGGGGAGACAGCCTTCTTCCCGATTTATGTATGGAAACTCTAAGACTAATAAAAGTTTGGTATTTTGCCTAGAGTCAGCTCACTGGGGAAGAGTGGGCTGCATGATCTTGTCATGTGCTCCACTCAACAAACAATCAGACTGCAGTGTAAAAACATGGGTTAAGGCAGGATTTTACCCACCACTGCCCACTCACAGTCAATTCTCCATGGAGAGGTCAGGGTAACTTTGGTAAATTATGAAACAGATAACAGTGCTCTCAGGTTCAAAGCCATTATTGGCCTCCTATTATTAACAGAATAAGGTCCCAATGTACAAGATCAGGTATTCTTTGCTTCTTGCCTTCCTCTACAACTCAGTCTTTTCCTTGCTAACCTCTTCTCTAATGCTATCTCTCATTATCAAGCCACAGTTTCCCTTATACTAATCCTCTGAAAACCAGGGTAATATATTTTCACTTTAAAGAAATATCCCCCTCTCCCAAGTAATGCGTCCTTCCTTTCCCTGCTCTGTTGTCTCACCTACTCAGAGATAGTTTTTGTCTGATCTGACCTGTAGCACCTGTTCTATTTTCCACGTCTCTGCCATACCATTGCTTGGTTTTCCTACTGAGAACTTCTGCACTGGCAGACACCACTGTATGTTGGTATTTGAGAGTATCTTTGTTTCTATCCGTGGCATAAGAGCTCCGAAGTTCAGCATCTCTGTGCATCGCCTTTCCTTCAACACCCTGCTGCCTACCTGGCATTTAATAGATTTGGAATAAACCGAGTAAAAATTTAATGAACTACTATTCTGTCCGAGGCTTGTGGGCAACTTTGATCTTTCTACTTCATTGGATTCTTCATTTTCATTTATGAAAGTGCGATTGCCATGTGGGGTTCAGAACGCCATAGGGATTGAACGCTGACATCTGATTCAAGAGAAGGTAGCTGTATTGAGTGGGAGAGGAGCTTTGAAATGAATTCTCCAAAGGAATGCCTAAGGTCCAAGGTGACTTTTATATTGTTTAAGGGGAATAGATGTTACATCGTGACTATACCAAAAGTACCAAAAAGAACCAAAAAGATAACTTCCCAAGTGTTGGTTAATGAATTGTGACTGCTGTATATACTTTACGCTATGTAGTATATATAAAATAATATGTATATATGTGTTTGTGTGTGTGTGTGTGTGTGCGTGCATATATCCTCATACCTTCATGTAGTTTATGAGATATAAATTATTCTCCCTAATCCACGATGAAGTCAAGCACCTTGTGGTTGAAGGGTATGTACTAAGTATGACCTGCTTAGATGGATAGAAATAACGTTTGCAAACAACTCAGCACAGCTTTGCAATTTGAGCACTACATCAGAATGAGATTCAAAGCTTCCCATCTTTGTCAGATGTCCCCACTCTCCCCACCCTTCCCCGGTTTCATCTCCTCCCCAAAACCAATACACAAAGGCGCACACACCGCAGGGCAACCTCAATTCTATGGAGCACAGCCAAGGATCAGAGGCTGAGGTTTCCTGTGCCAGCACTCTCCCCACTAAGCTCCGAACACAACACCCTCTTTTGGCTCTGCTAGAGCTTCGCAACAAATCTTAAACCCAGATACACTCCTTTTAATCCTATTGTTAGTCTCTTGTGTGGTGCCAAAGTAAAGACAAGACATGCTTTTAAAATGAGGACACTCTGGAGATATAAGTAGGGTACACAAAACACACTGAGAGCTATTCCCCACAGGGTTAAAACATGATCTCTACTAACCAGGCTTCCTCCTTCTTGGCTCCCCCTTCCTGTGCAGAAGTAAGTAAATAAATAAGCCAACAAGCAACTCTCTCCTCTGTTTTCTTTCGAGAGGACAAAGCAACATAAATGCTTAGAGTTTTCATTCCCAAGGAAAACCCAAAGCAACTACTATGAGCACAACACAGAGGCAGCTCCTGTATTCTTATCTTTGTCATGGCCCTGTGGGAGCTGGCATGAGCTGGGCTGCAAGCTCAGAGAAGTGAGTTGACTTAAGATCAAACAACCCATTTATTGTAATTTGGCTGCCACTTGAATTCGAATACCATGCCCCAAACACCGAAGCTGCTGCTATTCGCTTTCTTCCAATATGCAAGAATACAGATAAATAAAAAATGAATAAAAAAGCATGAATACTGTTCAAATTCTGACAAAAGTTGCCATATGTATATGTGTGTGTGTGTGTGTGTGTGTGTGTGTGTGTGTGTGAGTGATGGAACTAAGGACCAGGAAAGAGAAAAAGAGAAGCAGCAGCAGGAAGCTGTGAGGGGGGCAGAACTGTGTGCTGCCATGACATAGGTTGACATGACATTCAGTCCTTGGAAGTCAGAGATCTCTGTTTTACCTGCAGTCTGACCTCTTCATACAGGTTGAGAGCGGTTGAGGCAATCAAGCAGTAAACAGGTTGATAGGTAGAAGCTTCCTTATGGTCTGTGCCCTGTGGTGGGGAGAGGAGATATCCTGGTGAGTAAGGCTAAGGGCCAATGAATTAGTGCTTTTTACCAGCAGGGGCTCTGGCACCCCTTCCTTTCTGAGGTGAAATCAGCAAATACGACCTCCATTTCGTCCGGGCTGTGACAGCTCTTTGTCATATATTGACATGGAACTTCTGAGGAGAAAACTGGCACAAAGTGGAGAGGAAATAAATATTTATCAAAACACAAAGGTGGGGGTGGGGGGAAGAGATGATTTTCAAAATTACCTTGATTGACTATCAGGGCCCTGAACCTGTGCCAAAAGTTGAGAACGTGGTCAATTCAATTGCAGGTATTATTAAAACCTGTCTGCCTTTCTCCAAAGAGCCATACAGCCTCCACAAGTGGAGTCTTTCCAAGTTCAGTTCACTGGGCAGCTCAAATGTACCTGACTCAGACACACATCTTGAGGACGGGGCTTAGAGACTCACATCTCTCAATTTTTAAATGAGGGCTTCTTGAGACATAGCAACGAAACAGTCATTTTTTCTTATATCTTATGAGATGAGTGACCTTAGTCATGAATCTGAGCTTCATTTCTGATCTAGAGAACCCATTACAACTACGTCATGGGATCGATTTCAGAATCTCTACTTCCTCAAGTCCTTGCAATGCACTTTACCACGCAGAAGTCTTAAATAAGGTTTGATGCATCGTTTTGCCACAACTGTGGAGCCTGAGTGATTTCTCGGATTGACACCTGTACCTTTCTTTACATCAGATGCACTGATGCTAAAATGACGAGTCTCTGGTCAGATATTAAAATGTACAACCTCTCCTCCTCTTGTAATGCTTGGCTGATGTGCAGTTATTGTCCTGAAAGCTAGTCATTGGAGTTGAAAGATAAATATTATTCCATATCTTATTGAATAAAATATATTATATCACGGGTGATAGAGACAGATTGACTCAATAAATTCTAATAGTGTATGCTGAGAAATAGTGGCAATAAAAATGCTGACGACTCGACACAGGGAGAATATTGAATGTCATTAACATGCTATTTCCTCCGTTCCGATCTCCCTGTCCCGTTCTTCACACGGTTATAATCTCTGTCAGTGGGTTTTGCTTTGGTTTATCAGCCTGAGAAAAGAATGCCTTCCTTTCCCCCCCTGCCCCCCGTGCCTTAAATTATCCAGGACTCCACTGATTGAAGAAATGCATGTACGGGAAACTGCTGTGTAATATTTTTTTGACCAAGTTCCCCAAATGAGGATCCATTCCATTCAATATCTCGGGTTCACTTCAAATTTTATTTATATTCTCTCTCTCTCTCTCTGTCTCAACTTTATTTTTTTATTAAATGAATCAGTTTGGAATGAGGACTGAGAATTTTAAAAACAGGTTAGTTTTAAGCGTCTATTAGGAAGTTTGAACTAGTTTATATCAGAGGCCATTTTCATTAGCGATGTTAATGACACGACTCTTTTTGGATGACAAGGTGAAATAATGGTATTTTAAACTTTGCTTTGATTCTTATTTTCTGGATACTGTCTGGGAGACAACGAGCACACACATAGACTTTATGCTGATGGAACTTAGCTTTGTAAGTCATCTATGGCAGTCACACTTGTTCACATACCATAAAAATTAGACATGTAAGAACCACGGTGGTGACTGAGTTTATTCCCCACTCCCCACTGCTGCAGCTCCTACAGCCACCGGATGATTATTGCCAGACATCCCCAGTGGATGATGGGGGTTCCAGTCTTCGCTTAATTTTCTCTTGGCATTTCCTCTGACTGGAGTACTGTCTGCCTATGTCTCGACCCAAGTGAAAAGGTAGTTGTCCTAATCCTGCCCCCAAGCCTCAACCCCAGCCTTTTGTCACCTGGAGGGTTATACAGACACTTCATCTGTTCTCCACTCTTGCCATGCAGCGACAGTAATGAGGGGTCCAAGATGAGGCTTTGGACAGTTGGAATGTGAAAACCAACTGAGATACTATGTCTAAAAGTT
Source organism: Cricetomys ansorgei (assembly GCA_026225945.1). NCBI lineage: Eukaryota > Metazoa > Chordata > Mammalia > Rodentia > Nesomyidae > Cricetomys > Cricetomys ansorgei. Next base: position 6,366,019 of record JAMJFZ010002927.1, on the reverse strand, counting down.
TTAGTGTTTGAGTGTTTTCTTTTACTACCCAAGTAAATGAATGCATTTGTAAAAGAACTAAATATATATATATATATATATATATATATATATATATATTACGAGAATATCTATCACAATTCAATATTGTTAATTATTTGGGGTATTTCTGTTGTAATTGTTCCTGGTAATAGCTTTCCCTCGAGGGTTTGCTTCTGACATGCAAAAGGAATCATGTCTAAGAAATGGACAAGGCCTTTTCTTGGAGTTGCTGCCTTAAACTTCTTGACTATTTGAAAAATTTCTTCATAGATACCTATATTGAGAAGTGCTGTTGTTATGTTGTTATTTGCTCACCTTCTCCTAGAAACACCAGAGCCCACCAGTACCATTGTGGTCATCCTTCAAGCTGTCCTCTTGAGTCTCTGGAGGACATCATCCCATTCCACTCTTAACACTTATTTCTACATCAGCACCTGCCATCGTGCTGATTAGCACTACTGGATTCCGCTGAGTGTGGCTCAGGTACAGGTGCCCCTCTTTTCAGTGCGTTGGTGTCAACTGGGTGAGTGATGTGGTAAGTGACCTCTGTCCATCCCCGTTTAACTTAGCCATCGATAGGTGCGATCTCCAGTCTTTTATAGAACAGAACTCTAGAAACCCTGTTTTCTGTGCTTTATTCTTTTTTTACATAGTCTTGGTTGTCAACTTGACTACATCTGGCATTAACTAAAACCTAAGTAGCTCGGTACATCTGTGAAGGATTTTTTTTTTTTCTTAATTAAATCATTTGAAGTGGAAAGACTCACTTTTAATCTACATCTTTTGAAGTGGGAAGATACACCTTTAATCTAGGCCACGCCTTCTGCTGGCAGCCTATAGAAAGGACAAGTAAGAAGGAAGCTAGCTCTCTTTGCCTGCTTGCTCTAGCTCTTGTTAGCAAATCCATCACTTTCCTGGAACTAGAGCCTACGTCTTAGGGATTGCAGTGTGTACTAAAGACCAGCTGAAACATCCAGCCTCCTAGACTGAACAACTGTTACATCCTTAGAACTTCCATTGGTAGACAGCCATTGTTAGACAAGTTGGACCACAGCCTGTAAGCCATTCTAATAGATCATATATATTACAGATATTATTATTACATTATGATGTTATTGTATTAATACAAATATTATATATACACTACACACACACGCATATATTTATATATATATATATAATAACAATTCTTGTCCTATCATTTTTACTAAGCTCCTGTGGGTCATTGATTTCTCCAGGCTTCTAAAAAGACTCCTTACAGTGTGTTAAAATCACAACCAAGATTGTGCCTGCATTGTCCCTGGGTGCCTGCAGCACTCTCACTTTGGTAAGCTCTCTTTATCCAAACTCATATTTTGCTCCAGTTATTTTAGTACCCTTTGAATTCCTCCCTTATGCAGTCTCCCAATCCTAATGGGCCATGCTGACTACATTCTGTAGCAAATTCCCTCGTCCTTGGAAGTGCTACAGTTTTCTAGGTAGGTAATATGGAAGCTGTATTTCTAGGTATTGGCCTAGTGGTCAGAGGAGAACCAGGGAGCAGATGCTGATGGTGATATATCCTGCTCTGTAAGGCAGGAGACTCATTCTTCACTTTAACTCTTAATGGAAAGGACTCAACCCTTCCACAAGCTCTGAACATTTTGTGGAACTAAAGATTTGAGCATTCTAAATGCAAAACCACACGATTTCCCATCCTATTCACAGGGTCTTTCTGCATCTGAGCTTGCTTTCTTTCTTTCTTTCTTTCTTTCTTTCTTTCTTTCTTTCTTTCTTTCTTTCTTTCTTTCTTTCTATTTTGACAACAATTCTGTCACAATTAGGATCAGGTACAAAACAAGCAAACAAACAAACAAACAACATCAACAAAAAACCTCAGGACTAGGAGATCCCTACTCAGATAGTTAGATCTCAGAGTAGGTCTCAGACTGTTCCTCCAACTACAGATAAAAGCCTCATTTTCAATTGTCAAAAAGTATCTTCCTTTCACTTTGGACCTTGAGTTGTTCATTAATCATCCTTAGAATCTCCAAAGCTTTTATTCTTTCCAACCACATCCATTGTTCCTATAACCACAACATCTCTCATGCTACCTACTTGACACATTATATTCCCGAAGCATCCCCTTCAGTTGGTATGGCTCTAAAGGTATTCTCCAGCGTTAGGAGTTGTCTATAACTTACCATCAAGAAGGATGGTTAAAAAAAAGAAAAAAGAAAAAAAAAAAGAAGAAGAAGGATGGTATCTACGGTCATATCAAGAAGATATCAGTTCCCAAATCCCAATTCAGAGCCATCGTACTGAGAATATCTGGATTTCAACGGTTGCAAATTTACTTTCCCAGGAACAGAAAGAGAGGGATATTTGCATGTAGGAAGTTCATCTGGGAGAAATGTTGAAGTCAGCACCTGAATGCAATGAGGAAACGAAATAAAGCAGAGGATATAACTGAGGCACGGCATCATAGAACGATGACAGTTCTACCAGTTGTCCAGTCATCTTAGCTTTTACTTCTCTTACATGATTTCATCACCCGGGGCCTGTGGGTACAGTGATAAGTTCTGGGCATCTTACCAGCTTATCCAAGCTCATCAAATAACAGGAAGAGGATACTAAAATATAGGCAACAGGGAAAGCTATCTCCAGAATCATGTTCATTATTCTAGAGTGGATGTGATCCTGAAAAACAGAGACTCATCATTCAGAAGTAAGGTACTCAATTCACCTACCTGCTTGAATGTTGGTGGCTACATTTCCAAGTTGGTTACATCTTCTGGACATGAAGGGAAGAAGAGAAGAAGAGATACAGCACACAGCACACAGCAAAGCCTACAACCCCTTCCACCATGATGGTGCAAATCCGGGGACTTGGAATGGGTACAGGAAAGGTTCAAGTCTCCTCCTTCAAGGCAGGTAATTCTCAAATGATGACCCACTTTGCAGACTTCCCTGAAACATTTCCAATGCCGGCGATGCCTTCTCAACAGTTTCTCTTCCTGGTTACTTTCTTTGCTCTGTCTCTGTCTCTAGAATCTGACCTCGGATACCTTTTATGATCTGTAGTCACCAGATTTATATTATAGAGATCATTAGAGGTCATATTAAACAAATCTCTTGCTAATGTTAGCAATGTCCTCATCGAAAATGAAATATTTATTCGACTTAGAAATTCTATTATATCACGTAAAATTTTTTAAAAGTGGAAGAGATATCCCAGGAATTTGAGAGGTTATGTTACTTTGAAAAGGAAGCTAGAAAATCCTGGTCTCTGGGCTGACTTCTGGCCATTCCTTCTTACCCTTTGTCTTTCCTGCATTTCAAGTTACTTATTTCCCCACAAACGTGCCCTGTTCCTCTTAGGTGTTCTGCTGGTATTTAATCTTCTCCCTGCTTTCATTTAAGAGAGTTAAGTGGAACAGAAGAGGCTTTCCTAGTAGTTCTGTCAAGGTAATTCACACTGACAGGACCATCTCTCGAGCTGGTTAAAGTGATGGTGTCATGCTTTTACAGTGCTTTTTATTTCGGGTTTCTCCTCCTGTTTTTACAGCTGTGGCTTCTAACCCAAATTTCAATTTAAGAAGCGTTTCTAGGATGCTAAAGACACTCCAATGATAGGCAAATGCTGTGCCACTGCAGTGCACCACTCAGGAAGAAAAATTAAAGGTGCTTAAAATAATACATATTTATGGAATTCAGTGTTATGATTTATATACAATGTGTAATGGTTACGTCAGGGATGCTTAGAGTTTCTATCTCTTTAAACATTTCTTTGTCTCCAAAAAATTCAAATTCCTTATTAATAGGAATCATTATATAATAAATTTCATAATGTGGGGCTATGAGCCCTCTTTACTGTGTCATAGTGCAGAGTTAGGACGCTTAACCTCTCTAAGATATGTGTTTTTGTATCTCTCATCCAGTTTGTACCAAGCCCCTCCTGCACCCTTGTAGTAGGCCCTAGCTACCCTACACAGGACTTCTCTAAAGTGAAGCTTTTAGCTCTCATGTGGGAGTGACCAGATGTAGCATTCTTTCTGTTCCTTCTTTTGCACTTAACAGTAATCCCCAAGTTCCAAACATAGAAAGATCGTTAACATTGATAAGAGAAAACAGAACAAGGATAAGGTCTGTGGAGCAGTTATTATAGAAAACACTTTATTGTTGGTTTATAAATTTTATTTCTCAGTAAAGATGTTCAAATCCAGATTTGCCATGTCAACCCGATTTAGTGTCACTTAGTCCAGGATTGTGAGCCAGGGACTGTTAACCAGAGGCTTCAGGGTTCCCTCCGTGGCTTGTCAATTAGCTCAGGGTTTTGATACACAGGGAAAATCATGTAAGCAATTAATTTTTACCAGGACTAGATGTGCAAACAATGTGAACTTACTGCATAGCAATGTGTAGCTATGTAATTGGTTCAATGTTACAGCTGGTGGAGTGGATTTGTCTGAGTATTGGGTCTATCCTTGGCAGTTGTGAAGCATATGCAGAAAGAAATTCCCACCTTCAACTGGTCCTGTCATAATCAACAGGTCTTTGAGTAGAGTTATCTGTTGGATTGCCATAAAAGTCAAACCTTTTAACAGACTCACACCCAGCTTGGAACTACTTTTATTTACAGATTTTACAGTATCAGATGTAGTTTTGGGGAGTGAGGTGCAAATTTGCCCAGACGGTTTTAAGAAAAGCATTCCAAGATGTGGCCCATATAACACTGTTAATGTAATTTGACAGCTGCTTTCTAGAAGTATGAAAGCCCCACAAAAGGTACTTTTTCTAAGAAGAGAAGATACAGGCAGGTTATTTCTGTATGGTGATCATCTCTTCCTTGGCAAATCATTCTTTCCTACATTCTTTCCCAGGAAACATTTTCTCCTTTAATTCTGTACTCTGACAATACTCTGATTATAATGTTGCTTAGTGAACAAACTGGGCTGGTACTCAAAGGCTAACTTTTAACATCCTAATACTTGCTCAGAAATGGACCTGTGACCAAAGGCAAGGCAAGAAAGATCTCTTGGATTGATCAAACTTACCAGAAGATAGCACACCTATTTTACACTGGGCTGTTTTATTATACAAAAGACATCACAATCCAGTGAAATGAGATCTTAACAACACACACACAGGATAATCCCTGATGATGCTCCTTGAATCTGTAGACTTGAGAGGACATTTAGCTTGCTTATTTTCGTGGACATTTCCATAAATGAGTCAATGGATTCTTGTCCTACTTGTTCGAATTGGTGTTCAAGCCATTTCTATCTAAAAATATTCAGACTAAGAATAGATTATGTAGGTGAATCATGTGTGAGGCCTGTCTGCTACAGCTTAATTTGTCCTCCCTAACTTAAATTCACCCCTTATTTAGGTCAGAGTACTCTAGGAGCATGACGTTTCCCTGCAGGTGTGCATCAGGAGGGTTTTCCTAAAGTTTCTTCTCTAAGTGAAGAATCTACTGTGGACAGTGATAAAACCTTAACTCCTCATGGAGTTGACACTGCTCTATCTGTTTAATTACAACATGAGAACACTGATAAAATTATAATTCTAGTGACATGCCAGTGGTAAAATAATGGTATATAGGTTTCTGTTTAGCCAATATTTTATATATATATATATTTTTTTTATATACATATATATGTGGCTTAATCTCTCTCTCTCTCTCTCTCTCTCTCTCTCTCTCTCTCTCTCGCTGTCTCTCTCTTTCTCTCTTTCTCTCTCTTCCAGACTCCAGGTTCCATTTGAAATATTCAAATCCAAGACATTGTTTGGTGGTACTAGTAGAAGTGGGTACAAATATTGCCTGTAGTTTATCAGTGTGCTGCTTGGCTACACACATCCAAAGGGAAGGATACGAATGAGAAGGACACTGTCTGGACTTCAATGGGTTCCAACGCACTTTTCTACTAGAGTTAAGTAGTAATTTAGCTTCTTTATCCTATGGAACTCCTGTCTTGAGCCAGTGATATCACCACATTCTTATTCAGTATCCCCTCTATGGTGACCAGTGCTACCCCTTCAACAAAAATACTATTTATCACCTTAAAGCAAAACTTGATTACTTCTGGTGAGGTTTTAGACATACATAGATATGATGCATATTAGATGAAGATCCATGTGGTATGCAAAGGACTGTTGTGGCTGCACGGCTGCCATAGAAGATTAAGTGTTGCAAACGCCAGAATCACCACTAAAAGTAGCCCAGGGAGATCTCACCAAACTACCCATCAACAAATCTCCACACATTTAAGATCACAAATAACTCAAGCGGAGACAGAAATTGAAAAATATAAAAGCACCTGGGATAAGAGATCAGTCATAAAAAGGTAGGTAAGAATCCAGCCATTTTAATGATTGATTGTTAATTGCTAACACAGGCCAATTTAAGAGCATACCAAAAGCTAAGTGCTTTATATAAAGCATCATACTTGTAAATAATTTATAGATGAAGGATGAAATTGTAAGAAACAGCAGACAAAAATTAAATGAAAACATATCAAAATTTTGAGTGTCAACTAAAGCATTGTATAGAACTAATTTATAGCATATATAATAAAAGAAGAATATCCATTTTAACATCCTGAAATAAATCAGGCAAATAAAGATCTATTTAATTAGAAATGCAAAAGGAAGAGCTTTAGGCTGAAAGCCCTAATGTCAGCCACTAAATCAAACACACAAGGGGAAAGTAAGAGCAACAGATATTATATTGGTAAACAGGTAGGTTTGTGAGCTTTTGCTAAATGGACATTATGCTCCCATCAAGCAGCATTTTAATAATTACATTTATCCCTATAGATTACTGCTGCTGTCTGTTTTGAGGGAAGCTTCCCATTCAATGGAAAGCAGTAGCTACAAAGACTTGTAACAGGTCAGAGGTCAGAGTGGTGAGAATACGCTGGTGCTGACTGTGCACTCATAACTGGGACATCTATATCATCCCCTGTAAGGCTCAGGGTTAAGGTGAGGGTTAGGGTTAGGGAACATTGCAGATGAGAGGTAAGATAAACGGATGCACTGGAGGATTGGGAGGAGACCTGTACCACACTAATCTTCCAGGCATGACATGGTCATGGCACTCTTAACTAATAGCAGACGAGAGTGACCATGCAATACCTGGATTAGGTGTGATCTGTCCAAGGTTTAGATTGAGACAAGCCTTGGCTACAGAAGCAGAGCAGTGTGGAGCGGCTGTACACATGTCAGACAACGCGGTCTTCATGAGTCTTTGCTTTATTCCATTGAGATTTTATTCCCTCTTTTTATACAAATCCAAAAGGAATATGAGGATCTTAGGCCTATCATGGAAAGTACTAATTTCTACTAGAATTAGAATTACTAGATAATAATTCATTTGTACATAAAAACTATTTATCATAAAAACTATTCCCAAAATCAAAGAGCTTCTAGAAAAATGCTAGGTTTAGGAATACAAATTTTGAACTATTCTCATACATGTTGCTGAGAAAGTAATTACAATTTCATGATTTGATTATTAGATTTTGGAAATAATATGCATTTTCTTTTAAGATCTCTTACTTTGATGCGTTTTTTTTTTTTTTTTTTTTAAATTGGAGGGTAACGAAAGTCACCAGGTGGGAAAGGTACTGGCATTTGAGAGGTAAGCAGACATTTACCACTGGGGCATATTGCTCTGTAAGAGTGGAGGGTGTGAAAGAGATAACTGGGTAATATAGGTTTAACTCAATGCTTCATTGAGGGAGGGAGGCTCATTGGAGGCCACAGGCAGAGTTCTTGAAACGTTTGGTCACACTTGTGCTCCGTTAACATTACGTCATAGTTTTCACCATCTCTCTGCCCCTGTCACAAAATACTTGAGATAACCTACAAGGAATGAAGGCTTAATTTGGTGCATAATAGGAGAGAGGGGCGGGGGAGAAAGTTCCAGTATCTGCTTCAGGACGTACCTTCAAAGACTTAACTTTCTCTTACTAGGTCTCACTTATCAAAAATATTCTTTGACAATTTGATTCATGCATATAAAACTTTCTGATCATACTTATCCCTCCATGTCCTCTATCCCTCCCCATTTTGGCTTCTTCTTTTCCTTTAGCTAGTCCCCTTCCCATTATTCTGTGGTTTTGCTTTGTGGTTCATAGAGTCTAACCAGGGCTACCCATGTGAACATGAGTGGAGCTAGTCACCGGAGCATGAGTAATCCAGGGGCTAAAACATGGAAGTCAGTGACCTTGCCTCCCTCTGGATCCCATTTATTACAAGGCGTCTACACCATCTCCCAGTAGCACCACTGGCTGGCCACCAAAACCTTCAAAACACTGGCCTGGGTAATACCTCCAAACTGTAGCATTAGCAAATATTTGTCTCTGGAAGTCCTGGATACTGGATATCTCTCTGGCTGCAACAGTTAATTGGATATGCAAGTGCATTTTTGTTCACAATCTGTTCCACACTCCTATCTTGTTCTAAATAGCTCCAGGAGCTCCAGGCACGGCTGGTGCTTCAGGTACACATTTGGTAGACCAAAATTTCCAAAGTTAAAAGTACAAAGCATGTAATCGTTGTATTGTAAATACAGTCGCAGGCAGCAGAATATAGCATTACACACCAAGGACATCCCTGGAGGTATTTGAGTAACATCCTCGCCAGGTGCCCAAGCCTCCACAGTACCTTGGTTTAACTCTAACTACTTGGTTTAACTCAAAGCTAAGTTTGCAAACTCTTAAAAATATCAGTTTCTGGCCTCTGACCTCCAGAGTTTCCGGTTTAATTAAATCGGGGTGGGGCTTGCAGTGGTATGTTTTTAAAAGCTCCCCAGGTGTTTTTAATATGCAGGCGAGATTAAGTTTGCAGCTTTGGGGCTCCCTGGCTAGGGCCACAGGCTGCCTTAATTTCCACCCCTTCCCTTGATGGTTTGAACTCAACCTTCACTATGAAAGTCCCACTTGCTCTGCCCGGCCTCCTCTGCACCTCTCCATCTCTATTTCTCTATTGTGAATGTGCAGTTTGTCATCTGTCTACCTAGAGTCTGCCTCAGTAGGCTGTCCAAACACACAGAGGCTACAAGCTAGCTCTTGAGTGCTCACTCCATCTCTAGCATCTGCAAGCCCAGCAGTCTTTAACCCATCTCCTCCCAATGCAGAGTCAACAATAGGCAGAGGGAGTTAGCGTCTTAGTTCTTCCTTCAATGTCCTGTCGTTTCTGTCTACTTCCTCCAAGGCTTATACCAAAATCCTGTGAGATTCTACACACATATAAGCTATTTCTGCTGCCTCTATTTCTGTTAAAAAAAAAAAAAAGCTAATAATAAGGGAGAAAGAAAACAGGGTCAGAGATGGAGATTCCAGAACACATTTCCCCCAAGATTTTCCTTTATTATTAGACATAAATATTTAAATTTAATATATTTTATGGTATGTTTTATGTAAAAATCTAATGTATTATTAGCATTCCATAAAACCTAATGCATTATAAGGATTCTATTAAAACATTTAATATTTATTAATCAGAGCATAATGTAAACTATTTAATTTGACTAACTGCACTACCTACATTTCTGATGAAATTCGAAGAAAAACCTATTACCTATACACTACTCGAAGCATGGAGCTTATGGGTTTTGAACTTTGGGTTCCCAAGACGCACTTCATTATTAGAAATGGCTTACACCTCTGACACATGGCCTTCATAAGAGACGAGAGGGGGGAAAGTCATTTTCCAAAGCCACAAAAATGAGCAACCGTACTGTGTATGTTCTATTGATGTTCTTACAGTTCTCAGGACACATTAGGAAGCAATGCCGAAGTTGAATTATGCAGTTTACCAAAACCTTAAAAAGAGCAGTTTCTGCTTATTACCTCTCCACTAAGTCTGACTCAATATTTCTGAAATTGGGCTAACTGAAAAACAGAAGCAAGAAACATGGGTGAGGGGGGATGTCTCATCTTGTGGGGCAGGGCAAGCAGGTAGAATGCATTGACTTTACCCACATATTAAATATCATGAATACATAAAAGTTTCAGCATGGTAATGACTACCACTTACTGAAAATTTCAGAAATAATATTCATTCACAACATTTTAGAAAAAAAGCCATTTAGGATAGTACAGTATGTCAGAATATAGAAGTATATTTTTATAGTTTCTGGATGATGGCCCATAGCTTAATTATGGATTAATGCTAGGCTTATTTTTCATTAACAAATTTTTATGCTAGTATAAGCAACAGTGCAATGAATGACTTTGCATGTGGTATTTCATATTTGAATTAATTAATTACACTGGATTTGCAGAAATGTTAGTACTAGAAAATTCAAGTACCACTCAACCTTCTAGACTGTGCGATGAGTCTACTGGATACATCCAGATTCCTATGCAAGGTGAAGTGAGACACATTTGAACACAGGTGTGTGCATTGATAAGTGGTATTCTAGCAGACTGGGGAGTACCTCAGGGATAGAATGCTGACATCACATGTGTGAGACCCTGAGTTCAATCTCTAGCCCCCCCACCCCTCAATCAACTAAGAAGAAGAAGAAGAAGAAGAAGAGGAGGAGGAGGAGGAGTAGAGAAGAGGGAGAAGGAGGAGAAGAATAAGAAGAGGAGGACGAGGAAGAGGAGAGGAGGAAGAAAATAAAGAGGAGGAGGGAAAAGCAAGCAAGCAACAACAAAAAGAATGTTCTTATTGAGTACTGATGAATTGGTTCCCTCCTTTTATGAAGAACTGTGCCTTTAAATCCACCTGTTCCTCACAGTGTTGACAGCTGAGGTGAAAGAGCAGGTATGGCCTTTACTATACAGAAGGTTCGTTAAGGCCTTTAATGATGATTGATTTGCACAGCCAAATTAATGAATGAAAGAATGAGTGTGCTGACGAGGAAGGAAGAAATGTGCTATAAGGCCCCCTTTCATGTTCAGGGCCATCTAGGCTGTGCCTCTCTATGGCTGCTTAACTCTGCCAGATGGCCCAGGAGATGGCCTTTCCAACAGGTGTCCTCTTATCAATTCCTCAGGAGATTAGATTTTCCCAGTAGAACCCACAACACACTTTGTTGACTGGCTTTTTTTTTTTTTTTCCTGCAGTCATGGCCTCAGTGACCAGGTTTTGTAACTCCCATGTGGGAGTCTCCAGAATCCTTCTATACCAGGGGAAGATTAGCTGAGTGTCCAGGCTACAGAATTAACGCCGTGAATGATTTCTTTGGGACTAAAATAATACTTAATCCAAATAAGATTTATCCCTGTTATGATTATATTGCCTAATCCATAACTAATCAATTTATCTTTTTACTGGGAGGATAGCTCATATTTTAAGCACCGTAAAGAAATATTCCTGATTTTGTTTCCCTTTCTCTTCTTCTTTTTTTATTTTAATCTCAGTGCTCAAACTTTGTTGACAATATTTGGAAGGGCTGTTGATCTGTGTGTTTGACTGGTAAATTGCCTTGTTAGAGGCCCACATCGGTATTGAGTTACTGAGCCTGGCCAGCAGTGTTGAAGGAGCTCAATTGGGTGTGGCTGTTGTTTCTGCAAATTCGATTCCCTTCTTTTCTAAATAAAGGCTACAGTCACTTAAACTTTCTCAATCAGGCTCCTTATCTCCACAATGACATTTTTCATGCCCAGGGGTGGGGGTAGAGCACTCTTTCTTTTCCCTCTCCATAGAGCATGGTCCCAGCTGTGTGGCTCCCTTCATGAATATGCATGAAATCAGATATGACATTGCCCTGCTCCCATTAATAATCTTGTCATCTGACTTGAGCACCAGAAAGCTCCAGTCCATGGCATACAGAACAAATGTAGCCTGAAGACAAACAAGAGGAGAAAAAAAAAGCCATTCTTTCATGCATTTCTTTTATTTGATTGGGATCGAGTATTCCAACATTTGGGCATTCTTCTGAGGGTAGCAAGAGGAGGAAGGCTGGAGGGAGAGAAATGAGCAGGGCTGAGTGTGAATGGCCTGGCTTGTTGGGAGCCTGGGGCAGTGGGTGTAATGGTATGCGAAGTGACCCTGCATATAGGCACGGTGGGTAGCCCCAGCTTTTTTGTAAAAGAAGCATTTGCGGTGGAGGTTTGGGTTTCAGGCCTCCCAGTCATCAATCATCACAGCCCATTCTTCTCTTTGACAGCTCAGTACAAGGCCTGACATTTGACACCCAGGACCCCCGGTCTTATGCACAGACACAAGCTGAGGCCCTAAGGGAGAGGAGGAGGGGAAGAGGAAAAAACTAAGCTGATATTTTTTTAAGATGATGCAAACTGAGGAAGATGCCAAGCAAATTGTGACAGCCACAGGAAATGATTGTACAGGAGGGAAAGCACGGCAGTGAGTTCCGTCTGCTACTTTGGGATGTTTTTGTGTCTTCAGGTCGCTTAAAATAGCTCTGAGTGGACCCTTTGTGGCAAATATCTGATCCTGGCTGGCGACCTTCCATTTGGCCAGATTGAATCCAACCTCAGCATTCACAAATGGATAGGCGGACATGGGGGTTATCACTTTCTGGACAATGGCTCACGACACCGTGACCCGAACACCATTATATCATACTGTCACCTCAGAGGAAGGCTACCCTTAGGGTAACTTTCCCTTTAGAAAATTGAAAAGAATATAAAAGGAAGGATAATAACTCAGGTTTTGCTATGAACTCACTGGTGTTTGAGGTCAACTAATGCGAGTGTTTTAGGGAATCAACTAATGGTAATTGGTGTTAAGGAGAATTAGGTAATTTATGGTCCTAACATTGAAGGAGTCTAAAAGGTTTACAACATGCAAGTCCCAGGATTTCATGGGTGAAAGTCCAGGTGACTCTGCCTCAAATGCCTATTCATCTAAGATCAGTTAAACTAAGTAGTCGGCTCTGCATAGCAGTCCAAGGGGAGGTGATTGAATCCTTGCCCAAATCGAAGACCTGACAGATCAGTCAATTGAGCATTTTACTCAACACCAACTATATGTCATGAACAGTTCTCTTGCCATAGAAGATGTGAATAGGCCAAGAGATAATCCCAGCCTCCCCAGGCACTACAATTTATTTGGAAAGATAAAGCATATATGGATAACATGGTGAGGAATAAGAATTCTGAAGGAAGTGTATTCTGATCAATCCGGTTGTGTCCTGGATCGTTCAGTTCTTCTTTATTCACGAAGGAAGTACAAACTTCAGAAATCAGGCCGTACTTCACAGTACAAGTGGTAGAAAAATTTGGGAGTCTTTGGAGTAAAAGAAAAAAATCTTTTAAGGACATTTAATGGTACAGACATATGGAAATAAATATTAAGGTTGTGGGTTTTTTTTTATTTTTTTATTTTTTAGGAAAATATCAGAGTCAATATCCAATATCTGGGATGAATGTGGTAGTGGTTGGTAAGTTAGAAGTGTATTTTCCCTTAATTTTTAATTCATTTTCCAAAATTCCATAATGATCATATGTAGTATTGCAAATAAGCGAAACAAATATATATTTTAACAAACTTAGCTGCCTTATGGAATAACAGGCCAGAATATTCCATTCCATCATTTTTCTTTTCCTGTCTTATCAGACAGGAAGTCTGGTAAGATCTTAATTTACTATTCTATCTCTAATAGTTTCTGATGTTCATTGTTTTTTAAGATCAAGGATAGGGTTGGCTAGGTAAAAATGCTTGCTTTGCAAGTTTGGCAACCTAAATTTGAGCCCTGGAGCCCACATAGAGGGAGAAATAGGGAAATGACTTAGCTGTCATCTGCACGTGCATTATGCACACACAATTATAATCAATGTTTTTAAGATGAAAGGTACAAGTGTTAGCATCCTATAGGGTTAGCGTCTGGCCGTGTATGAGGCCATCACCAGTAGGCTGGGCTCCTTTTGTGTGTTCTACAGGCAGGATAAACAGGCTAGATAGAGACAGAGGAGGGAAAAAAATAAAACACATAAAGTCAATGGTGGCGAGAAATTGAGGCAACCTCAGAGCTGTATCCCATTAGGAAGCCATCTACTCCGTACAGTAAAATTCACCCAAAACTTTGCGACCCACATATCTGACAATCTTTTGCTTTGTTATAATGTTATCTTTATCACCTGAAAGTTTCATATGTGGACTAAAAAAAGAAAAGGAAATTCTATACTGGGACAATCTCGATTGAGTCCAAATGATGTCCACACCGTAGACATCTAACCCTAAGATACTCTCCACCATCATGGCCACCCAACTTCCTTCAAAGGTGCATGCTAGCATCTTCAGTGTGTTGTTCTTTTCACTCTGCAATGAACTTCCTTCTGATTCCTTACTTTTTGGAATACTTTTATTAGTGTCGAGTAACCAGAACCTGCAAATGAGACATAAAGGCCTCTCAGGCTAGAAGACCTCTCTAGTCCCACAGTAACAGTGTCATGTGACTTGCACGGTACCAAAAATTTCCATCATTTTATATGTAAGTTAACTGTATAGTGTACTGAGCTATGGGCTCCTTGGAGGGCCAGTTTCTGTTATTGATATAAATCAGATGACTCATTTAATATATATCTATTTGGGGTAGGTTTTCAAAATGGAGACACTCATTCCTCTACTGAAGGATGGGTAAATATGTGCGAAGGATCTGCCTGTGGTCTTCAACTCATCTGCATTGCTTTTTGATGCATCATCTTAGTCTCTAACCTCGTTACTCTTAGACATTAACAAATTCGTTCCTCTAACTCTTCACAAATTCTTGTCAGGAATAGACTCTCCTCATCTCTTTTCTTCTATTGAAAGCTGCCTGCTCTGAGCACCTTTAGAGATTTTACTCTTTCTCATCTCCCTTTTAATTCTGTATTTTTAAAGTTAGTTCTTCACGTCCTCTTAGATTCTCACCATAAAACTATTTCCCCCCTTCCATTTCTTAAAGTAAAACTTACTTTTTTCAAGAGTGCTGCTATTTTATTGTGGAGCTCATTTATATCCAGAGAATTCTTCTATATGTTATTCTTTTTCTTTCTGGCATCTTTTCTTGGAAAACTCTGCCCATTGCCTTCAAGGATTCTAAGTCAATATTATGGACCTCCATCCCCTGGTTGGTGGAGAAACACAGAATCTGCAACATTGCGAAAGTGAAATGTCCTCATCTCAGGGAAAGCCTTTGATCCATAAAATAAGAATCTTGCTTAGGCATGACTTTTTGAAACACAGTACTCTTCATTTTGTGCAAGAGATCTATATTCAGAAGTTTGGAAATGTCACACTGCGGAGGAGATTTGCTTTAACACAAGTAGAATGGGGCCACTGGGGGCAACCTCAAGGCAAGGGTTGGTTTAGTTTTAAAACTTATATGTCTTCAATGATGATAAAAGTGGGTTGACACATTTGTAATTACCAATGATAAATGCCATAGTCGTGATGAGACCAATTACTGTATTAGCTAGATTTCATTTAGATTTAGATTGCTCATTTAGACTGCTCATTTATAGCAAAGAATATATTGTTCTGCCAACGAATTCCAGGCCTGTTTTTCTGGTCTAGGGTCATTGTGTGTCACAATGCAGAACTGGTATTCAAGAGAGGAGCCTGTATATCTAATCATGTTGATGTTTCCCATGTAGCTTTTCCTCTCAGCTCTTTGGACTCTTTGCACAAAACTATAAAAGGTCATCAATTATAGGGTCCTTATGTAAATACTGGCCTGTTTTGTGATTCTATTCTGAGAAACGGTTATATACATCTGCTCAAATAAATTAATTTTCTTGTCCCAAATGACTCATTCACTGGAACTAGACGTTCTCATGCCAGAGCAAATAGAAAAGGGGAGAGAGGACACAGCACAATGCAGAGAATGGGAATTCATTGTCCTATACCAGTTTATTGGTACTAGAAAGTAATTTTTAAATGTAAAGAGTCTAAGCATATATGTATGTGCATGCGTGTGACAGAAAGAGATATAGAGGTAGAAATAAATGGGTAGGTAGGTAGGTAGATGGATAGATAGGTAAATGATATATATATCATTGGAGGGAACCAGCCTTTTCCACAAATGGGTTCATGAAAACTCTATGCAGGAGGGAGTACAAGCGCAGGAAAAGTGAGAAAATGACAAACGAACAGGGTAGTTCGTTCTTTTATGGGACCCAAGGAAATGACACGCACAGTCGCGCTTCGAAATGACACGTGGAACACGCTTTAGAAGTAAAACGCAAGAGAGTTTTTAATGGGGGAATTAACAGTATACATTTTAAGAAAAGAGAGAGACTGACAATGTGCCTTGTCAGTGGAAAAACCACACCAAGAAGAGAAGGAGAAAGAGACTGACAATATACATTACCAGGTGAATGGGCCCACACCAGAAAAGAGAGAGAATTGCTCTGGCAAGAAGTTTAAAAAGCCAAATACAGTTTTTTGGTATGTAGATGTTGCTCAGAGAAACTGGTTTCATATGTAGATGTAGTCACACCCAGGGTGGGGTTGGGTGCCCTTCCTCCTGCGACTTATCTTGTTTGCTAAGAAAGAACATTTGACTTAATACTGTTAGCTGAATAATATCTCCATCTGCCTCAAACAGAGCAAACTGCCATGTAGGCAAAGAAGGTTTTTATTTTATGGTTTTTAGCTGTTTGGTATGTATTTATTTTTTCTCTATCTAGGCTCCTCTTGCTTCTATCTGTTAAAGGCTTGTCTCTCTTCCTGGGAGGACCAATACCCATTCCAGGAATATCCTTTACAATGTACTATCAATATGGATAGGTAGCTTTACACATGCGAGGACTTAGAAGCCCTCAAGATATTTTACAATGACAATTACTTTTGAGTAAAAAAATGGCTGCTTCTCCTTCTCAGCTAACACTAGCCAGCTAAGGTATACTAGGCCATGCAGACATAATGAAAGTCTTTTGTCGCCATTACAGCAAAGGGGAGAAAGGACTGGTAAGCCAAAATTCCCAGCCGGGGAGTCTGGAAGCTTGTTTACAGACTTCAACCATGTTGCCAGGGTATTGGGGCTCCCAGCAATATATATATATATATAAAGAGAGAGAGAGCGGGAGAGAGAGGTAGATAGATAGATAGATAGATAGATAGATAGATAGATAGATAGATAGATAGATAGGATGTGAATTATGAATCCTGTCTTCTCTTACAAAATATAACCATCTTGGGGGCATGAGAATGACTCAGATGTGCCAGCCGTTGAGTATTTTCCTTATATTTGATAAATAGATTGTTTTCCTTATATTCATTCACATCTGTACTACCCATATCTCTAATACAGAAGCCTAAGATGTTTATTCAAATTGTGATAACTGGCATGGGATTGCATAGTTATGTCTTCTCTCTGTGTTGTGGATCACCATAGACACAGGATGAATGAAGACAGTGTTGCCAAGTTTGTCCAGTGATATTCTGGACAACAGTAGATCTAGCAAAGCCCTTATCTCCTTCCTGGTGCCTAAAGTCATGCCACATGGGATTTGAAAGAAAGCTGCTGCTTCTAAGAAAAAATTTCCTTACTAAACTTCTACCACGTCTTCAACAATCCCATTGCAATATGCTACATAGATCTTCCACTCAGAATCCATATAGACTTACCATAACTTATCTGATGCCAATCAACATCCTTAATTGGACTTTATGCCTTTTGACCAGCTTCTGGCATCAAATATAGAATATTGGTTGACATGGTCACTCCTTGATCCCGTCGCTGTAAACCTAAACATGGCGCTCCACTCCGATCCTTTGGACTCTGCAATTCCTGTCTTTCCATCTTGTGTTTGCAATTTATTTTCTTCAAGATCAAGTTCATCTCTCTTCTTTGAAGAGTTCTTCCTGAGCTAAACTAATCTTCCTTGAATTGTAGGTTCATCTTATGTTCCCTAACCTTTATACAAAGTACACACTATTGTGTTCTGATATTTTTTTTTTCCTAGTCACATCTTTAAGTGTCTTCCTTTTCTTTCCTACTTACAGTTTAAGCTATTCAGGAGGTAATCTTTTAAATTTTTAGTTTGTACTAATCATACCTGAGCAGAAAATTTTATGTGATTGAAATCTTAAAAGTTGATTATAAAATAAAACTATAATTTATTAAATGCTTCTGCAGATTCCTAATTACTGATTTATTATTCTTTTTTTGCATAATATCTAATTTTCTATCTCTTTTTTGCTGGATATATTGATCGCTGATTGATTTGGATATTGGTGTTGATAGCCACCTATCTGTATTTTTAATTGTGGAGGCAATACTCATTGAAATAAATGCTCATTTTAATTGTTTTGATTCCTTGGTCCTAGAATTTTTTCTTTCTTTTTTAAATAGTACTTTTATTAATAATTTGAGTTTCATACAATGTATCTTGATAACAACTTCTTCCCATTCCTCTGTGTCTCCCTTTCCACCTCTGTGCTCTCAAAACAAAACAAAAACAAAAGACAAGTAACAAACAAACAAAAAAGAAAGAAAGAAAATTAAGTTCAGCTAGTATGGCAGGAGCATGAATCTCAGGCATTACCATGGATCCTGGAGCCAGCAGGCTGTTCTGATGATGATGATAGACATTCACCAGGCACATACCAGCCCAAGACCAAGCATGATGAAGTTCAACCTAAAGTTGGGTTCCACTGCCCAAGTCTGCAGGCACGCAGACACCAAGCAGGCACCCTGATATCCTGCAAGCATCAGGGTATCTTGTAGGTCCTTAGACATCTTGCAGGCACACAGACATTCCACAGGCACCCAGATATCCTACAGGTACCTGGTCATCCCTCAGGAACCTGGACATCACACAGGCAGCCCATCACCCAGCAGTCACCAGGGCCTCCTGGTGGCACCCGGATATTCCACAGGCACCTAGACATCCTGTAAGCACCAGAACTTTCCTCATGATACAGGGAATCCTGCAGACACTTGGGCCTCACGTAGGCATTGAGCATACCCATTCACACCAGGACATCTTCTAGGCCCCCAGACATCTTTCAGGTACAAGGACATCCTACCATCACCAGGACCCCCAACAGGCTCCCAGACTTCCTATAGTCACCTGGGCCTCCTGCGTGCATCTGACCCTCCTGTAAGGACCTGGCTATCCCACAGGGACCACCTCCCACATGCACCTGGGCATCTCACAGGCACCCAGATGTCACAAAGTCACCACGACTTCATGCAGGCCCCCAGACTCCATGCAGGCATCTGAACTTTACCCAGGCACCAAACACCCTGCCAGAACAAGTGCCCCATAGAGCCAGGCTCAAGCAAACTCCGATGGTGTCAGCAACACAGACAGACTCCACATGAGCATTTTGATGTTTCTAAGATCTCTTTCAAAACGAAGAGACCCAACCCCTAGTATAGAATATTCTTCATCTGGGACATCTTGCTGTTGCTCAGGATCAGGGTGATCCCAAAGTCTGGCAGAGTGTTCAAGGTCAGGGCTTGCTTGAGCTCTGATTGTTGCACACAAAGTCCCCTTGTCACCATCCATCCTGCTGCATTGGCCTTTGTGTTTGCAACCCTTGATATCACCACAGTCCATGGTCTCCCCTACCCCATCAAGGAGAGCACTAAGCATACCAGCTACAGCCTCAGGAGAGGTAGAATTGACTTGGCAGGCAGTAAAGAGGCTAGGAGGGTCTGTTGGTCACCAGAGGACAAGTCTCCTGGGTGGATACTCAGTCTAGGAGATGAGACACTCTTCAGCTGGGCTATCTTGTCATTGCTCTAGGGCAGGATGATCATGTGACTTGGTAGTTTGTTTGGGTGCATGATCTGGTCTAGCTCCAGACTGCTGCATGCCACCTGGCTCTCTTCATCTGGCCTTGGTGCCTGTGTCCTCTTGGTGGCACCTCAGTGCATGTTCTCCTCCACCCACCAGGGAGAGCAATAGGAGTGGCAGCCATGGCCATGGGAGTGGCAGAACTGGTCTGCCTGGTAGTGCAGAGACTAGGATGGTCAGGTAGCAGTCCAATGACCTATCTATTGTCTGTCCTGGATGCATGTCCATACCTATCCATACCTGTAGCCATGTGTCTTCTAGTGGTGCATGCTGCCATTCCCCTGTCATTGCAGTGGGCAAATGAATGCTTCATTCTTGGAGTAGCAGCTTCAGCCTTGCAGGTTGCAAAAGGGCAGCCAGTTTCTGGCTTTGGCCCCCTGACATCCCAAGCACCCCTTCCTCTCAGGGACACCTAGTTCCTTTGTACTCCACCCTGTTGGTGACTTTGTCTCCAGTTCAATGTCTTCCACCCAGACCAAGCCTGCAGGCTCACCCCACTATCCTTCCTCTCCACTCACAGCCCCCTGGCCTTCCAGGTATGTTACTGACCCGCTCCAACCACTTTTAATTCACAAAGTTCCTCCCACCTGACCCGGCATCAGTGTAGTTCTCTCTGTCCACAAATAAGTGAGGAGCCGGGAGTAACCTGAGTGGGATCGATATGCCATGGCCAGAATCCTGGATGATTTTGCTTACTCCCACCGCCATCTTCAGTTCCAACCGTGGCTCTGATCCTCTATCACAACACCCCTCCCCCATGGCCTGCCTCCTTGTCTTGGACAGTACCCATGGACTGAATGGGGTCCCTGGTATCTATGGTGCCCGCAGGGTCACTCTCATGTCTCTGCTATGGTCTCCACTCCACTTGTCCACTCCTAACTCTTCACCCAACTTATGCCTCCAGGTCATGTGAGGGACCCTTGGGTCAACAGGCTGAATCCTTGTATGAGTGGGAGCCCCCATCTTTCAGGCACCTGCCTGCCCTGTGGAGGTGCTGTCCACCCGACTCTGCTTCCTGCTTGCCTCTGTGGTGCTGTGCAGACCAAAAACGCTATTCCATTCCTCCACGCATATCATCACCACTGTGTCCTTCCAACCACTCCAGATTTTCATAGTTTTTGGTTGCTGTTTTTGGGCCAGGCGTCAATGTAGCATCTCCCTGTCCAGGAACACTTGAGGGGCTGTGGATGTCTGTAGTGGGGTCTGCCAGGCAGCTGCTGGAGCCCTGATGGACTCTGCTCACAGATGTTGCCATCTCAAATCACCCTAGATTTATTTTTTTCTTTGGCACCTGTAGAACATCTAAAGTAGCACGTGATTGATGGAAACCATTTTTACAATCATGATAGCACATTTCAGTTCATCTTTTTCAAGGTCTAGTGCTACGGATTTGATGTACCATTTGTCATGTCTAACAAGGCATTTGTGTTCAAGAAACAAAATGAAGAAATGCCATTTCACTTACGTCATTAAGGTTAAGATCATATTGTTGTCATACAAATTCCTGGACAAATTTCACCCCGCTAAATAACATGGGCAGTTGGCTATCTTACACAAGATGGTGTGTTGCCTAGTCCTTCTGGTCTTATAGTACATGTCATCTAAGCACAGGTGTAGTGAAGCTGTCCTTTTCGCATGGTGGTGAGGACCGGAACACGTGTACTTAAGAATGAAGGATTGAACAGGGTGGTGGTGGTACACGCCTTTAAACCCAGCACTCGGAGGCAGAGGCAGGCAAATCTCTGTGAGCTCCAGGCCAGCCGAGTCTACAGAGTCCCAGGACAGTCAGAGTTACAACAGAGAAATCCTGTCTTGAAAAACAATAAACAAACAAACAAATAAATAAACAAATAAAGGATCATTGAACAAGCAATAGACTTAGAGCTGGAAGGCGGAGTTCAGTGTCTCAGAAGGTGTTTTCAGCAGCAATCTCCCACTCCTATTGTGTAGGCTCCCCTGTGCCTCAGTTTCCTTACTTATATAAAGGAAACCAAATGAGCTTTGTGTAGTCATATCGTACTAAAGCACTCAGCAACTTGTGTCTTTCCACCAGCACTATTATTATTTTATGGATATTATTGTGAATTATTTTATCAGCTTATGTCTGTCATGGGTTACTGTTGTAGAACACTGCTGCTGGGGTAGCTCAGGAAGGAAGACACAGAGGTATATTCATAAGTCCAAAGTCTTCCAGACCTCCGCAGAGGGAACCTCCATCACGGCCAGTGCCATATTCACAGTGGAACCCTGAGCATCTGAGTTCAGGTGCATTTATTCTTTCAGAACTTCTCAGGTGTTCTACTGAGAGCACGTGCAGATCATTAGCAATTAAACAGCCCCCACAGAAATCCAACACCTGCAAACAATACAGAATGCCCTGGACCTAGCATAGCCTCTCACCCAACAGTGCATAAAACAATTTCAAACATAAGTTAAAAATAAACTTCCCCAACAGGTTACTCCACTCTGGATTATGTCATGGCTAAGTGAATATATATATATATATATATATATATGTAATCTCACAGCTGCATAATATCCAGCAAAGCAGCAAAGGTATTTTTAGTTACATACCTATGTGCTGAGTTTGAAGGAGAAGAGCAAAGTGGGAGAGGGGAAAAAAAAAGAAAGAAAAAAGCCCTGAGCATCAGGCAAAGTATATTCCCTGTGTCTCTTCTATGAGATTAAAGGATGGCTTTCCAGGCAGTGCTTCAGCCAGGCTAATTTATATGGATATCAAGGATTCGACTGGAGGATGTTTTTAAAAGGAGCTAGGGGAAAATATGATGCTCTCAGTGTCCCAGTGGTGTTTCCACGTTCATTTCACCAGAGCCTTCGTTCTTTAGTACTTTCCCGGATTGACATGAGGGAGGAATTCGCATGTCATGGGAGATAACATCTCAGTGTTGCCAAAGGAGTCTATTCGGACATGCATGTTAGCGGGTTGATAACTTATTCGCTATTGCAGAGGATTCAAAGATAGACATTTTGCCTTTTATCTCCATCCCTGTGCTCCCTGCATACTAAAGAGAGCTCAGGACAGCCAGCTACATCTTAACTAAGCAACGCAGCAAAGAGGGGCTTTGGCTAGCCTGCTACAAGATCTGTGAAGTTAAAGGAACAAGATGTCACATGGCCAATGACAAATGAATTATACATGCTTATGCCTAGCTTTGGCTGTCTGTGAAGGTTTCAAGGAAAAACCTACTGATAATTGAGTACATAGAACTGAAGAAAATAATAGAATTTGAACATTTTGGCTTTTGTCTGGTGGTGGACGAATTAATGAATGAGTAATAAGGGTGTCAGTATTTTCTTGAAATCAGATTAACTCCCAAATGAATATTTTCCCACTGGATCACAAATATTTTGAGGTGAAAGTAGGAAAATCAAAGATAAATTCAAACAATAACTATAACATTCACTAACGTGTAGAACATTCTAATTCCATATGTGGTCTCTGGATATTTATCAGGTCTATACTCCCTGTTCCACCAATCGCTGAGAATTCGTCCTTCATCCAAACAGAGTAACTCCTTCATAATAACTCAGGAATGACAACGGTGTGAGATCATTCATTAATAAGTGCAAAATATATCCCTAGTACGCAAAGTCAACTTGACCACAAAAAAATGAGGATCCAATTATTTTGGGTCAGAAAAATTGCACTAATCTTGATAAAAATCTGAAAACCAAACCTAAAATAAGTATTTTGGGTAAAAATGTCTCTTTGGTCCTTTGTATTTCATTGCAGTTTGCAGTATATTAACAATATAAAATACAATAAAAATAATATCCAGTTGTCATAAAGAATTGGCAAATTAGTGTTTTGCAAAGCAAATTACCAACGATCAATGTTATTCTGTTTAAAATGAAAAGAGGTGGGGTGGCTAGGAAGTAAGGTGAAGGAAACTGAATTGCAAAGTTTGAAGTGGAGCTTTATTTGTTCTATTTTTCTCTTAGGAATTACTAAATACTTGTTAACTTTAGATTCTTAAAACCAATGCGCATTTTTATAACCACCACATCTCAGTTCTTCCCAAAGCTATTCAGTGTGTGAAAATTAATTATTTTCATGCCCCGTATCATTCCCAATTATGCTTTCGTTGAAATTTCATTTCAAATTCTACTTAATGTTTTTCCGGAATATTCTCAAGATCAAAAGTTACAATTGAAAAACTTTATCCCAGGAAGATGTCCGTTAGGGAAATGCATCTTGTTTGTTATGGCAAAATTAGACCAAATAGACTCTGTGGAAACACCAGATCTCAACACTGGAAGTTGCACTGGAATGAACTTACGAGTAAATTACTTACCAGGGACCCAATTCCTTCAGGTGACATTTGTGACTTTGCTGTAGGGATGGTCCTACGTATCACGACTGCATGCAACTACAAAAAGGCACACACAGTGTGCCCACACTTTTGAAAGCCTTCACACTAATGTTCTTCTGTGACTGGAAAGCAAGTCATGTATGTCTCTCTTGTTTAGCTCCACCCATTTGTTTTAATTTGGTTTTAAAGAGATGTTTGCACTTTTGTCTACATGGTTTTAAGGTATTGGAAAGTATATCTTTAGTTTATTTCACCAGCACAGATCATCCAAGAAACTCTGAAACCATGTGACATAGTGAGTTCTTGCTTATCTACTTAGGATAAGAAAGAATGTTTGTTTTACTTTTGTGCCACATAGGACAAGCTGTCCTTTGACGCAAATATCCTCAAGTTCTATAATGAATGAGTTTGATTGGTTAGGATAGGAAGAAAACCTTCAGTGAAAGCAATTATTTAAAAATAAATGGTATATCTCATACACTTCTGTATTAATGCACTGCTTTAAATATGTATTTATAATATTTACAGATAGGATGCCGTTGTACAGAATCTATAGCATCTTCTGAGATTATGTGGGCTATCTTCACATCTCACCTAGATGGATTTGAACTTGGAGACTTTCTTCAAGAGCATCCATGATTTAGGAGTTCATCAGAGAATTTAAAGTTAAATTCTAGAGAATTTAAGTCGTATCACTACAAAGGAAGTCATTTGTTTACTGTCTGTTTGAAAATGACTGCACATCACCCAGAAGCATCAAGAACCCTGTGCATACACAGTCTGCATTGGTTTTTCAGGAACCCAGTATTTAAACTTGATCAGCAAGAGTATGGGGACACAGAAGAGTGATATGTACTAGCAACCTATATGCTTGTGGTGACAGTGGATTAAAATTCTGAAACTTTGGACCTCTCGACCACAGGAAATTATAGCAGTGTCAGTTCAGAAGTCTGCTAATAATCTTCGTTACTGCAAATTTTCTTTGGTGTTTCAAATGAATTTGAGGGGTTGAATTCAATCCTGTCAGTATGTTTGATATTTTAGATATATTTTTAGAAGTACTGTTACAACTCCATAAAAACATAACATCAGGAATAGTAAATACACTTATGCATGTCAATTTCCTGGTCTCTTTCCCCAGAATATCAATTATATGGGAATTTCTTTCATATATCTATGTACATAAAAATTTCATATATATAAGGAATTATATATGAAAATTATATAATATATATGTATCTATATATATACATATATACACATACATATAAATATATGTGTGTATGTATATAAGAAATTATATATACATATGAAAGAAATTCTCATATAATTATATGTATATATATTCTCCATATATATATACATAATACATATACATATATATATATGTATATGTATATGTATATGTATATGTATATGTATTATGTATATATACACACATACATATATATTAATATCCAAGCACATTTCAAGCCTACGGTTATGGTGTCAGAATGAAAATAGCCTGTGTTCTGGCCAACTTCACATCCAATGGATTGTGTCCACAAATTTACACATCTTTAATACCCCTGGCTA
Organism: Cricetomys ansorgei; assembly: GCA_026225945.1. Taxonomy (NCBI): domain Eukaryota; kingdom Metazoa; phylum Chordata; class Mammalia; order Rodentia; family Nesomyidae; genus Cricetomys; species Cricetomys ansorgei. The sequence goes on along the minus strand of JAMJFZ010002927.1, from coordinate 6,340,395 downwards.
TAGATTTGAGTCTGACAAATGCGACACCATTGGAGGTCCATTAAAAATGTGGCCACACCAGATACATTCATTAGGTGATTCTTTATTCACCGACAGCTTACAGTCTCCTGTTTTAAGCCTCCTTTGTTTTACTGAGCCAGTAAACAAGCTAGTAGTACCTACACAAACTCTCACTTCCTGCAGGTGCTTAGTGTTGTTAAATATTGTTTAGTGAAACACTGCAAAGCGCTATGTCCTAGCCAGACAACAGTCACACGACTCCTACTGTAGTCTTTGTGCAGCTGACTGCTAGCTGTAAATCTTTAGCTGCCAACATTTTAATGACTATTTCAGCTTAACCGCTCTAGCCTAGCAGTCTATATCCTCCCTAAGTATCTGCCTTCTATCTGCTGCCTTATTTCTGTGGACGTTATGCAGCTAGTGCCTTCACAGCCCTTTGAAAGAATTTGAATCTTCATTGGTTTCTCCCTAGGCCTTCTCTTCTTCCCAACCAGCCATGGTTCCACATCGAGCTGCTTCTTCCTTAGCAGTTCATATGTTCTAACCTGTAATTTCTCGTCCCTCGTCTGCCACCTGTATGTAAACTATCGATATTTATTGTAGCGACTTCAGTAGCTTCCCAGTTGCTCCTCCTCCTGTCTCCCTCCAACTTCCTATGGCCACTGAAATAATGCCTGCTTTGGCTTTCTTTTGCTTCAAGAATTCTTTCACCCCTCCAGTGGTTCTCAAATGCAAACTTCTTGTTTAATAAGTACCATATTTTGTTCTTAGATTTTTTTTTTATGGACTACTGCTCCTAAATCTAATGAGCAAGGAGCTTACAATAGTCAATCCCTCCTCATATGCAACAAGAAAGAGCTGGATATGGAAAAATCAACTGTATTTCTTAGACCCCTCCACCCTCCCAGAAGAGCGATATAGAATGAATTTTCTTCCAGAGACATGAATACAGATCCAGAGTAACCATGTACAATTGCTTACCTGGAGCAGAAGCCTGGGACAATGGGCGGTGAGGAATGTTGGAATGTTCCTGATATTGAGTTGCTGTTAAGCTCTGCACATATTAGTGTGTTAGAGAAACCATGAAAAGCTAGTCTTGGAGGACCACATACCTTTTGAAGTTTCTTTCAAAAAGACCTCACCTAGTTCTCACCAACTGGATCCAAGAAGACTGTTTAGATTTTTGACAAGGACAGGAGGTGAAAATGTTGTGATAATGTTCAGGGCCTTTAAATCAAAGGCACATGGCTGAGTTTAATTCTAAGTTCATATTTCACTTGGGAAGTGTTGTTTCTTCACTCCAGTCCTATAGCCTGTTGCTTGATCTAAGACAGCTGTAGTGGTATAACCATCATGGTTGAGAGAGCCTCAAGAAGCCTGTGAAGACCATAGCACCATCACGGAAACCCACAGAGTGCCTTTAAACAGAAGATTATAGGGTATCCCTAACAGTCTGTACCCTACCATCAGCCAAATAGTGCTCCTAGAGAATCCTGAGTTATAGTCAGAAGAGCTATAAGGCTTCACGACACAACTTTAGGAATATATGTAAGAGGAGTTCAAAGGCCGAGATACACTGCTGCATTAACGGCTCAAATGCTTTGGTAGTAACTAATCAATTTCTTTTAATTCGATTTAAGTCTCACTCCATGAGACCGTATCTGGCATTGCTAAGCTGGTGAAGAACCTGAGACTAGATAGGTCATGGGCCCAACTTGAAAACCTAATAGTATCATTCTGCTAAAGGAGCATAGCAATAAAATGACTCTCAATGCACATTACTATACTCATGGATCAGTGAATAGCTCAGTCCTCATGAAAGACGCTCTCCTGATTGCCATAGACAGCGATGGACACAGATATCCACAGCCCGCTCGGTAAGAGAAAATAGGTTTTATCCAATGGCATGTCACTGGGTATATCAACTAAACCCCATGTCAGGGCCCTTATCTTGGAGTAGTTGGCCATCAAAATGTCTGTTTTGTTTTGGATTTGCTTTCTTAGATTTTTTTGGTCTATTATACTTTTTTGTTTTTGAGAGAGAGAAAGAACGAAGTTGGGTGGCCAGAGAAGTGGACTTCAGGAAGAGTTGAGAGAGATGATCAAAATATATTGTATGGGAAAAAAAAGTATTTTTAATATAGCTTTACTTGTTGGGCTATCCTTTTACATACACTGCAAATATTAGCAAAATATTACTTCTTTAAATCTGATATGTTAGTGTTTTTTTTTTTTTTGTCTTGAACAATTCTCTATTCTCCCTTCAAAAGAAGCTACTAAGACGGAGCAGGCAGCTTTAGCCAAAGAGATGTTCGGAGAGTAGGGAAAGGCTCCAGAAACCTTGTGATGTAAGAGGAAGAAGGAGACAACTGGGGCTGAATGGATCAACTAAAACAACATATTAGAAAATGCTACAACGAGGTCTAATACTTTATATGTTAGTTCAAATAAAGCAAATAGAAATTTTAGGATCATATTTGGATTTTGGATAAATCTCAAACTTAATATTCTGGGCTAATACTTCCATTTCTGTACGGTGTTATGTACTATGATACAATATTAGAAAACTGAAATCATGCATAATTCCCTTCCTATAGGCTATCTATAAATCTAAAGAATAATGATGGATTCCAATGGATTAGTTTAAATGGACCTATTTATTGTATTAATAAGCATTTAGGAACGAAGACAGTCCTCTAAGGTTAAGACTTAGGTCAACATGGGCCAGCTAGATGGCTCAGTAGGTAAGGTATCAAGATTGATAACTTAAGTTCAACTCTAGGAACCCATATGGCAGAAGGCTAGAACTGACTACCTCAAGCTGTCCTCTGACATCCACATCCAGGCTACGACAAAGTGTACACCACCCCCTAACTGCAATAACTAGATATTTAGTGAGAAAATTGAATTAGGTCAATATGCACATCAAGACCTTGTGTCCACCTCCATTGAAAGCTTTCAAGCATTTCTACAAGATTTGCCATGCAACATCCATGCATGAGGATATTTGAACACAACTATTGGCAAGCTGACTTCCATGCTTAGGTTTTGCTCTGTGAACTGCCTTGAACAGCAATTCCCTGTAACATCCAAGACTGTAAGAGTAAATTTTGTCACGTCTTGTAGTTCTTTCATTTGTAGTCCTTTATTTTATTTGTATATATACACGTGTGCTATGCACACGTGTGTGCCTCTGCTTGGAGTCTAGAAGGGGGGCGTCAGGGGTCCTGCTCTATCTCTGAGACAGGATCTCCCGCTGAACCTGGAGCAAGGCTGGCAGACAGCAATCCTCCTGGCTCCACCCCTCCCAGTACTTAGGTTACAGGTGCACTCAGGAAGACACACCTGGCTCTCTCTGTAAGGGGTTCCAGCTCAGGTTCTTATATTTAAGCAAGTGCTTCCCAGCCGATCAAATAAACTCTGAGTTACTCCATCAAAGGAGTGAATAGAATCCGGTCTATATTTCTCAAAAAGATCTACATAGTCCAATGTTTAGACCGACTCATCAACACATGTGTGCTCATCAGTGGGATAGAGGAATTTATTTACCCACATCCCCCTGGGAGAATGTAAGTATTGCATATTTTCAAAGGAAAGATTAATGCAAAAAAGTTTAGTTTTGATAACTCTACCTATACTTACTGTTTTCTAAATAGGTCACTATAATAACCCTTCTTTTAGTAGAAGATACTTTTTCCCTTAAAAGAAATTCTCAGCATTGTCGTTAGAAACTTGAATAATTAGCTATTTGCATTTCAAGTTGTAATTTGAAAAGAGAAAGGAAAGTCAATTTCTGAAAACATAGCCAAGGGAAATGAACTAACATGGAAATCACAGTTTCACCTGAGCTGAGCCTATGTTAATTTCCAACCTCTTAAACTGCAGTGGATCCCTTCCCCACGCCCGCCCTACCAAGGCGTCTTACAGTCTCCCGTCATTTAAAGAACGAGAAAATTCAGAAGGCTGTGAAAGAATTTCGTCCACATTCCTCCACGGCAAGAAAACAAATAGCTACTCTGGGACTGTAAACAGATTGATATGGCTACTCATTTCAAAAATGTGAGCTTTATCTGTGAACGGCAGATACAGACACTCAAGGTGCCTGATAACAAGGATACAAGGCAGATAGGACCGCTATCGGCCATCGCCTGCATCGGAAACGGGGTGCACACTGCCGCCACGGTACATGCACAGGGCGTTCTTCCACAAGGATGGTTAATCAGACTCGGGCTTTCTTCCAGCTATCTAGCCATCTTTTTAGAGTTGTGTCTTTCAAACTCCAGTGAGCTCATTAAAAATGCCAGTCCTGATCCAGGAGGTCTGCAGGAGGGCCCAAGCGTTTGCTCTTCTAGGGCTTGCTTAGGGGATGCAGAACCCTTCTGAGGACTACACTTCCAGTTGTCAGAGGATGCAGGACTACTACCAAGCCTTCAAGAGGCCAAGCAAAACATATGATGTCATCTTTTTTACAAAATTACCATTTGGGAGATAGTTTGATATGTAATGAAGTTGTCAATTACCTTCTCACCTGTTTTGATTGCTTGTGCTTCTCCACAGGTAAAATCTGTTTGGAGTGAGGATTCAAGGTGTGGTGTTAATCTTGCTTGTCAGTCAGATGGGATCCGGAGACATCTAAAAAATTTGCAGAATATGCTCTGATTGCATGTGCCTGTGCATGTGCGTGTGTTTGCAGCAAAAATTGGAAACCGGGTCAGAGAACTGAGCAGCCCTCTTCTTGGGGTGTGAAAGTGGGTAGGGAAGGAGTTTGGGGTGGATGGGAGAGAGAGAATGAGACAGACAGCAGAAGGAAGATGATGAAAGCCAAAAATGGCTACATTTTCTGTGGATCTATAGTTTAGTTTTGTTTTTTTTTTTTTTTGCACTACCTACAGACAACAGACTCCAGGTTCTACAACTTTCGCAGTGGACTCTCTCCGGCAACTCTCTTTGTGTTCCCAAGTCGTCAGCACGGGACCGGGGCAGCAGTATTGTTTCCTCTGTTATAGGTTCCAGCTTCTTGGACTGAGCATAACTGGTTCCCAGGGGCCTTCCATTGGACTACCTGACTGCTGATCACGTCAGCCAGTCTGATAGACGCTCTCTTACACTGCATCCCATCAGTTTCTTCCTCTAGAGAACCACAGGGGTGAAAAAATTATGTCAAGAGAATGATTATTTTGTTCAGTGGTTTTACGTTGCTTCATCTGTCTCTGTTTATTCATAATCACCCACCTTCCTAGGTGACAAAGACAAGACACCAGGGGCAGCAGGTACTTACTGATTTTCAGAGCCATCACTTCTCTGTATATAATACCGATGATACAGAAACAGAAAAAGGATTTTCCCCGGCTTTGTGGGGAAAAGTTACATTAAAAATGTTTTCAGCGTGGTTACTGAAATGTTGAAGGCAATGTGTAGACTATGTGAAAATAGAAGTAGTCGTAACAGGTACAGGGAATTGTAGTTGAACACTGCTGTGTGGGCTCACCAAGGAAGACAAGGAGGCACTTTCATAGGTGCAAACTCTTCCAGACCTCAGCAGAGGGAACCACCACCCTGGCCAGTGCCTACCTGGACAGTGGAACCTTGAGCTTGCTCATGTGTTTTTATTCTTTCAGAACTCCTCAGGTGTTCTACTGATAGCACATGCATATCATTAGCAATTAAACAACCCCCTACCTCAGAAATCCAACACTTGCAAACAATACAGAATGCCCTAGACCTAGCATAGCCCCTCACCCAACAGAGCATAAAACAATTTCAAACATAACTAAAAATAAACTTCCCTAATAGGGAATCCCAGAAAAAGTGTGGTAGGAGTGTGACCCGAGAGGGCTGGTTCTCAGAGTGCTGAGACGGATTGCAATGGATGGTTGGTGACACTGGCAGGGAAATCCAGGGAGTTGTCGTTCTGGATGTCTTGCTGACTTGACATAGTTCAAGACATATGGCACTGATGAGAGAGCCAGGAGGACAGATGGGAAAGATGGAGCAGGATCTGCCTTCTGATCGTGTGGTAGGCAGGCTTGCTCACTTGTATTTCATCTGGGTAGTATAGTGACACCAGCGAGTTTTAGATAGGGTAGTCATGTGACAGCGTTATTTTTCCCCACAGGTCCCTTATCTACCTTCACATCAAGGTTGAAGAGGAAAACTCCATTCCACAACATATTCATCCTGTTAATAGTTTTTCATTCATTTGTTCGATTCTCCCATTCACGTGTTTGTGCAGACATGTACATATATATGTGTACACATGAATGTATGAGAGTATGCGGAGGTGAGATATTGAAGTCTGGTGTCTTTCTCAGTTGCTCTCTATCTCTCTTTTTGCAAAAAAAGTCTCTCATTGAACCTGGAGCTCACTAATTTAGCTAGAACCCTAGAGCCCTAGAGTTCTCTTTGTCTCAGACTTACCACATGGGATTTTAAACATGCAACACCAGTACTGGCATTTATGCTAGTTCTGGGGATCAAACTCAGGTCTCATGTTCATGAGGCAAAGCCCTTTACTGGCTGAGCCATCTCCCCAGCAAATTCCATCAAATATACACTAAAAAATATGTACGTGATATTCAACTTTCTACTTTTTGCTTCACTGATTAGAATTTTTTAAAGGAACTACAAAAATAATTTTAATCTCATTACATTTCTATTTTTTATTTGTGTACATTTCAGTAAAAAATACTACACAAAACGAAACAAACAAACAAAGCAAAACTTTGCGTATTGTTAAACTTCTACTCACGACTTCTTTAGACACTGTTTCCCTCAAGTTATATTTCCCAGGTCATTTCTTCAGATCAAGTCATACATCTTCTGAAAACCCCACTTTAAACTTCATCAATTTGAAAAGGATAATAAAGGAGGTAAAGGATAATACATTGTGTTATCTAGAAATTGCTCATATCAATTATAAATATGCTAGCAATTGATCCTACACATGAGGAAAAAAATCCTCAAATAAGTTTAAACCTGCAGAAAACCTAACGAAGTGCTCATTTAATACTGTAATATCCTTCAGATAGACTAGCCTATTTCTGCATTTTCCCACATGCTTATACATAGTTGGAGCAGGCTAATAAATTTGAAAATAAGTCAGAAGCCTCTGAGTATATTTATTTCTTAACATTCCAGAATACATCTCCTAAACCAAGCAAGTTCACCTTGAATGTGTACCTTGTTATATATGAAGAATTAGTACTAACAATACTATAAAGCCATAGTTCCATTCATCACGCAAACCAGAATACATTTTTGTATATAGCATTAAAAAATTTAAAAATGGCAAAATGAGTTTTGTTATGTATTTTATACCTTCTGAAATGTGTACGACCCCAGTGTAATTTTTTTGTGATGTCAACAGCCTTCCTTGTGCTTCATTTACTTGTTTTAAAATGAGAACACTGGAACTGTCTATTATACTATACCATGTGCAGTATTTCTCTATATATGGATTCCTATAGTAAGATGAGTACTAGGTTTGAGGTTTCACTCTTTTTTATTTTCCTGTTTCTTTGTATATTTCAGGAAGAAAAACACAGTTTTTGAAAACAAATTTGGGAGAGGAGTTATCTAATAATCTGCACTGTGAACAGTCACACTAAAAAGCTACCCCCATCCTAACTATAAATAACCCACAAATCTACAAAATAATAATTATTATTTTTTCTTTCCCCAGCAGAGAGCAAGGTTCCTAGGCAGACAGACAGATAATTCAAAATCGCCACTGAACCCATCTGCTCCCCCTTCCCACCCTTTTTAGCCTTTGACTGATCACAGGTGAAAGAAGAGGATCTACATAACATAACTGAGCTCCTGATGAATTCTTAAAGTTGCAGGAAGGATTAATGTGACAGTTTGGACACCTGGGGACACGAGAGGCAAGGTGTGTCTGTGCTAACTCTTCATTTCATTTTCTTCTGTGTATTTCAGATGCTCACAAAAAAGAGTGTGCATGGGACAGAAGACAGGACAGAACTCAATCACTGTCGTCCTGGGTTATTTACTATGGTAGAAGACTTGTTTATGACTGGGTCTGCACTAGGAGAACCAAGAATCACCTTTTTCCTCTATAGTAAGCCCAGTATTGTGTAAAATGCAGCAAAAATGTACTGGTGGAGGGGGCTCAAAAGCATGGAGGATTCCTCTGTTGCATCTGTATGTAGGAACTACTGAAATGTTCAGAAGAACGTGGGACAGCACTCCTCTACACCATCCTCCTAAGCCCTTTATCAAACACAAAATAATAACTTCCCATTATACCCAATAATTCTATCGACTGGGTTCAAAATCTGTCTTATGTAAGCCTGCTTCAAGCAAACCAATAATTAACAATGTGGCAATGAATGTGCTGTTCCCAGGCTCCTCTCCTGCTTGCAATATTTCCATGAGCACAAAGTACAGTGTCTCATTGTGTCTGATGATCCTAGGTATTCATAGAATTCTGTAGTGCCCCGAGGAACACTATAGTAACAAAGGCAAATCTGGCGGCTTCTTGCAGCTCACTGTAAGACCATAGAAAACACATACTCAATTAGGGTCCTGAATACTATTGGCCTCATTTATACTTTTCAAATATACAGCTATTCAATTAAAAAAAAATCATGAGATGTATGAACAATACAAAGAAAAATACAATTACTCATTCCCAAGAAGCAATAGAGTTTTAAAAAAAAAACAGAACCAAAAATAACATAGCATTAAAAATACTGTGAGAAGCATGTTACAGGGTCTAGAATAATAGGAAACAACACAAAGTGCAAGAAGTTCAAACAATAACACAAAGTCTTAATGTCAAACAGAAATTAAAACTAAAAGAAATATGGAATTCTATTAACTGTCTTAGTAGCTGATTGGATACATAGAATGAGAAGATCAGCTAACTTGAAAACTGAAGAACAGTATTACAGATAGAACCTGGAGACGGAAAATCATGGATATCCCAATATCAAGGTATATACACAAATGCAGTTGTCTCTCTGAAGGCAATTGATGGAAGCAATTGTTAGAGAAAATATTTGACAAACAAGTAACTAGGGATTTTTCAAAATTAATGAAAAATATAAACTGCACATTAAAAATCTTAGCGTATCCAAAGCACCATAAATATAGAATGTGAAGATGAAGTCGACATTTCATGGTCAAACTGGTGAAAATCAAGACTAATTCGAAAATCAGCGATGTAGACATAAAATGATCATTATTTAAGGGATGTATAAGCATTGCAGCAGACATCTCATCATAAATTATGCAGGCAAGAAGGCAGTGGAGCAACGTATTTGCAATATCCAGAGGAAAGGAAACCAGAGTTCTATAATCCCATAATAAGCAATCACATGTATAATCAAGTATAGGGGGAAAGCTGTTGCTAACTCTTCTAGTTACGGTAATAATGTCTTTCAAATGGGATGGCAAAACAAACTCGTTCAGATGGGGGAAGGCTAAGAAAGCAGTGTAAATAATTCGGTTATATGTGTTTCATCTCTTTGATAAATCTCTGTTTAGTTCCATACCCCATTTTTAAAATCAAGTTATTTGTTTAGGGGTTTTTTATTTAGTTGCTTACATACTCTAAATATTAACCCTCTGTCAGATGAAGGTTGCTAAAGATTTTATTTTTCCACATCTGTAGGGTAACTGTTCACTGTAATGATGATCTGGGCATGTAGTTGGTTTTTTTTTTTTTTTTTTCTGTTGATTGTGTATCTGATGTAAGATTATCACCTGATTCAGATTGGGAAGGTACCTTAGCTGCGTGACCATAGCTAGGCCTGTGAATGTGGAAATGGTATAAACAGATGAGTGTCTAGGGGAACCCTAGGCAAGGATGGTGCAAGAACTGTGTGACCAAAGCTCAGCTTTTGAGTGTAGAGATAGCATTAGATAGGCAAGGTTCTGGTGACATCACCAGGCTCAGCTAATACACCAACTCAAGCCATATATATTTTAAAGCTATTAGAGGAAGTGCTTATTACTCAGTAGTTATGACTTTTGTCTTACATTTAATTTTAGTCTTCATAGCCCTTCTGGCTTATCTCCCTTCTTCTCCTCTACTCTGGAAGGAAACTTTCTCCAGACACAGAATTCTCCACTGACACTTCCTGTTTTGAGGAAGAAGGTACATTAAGGATATCCTAAGTCTCTGGGCCTCCACCATTTGTTATGAGGACCCTATACCCATTGTTTCCCAACATGGAACATGTCATTTTTAAGTTACTATTTTTACATGCTTTCCTTGTCTTTGATTGCCAGAAATTTCATTGTGTTGTTCCCACATTTGATTTCCTTTGAATTTGTCTTGTGTAGAATTCTCCATTCCTTCTTAATTTATATTTTACGCCATTGTCTAAATTTAGAAAGTGATTTGGGACCTATAGTATGATTCACTTTATTCTGCACCTCTGTATTTTAAAATTACTCAGGTTACAGCTTTTGATAATATTCAACCATACCACAAGACATATGCATTTTCTAAAAACACTTTTTTATATATTTTGACCATATTTCCTTCCCCCAACTTTTAGATTCTCCTCCCTACTTCCTTACATACTTAGCTTCATGTTCTATCTTATCTATCTATCTATCTATCTATCTATCTATCTATCTATCTATTCATCATCTTTCTCAAAATGAACACAAGCAAACACACACACACACACACACACACACACACACACACACACACACACAAAACCAACAGACAAAAGAATACAATATGGCAAAAAGTTACCTAAACACAATAAGATAAAGAACACACAAAAACATGGTAAGCATTTCATGTTGATCATGTACTCATGGGATGGAGCCCACCCTAACCTGGAGTGTGGTTAATACGTTCAGTGTTATTGGAGACAATTGATTTTCTGTTTCTCTGCAAGTATCAAGTAACAATAAGTTCTTGCTTAGGGAAAGGGCTTATGTGTCCAGTTCCCCTTCTATATACTTGTATTTCATTTGGTCTGGACTTGTGTAGGTCTTGTGTGCGTTGCAGCATCTCAGTGAGTTTACAAGTAAACGTGTGGGGAGATTTTTGAGTGTTCCTAAGTCTGTCATCTTCTGCACATTTCCCAGTTTTGAGTCTCTCTGTTAATTACCATCTACTTCAAGAAGAAGTCTCAGTAAAGCGGAATGAATGATGCTCTGATCTATCATTACAGATGTATGTCATTAGACGTCATTTTATTGTTATGATCATTTAGTAGAAAAATTATAGTAGATTTTCCAAAGGGTGAATGACTTACAATACCAGGTTCTTGGCCTATTTAGCAATTTGATGTATGAGTTCCATCTCATGGAATGAGTCTTAAATCCAATTTTAAAATGGTGGGATTTATAGCTCCCATAACATATGTGCCACTATTGCACAAGTATATCTTACTAGCAGGTAACTGTTACGGGTTGGAGGGTTAGTAGCAAGGTTATATTGATGATTATTTTTCTCCGCAGGAAGTGTGCATAGACTATTACAGAAACATGAATGCTAGTTAGTAGGGGTGAAACTTCTTGGGTACAAGGTCAATTTCTTCATATTCTATACACAAGTGGTCTCTTTGCCAATAGGGCTTTCCTATCTGGTTGTGGAAGGTGTGAAGTCTTCATTTTAAAAAGATTTTGATCTTCAACTTGAATAATTTGTATATGTCTGCCTTCAGTCTCCATGAATCTTTATTCTTTAATTTTCAATCTATTAAGCCTACATTTGGATGTATTTTTTTAAAAAAAGAAAAGCAAAATATTAAGTACTATATTTCAAAATTCTATTATTGTCATCTCTAAATATGATTTAGTTTCCTAATCAAAGTTATGTTTCCCTTCATTTCAAAGTATATACTTTTAATTTGTACAGAAAAGTTATGAAATTGCCTAAAAGTATGTGCTTTAAATTTTCTAAAATCCAGGTCATTGAAGGTAGGAGTTTGTTAATTATCTTTCTTTCTTTTGTGGATTCTAACATTTTTTTTTCCTGGTTCTGTAAGTATTGAAGAATATAGCACTTTGAAAACTATCAACAACAAAATTTCTCTGGAGAATTTTGAATATTTTAAAATAGTCCATCTAAAAAGTGGGATTTGTATAACATATTGTTTTATTTCTCATAAACAGTTGTTTCTATAACCAGTCAGTTTCCAAAGACTTTTTATTTACAATTAGTGGATGTCCCCTTGAATATGACATTACCTTTCAGCTGTAGCACTTTGTATCACAGTTAAACTCTCTAAGTATTTGCTACATACTTCTTGGGAATATTTTGTATGTATATATCTTGGGACATAACCAACACTGTTTTATACATGTAATCGGAGTATTGCTCTATATATTTCTCAGGATTTCCTCTATGTTTTCTAGCTGTAAATATTTTCTTTTATGCAGTCTTTCACTAAAAAGCCAACAGATTTCAGAATTTTAGACCTGACATTCCCCCCATGGAGAGAAGTACTGAGAAGTCAGAGGAAAGTGAGGCACACACTCACCATGCTCTGTACAAACATGAACTCTCTTTCCCATTACTGTGTGAAAGATGGAATCTCCTGGGGCTTTTAGACACCCTATTAACTAGATCACCCAAGAAAATCTGTGCTGGTAGAAGTAGGTAGTCTGAGAACTGATGCTCTTTTCATTACAGAATCAAAATACAAGCGACATCTTTGCTCACCTCAGAGAATGTGAACTTGAAACAAAATCTTTAGTCATGAAATTCTAACTAAGAGTCTCCACTGATTTCCAACCTAAATTATCAATATTTGTTTAATTGTTTAATAAGATCGTCTTATATAAAGTTTCTAAAAATATATAAAAATGAAGGAAGATATCCAGATTGCTTCCAATGCATTTAATTTTAGGTGATATAAAGATCAATATGCTGGCTAAGTGAATTGTTCATATAGCACTAAAGATTTTCTATCATACATTTCTTATGTTAATATTTATTTTTGCTAATGCAGTGCAAAGGCTGCACTGAAGACCAAAAGTAGTAGCTCTTATCTACCACACTGGACCGATGATGGCAGGGCCTTTTCTTTGCTACGAAAATTAAAGTGTCTTATTACAGAGTATTTATGCCATGGGTATGCTTAGGAAAGTGGAATTTTTATATTGTCATTAAGATGAATATTAAAATGATACAATGGCAAAATATAGATTTTTATATTTCTTTAGAATGGATAAATTCTAGCATAAAACACATGTCACAGAGCAGAATGATATACATTAAAGCAGAGTGATATACATTAAAGCAGGATGATATACCTTTGATTTAAAAGCAAGGCCTTGGGATTTTAAAGTTGTATCTGAAATCCCCTTAATTCACTAAGTGAAGTTGCTAGAGAAATGGTGTGAGTTTCCAATACAGTGTTATATTCCTTCAGATATTATATTCATGAATAACATTGAGTGGCTGATTGCTGGGCTCATAAAAGAAGGCACTGATACAGATGTTATGCTCTGATTTATGGATATCTGTGTGTTTTTTGATATATACTGTTAGCTGTTCATTCTCTATTCCTGTCCTTTCCTGGCAAATGTAATTTCAGATTTCCATCAGGGAATCGGTGCTCACTTTTGGTGTGACTTGGCTTCCATCTGGAAAGTTGTTTTAAAACATTAAGGATAGCAGAAATTCCTTAGGGTGCTTGCTTGGCATAGTCAGTTGGACTCAGTCCATAGTTTCTCATTCAGCAGGTCTGAGGAGGGTCTTAAGAATATGCATTTCTCAAATGGTGGCGCTGATACTGTGAATCTTCCAGGTAATGCTATATAGCAGTCCACAGACAAGAACTTGTGGCAGAATGTTTTGAATAAATTTTTTTCGTTTTTGTCCTGTGCAGCCTTCCTTATGATTGTATGCTGCTTGGATTTCCAGTAATTTTGCTCAGAATATAAAAGGGCAGTTGGCAGTTGGTCGTTTGTGGATCGGTTTGTGAGATGTTAGTCCAGTGCTCTCAAATGGATGCTGGTTCTCTCTGCAGCTCCTGTTTCCAAGATAAGGATGGCCCAAAAGGGCAGAGAACATTTCTTTTACTTTCTCTCCTTCAACACCACCTGCAAGAGCTGTGAATCAATCTTTCTTTCTTTCTTTCTTTCTTTCTTTCTTTCTTTCTTTCTTTCTTTCTTTCTTTCTTTCTTTCTTTCTTTCTTTCATCTTTTCTGAGCTAGAGGGTAAAAATGGCACAGTGGGAATCTGTTATAAGCCAGGAATCAGTTACAAGTTAGGAATCTGTTATAGTAGTGTTCTACTACAAGTAGCACCCAATGAGGGGCTCAAACCCATGACCCTGAGAAGAGTCTCATGCTCTACTGACTGAGTTAGCTGGGTGACACTATGCAGCAGTCTACAGAGAAGAACTGAGGAAGGACTAAGACAGGGTTGTCACTTCATGTACTCTGTCCAGTAGGGTCTCCTTGTCTTATCAATATGCCCCATGCTAAATCAGAAGTACATATCAATATACTGAGTGAGTATTTGCCACTGAAATATTGAAATGTTAGAAACCAAAACTTTTGTGATATGTTGTGGTCAAAATCACATTGATAACTTTGATACAAGCCAATGTCTAGATAAATAAAACAATACATTCATCTTTGTTAAAAAAAAGGGGAAGGGAGAGAATCAAAAGTTCTCTCTTCCCCTGGGAATCATTTCAGCCCTAAATTTGTAGACCAGATACCTTGGATACCTGTGTACATAGATAGCACTAAGTTATACTAATTTTCTATAAAAAATATTCTTTATGAAGCTATTATCTGTATTAGATATTTTGGTTTTGAGAAAAGATAATTTCTTATTAATATTTTAACCATGATGGTTTGAGCAGAATTTTTTGGATGTTTTACACCCAATAAATTTTTGTTGAATAAAAAAGGGGTTAATTAATGATGGGTAACATCACGTGGAAACAGAAGCGAAGAAATGTCTAATCCTGGACAATGTCCTGGGATTGTAGTTGCCTATTTCAGAATTTCAAAAACTTATGAGAGTCTGCATGTGGGAAGTTACTTTCACCATAATCCTTTACTCTTTTAAAGGAAGTATCCATGCTCTTGCCACTTGTACAGAGAATGCCAAAATGCTCAGGGGGGATTAAAAACAATAGACTGGAAAATTTGAACTCTAGCTAGAAACAAACATGCTGAAGGAAAACACATCTAAAGTTGACAATTCACTGAATGCATGGATGAAAGAAGGTATATCTAATTAACAATCAAAGCAAAATAAATCAGAATTGGATGTTTGCTTGCACATTTAAGAACTGCCCTCAGTATTTTTTAAAAAAGAAATATTGTTTCCCATAAAGATGAATAAAGGGTAAACTCATATTTTATATTCATTTTACATCCTCACTTAAATTCTAAGCCATACTATAAGAGCTTGTGATAGACCAGTTACCTGAATTTACCTTCTTCCTTCTCTAATCTGCTGTAATATTTTTCAAAATTATCCAAAATTGTCCAAACAGAAACATTCACATACCGTGTCCTATCTGCCAGTAGATTGAAAGGTCTTTGGTAGCACACATCCAGAAAGACACACTGCATGCCACTTCTCCCCAAATAGAATTGGCTGCCAGAAGTCCTGTGGAAAGAGAGATGCTGAGGGCATGTCTGGGCTTGGTGAAGAAGGGCATAATGATGAGACCCTACATCCCGGATGTTTTGTAACTTCACTTGCAGAAGATGATTAGGTTCCATGAAAAGATATTGAAGGTGCTTAATGAGTGAGATAGAATGAATATTTTAATTTCATTGGGTTATTTCTATGAAATATAACTTAAAATTTATATTTTTCAAAGTTCAAATGTAATTTAGAATCATCGATACATAACAATTTAAAAACAATAGCAATGAGCTGATGACAGTGGATTTACAACTTTAAAAAAAAGTTCTTATTATGTTTGAAACTTTGATATTTCCCAAAGGTTAAGTGTCAAGTATTGGCTTGTCAAGTGGCTTCGTGTTCTTGGAACCTGGTGAGATTTTTAAGAAGTAGAGCTTACCGGAAAGAAGTTAGGCTGTTGGAGGGAGGCCCCTGCAAGAGATCATGGCATCCTAACATCTCTCTGCTTTTGTTTTCTGGGAACAATGTTTGTTTTCTGGGTACAATGGAGTGAGTAACCTCTTCTCTCACATGTTCCCATTGACATGATATACTGTCTCACCAGAGGCCCAGAGTGACGGGACCAATGGACAGCGAACTAAGACATCTGAAACCGTGACTCATGATAACCCTTTCCTTCTTTTAACAAGATTATCGCTTTGTCACAAAGAGCTAATAATTCTCTCCAAAGTGTTCTGCTTTTAATGCCCCATATTGAGTTATTATGGCCATCCTTGTGTTCCTTATTTAAGATAATTGACTCCACAATCTTAGAATAATTTAACATGGAATTTCTGGATTGATATTTCTTCAAGTATAAAGATTTTTATTGGGTAGCATGAACTATACAGTATCTTTCAATTGAGAAATTGATGTTATAATTATAGACTTTCAGGGATTAAAATTTGAATGAATATCATATCACATCTCATATATTTTTTCTGTATTCATGTAGACATTCACCTCATCACCACGTTTGAATCCATCCACTTGAGATCTCTTAAAAACTGGGTGGTATTTGACTAGTAACTAAATTCTTAATTCTTTCCCTCTCTTTCAGTAAAATTAATCCAAATTGCTCTTGCAGCAGTAATACCTTATTTCTTATTCATTTTCAGTAATGAAACTCCTGGTTCTTACAGATTTCAATAATACCTCGATTAAAATATATATGGAATATGATTTTCACTGTGCTTCTCCTCCAATGTGGGAAAGTCCTGTCTGTTCTCTGACTTGAACTTCTAAACCCTGCAATTTGCATGTCTGAAATATGTATGTGAAGGGAACCTTCGTTGTTTTAACTTCTTCTATGTGTTGTGTTTTTATTTCCTCGTCTTTCATTATCCTTGATCCATAAAACCTTGATTCTAGCCTTCATTTATCACACATTATCTTTGTGACAACTACTGTACATTGTGGGAATGTGTGTAGGAATGTGTGTGTGTGTGTGTGCATGCACACATGCACTACATAGGTATGGACATCCTACATGTAAGAAATTAATAAACTAAAATATGGATAAATAAATAGATACTACAACTGTAATCCAGATGTTATTATAGAAATATGAATTTTAACCCTTTGACTTTCCATCAGTTGTGTATCTCAGTATTTATTTTGACATTAGCATCATCTTTATTTTTGAATATTTTTCTCAAGTTTTAGCTCAGTCTTTTTCTTTATTTTCTCTGCTGCACCCTCTGATTGCTCAGCTCTACTAAGTTAATTGCCTTCAGTTATGCTTCATGTGCAATACGCCTTTCTTTGATGCAGTGACAGCTGCAATAAGGCTTTAGAGCAAACCTAAAATCTAGAGCTCTGTGCCTTCTAGAACCTGGATAGCTCGATACATCTAAAATATGAATGGAGCATGTTAGAGAGATGAATCAATGGAGACAGACTGGCTGGCTCTAAATTAAGTCCTGCTAGGCAAAATTTGTAACTTGTCAATTTTATCCCGTGCCTCATATTAGACAGGACCTATCCCAAATGAGCACTTAGGTTTCATTACCTTTCTCTTACTGTGTTATCACTTCATATTGCATCACGTAACGGCATGCCATGGTGTGTCGACCTGTGGCAAGTTACTACTCACCCAGAAAATGGGGAGCATTATGTTTAATGAGGCAAAAATTAAGTGAAACTTCATCATTTCTCTATACTTGAAAATTGTCTTTTACTTAGAAAAATTTCTGTTTCCATAAAAGTATATGGTATACCATCCATAAAGTACACATGAATCTGAATAAAGAAAACTTTAAGCAGATAAAAGGAGTGGGAGATATTTTGTTCTGATAACGTGGTGCAAATGCTGCCATGCATTCTGCCTTTAAGTATAGTCACCTTTGTTTCAGCCATCATTACAAAGTTGAATGCATGCTATCATTGGTGTTTGGAATTTGAGGTCACTTTGAACTATGTAATGAGTTTGAAGCCAGCCTGGTCTACATAGTGAGATCTCATTTTAGAGAGAGAGAGAGAGAGAAATGTTTTCAGGGTTTGATTATTTATTGCCAATACTTATTGTAGTAATGTTAGTTAATTCCCATTTACTGTCTATGAGAATATTCTAAAATGAATAGCCACTTATAGAGCAGTACAGTTGCGCGTTAGGCGTGAGAAGTGCTATAACGATGCCTAAGATTAGGAAACACTTTTTTTTTGATGCTTAATTTTGTTAGGACTCTGTCAAAGCTCTGGTTCATCTTGTGTCAGCTTCCTGATTCATTTCATCGTTTGCTTTTCTCATTCATTTCCTACCATTAGAAATGAGTTTAGGATTGATGTCCAATCATCATTCTACATTGATTTAACAGTTCGTGAAAAGTGGATGAACTGTGTTTTGTACTACTGCATGACAGCATTTTCCTTCATTAGTATGTAACATTGAATAAGACACAAAGTCCTGTCACTAGACATTCTATAATTGCTAAGTGGTAAGCATTCATTAATTCATCCTTTTATTTCCTCATTTTTATTCATTGAAGTCACATGGTTGAATAACACATGATTCATGAAATTCTAAGATTGATATAAGAATATATAAAACATTACTTTTGTTTACTTTGTTTATCAAGACAAGATTTGGGAGTACATTTCACATCCTCAGTACTGATTATCAAAGGGACAAGACTGGAGACAGGCAGGAAATAAGATTCATGTGTTCCTATATAGAACTTCATTTCTTTCTATTTATGTTATGTAAACCATATATGAACAGATCAATATATATTATACACAATATATATTAGATGTAATTATATGTATAAAGCTAAACAAATCTAACAAGTCAAAATAGTTCCAAATATAGTTTCATAATTGTTTATTAGTTCTTATATTTCTCAAGGTTCTTTTATCTTCATAATGATTTTCAATTATTGTTTTCAATTATTTTACTTCTGTCAATTTAATTTACTGTGTCATTTGATTTGAAGGCATGAGAAATAGAAAACATATCTTCCAAGGCTTTGGTGTCTATTACTATACTAATTAAAAACGAAACACATTATTTAAATTAATTTCTCAAACCACACATCAATATTCTCTCTTATGCATTTTACTAAATTCTTCAAAGTCAACAAATTTTTGGTGAAGTAGCTAACCTTACTTATTTAATCTTAAAAAATTTCTGAAACCCAATGTTCATTGTCACAGATATTTTATTAATAATTAATATAATTCCTTTTTGTTATTCACTGAAATCTAAGCATCTAGGAACACTAAGCCCACTTCAAAGGTATCATAATTCTACTGCTTACAATTCCATTCTATTCTCTTAGAACACCAGAGTGTGTCTTGACATATTAAAGCTCTAAAGCTTACTAAAGAAAACCATCTCAGCTGAAAATAGTCTCCTTTCCACCATAGCTTTTGATTTTCTTAAAACCAGTTTTATCAGAGATACTGAACTTCAAACCCATGGTAATACAGGAATATGTCTGCAGGCTTGGGGGACAAAGCCGTTTCTCAGTAAACCTACTTGAGACATTCTGTACTTGTTTGACACTGTCTCCGCTCTTATCAGACCTGAATGTTTCTTGGCCTCTGAAACCTCCTCCCTAGTGATGGCTACAGAGCCAAGCACAAGGTGTTTGCTGCCAAAGTGACAGTGTTCTGGTTTTCTTTAGTTCTCAGGATGATCTAGCCATGCCAAGTCAGTGTACAATGGCCCGAATCTGTCAACTGCCTTTTGGTTCGACTCCGAAGTTCTCAGATCAGATGATGATGATGATAATGACCAGAATCCCTAAAACTAAAGAAACGTCACCAGTTCGTGAACTTCAGTCTTAGGGCTCTCCATTGTACTGTCCATTGACTCCCTGAAAGATGGTAAGGCATCTCATTAAAATGCCATCCGGTTTGATGGGAAGCTTTGTTGTATGGTCTTGCAGAGGTTAGGTACAAAGACTTGGAGGTTAGAGGCAATTAAGACTGGAAGTGAGGAGGAGGGAAGAGGAGGGAGAAAAAGCTGTGTATGCGCCAAGAATTATAATAAACAGGGAAAGGGGGCAGAAACACAGAAGATAACTTTGTTGTAGTTGGAACATCTCAAATTATAGGTAATGTGGACCCCTTTGCTATGAACGTGTGTGTGCAGGGGTTGGAAAGACAGTAGTTATAGGTTTATAGACACAAGCTATAACAGGTGAGCTCATTTTGTTCTTGATTTTGTCTTGTATTTAAATTCTCCTAAGGGTACTTGGAAAAGAAAATGTCTTGTTTATGTGTTTGTTTGCTTTGGTTTTGTTTGCAGTTCAGTTTTTGCTTTCAGGGAGACAGGCTGTCACTGTGAAGTCCACAATGACCTGAAACTCAGTATGTAGCCCCATCTGCTTGGCAACCGTGACAATCCCCCTGCCTCAGCCTTGTAAGGACTGTGACTACAGACTCAAATCCACCACTCAAGCCAAGACAAATTCTCCACACTAAATTTAGTCATCGTTTTATTCAAACAGTATTTTGGTTTATTACAAGTCATAGTGAAACTGGTTGGCAAAAAAGATGTGATTCCATTACGATAATGTCATTGACATTAATATATCTGACTTTAGGCTGACTTGAACAAACAAAGAAACATAAAGAAGATACTTTTCTTTAAAAAATAACCTTATATATATATGTATGTATTTGTTTATTCATTTATCCATTATTTATTCATTAATATGGTGTGTGTGTGTGTGTGTGTGTGTGTGTGTGTGTGTAAGCACACATATGGAGCACAGAGAACAACTTTAAGATGTTTGTTTTCTCCTTCCACCATGTGGCTTCTGGGGATAGAATTCAGACTTGGCAGTTTTGGCAGCAAGCCCCCTTAGCTTCTGAGCCACCTCACTGGCCGGAAACATCCTCTTTAATTGTAAAAAGGCATTTCTACATTTAAAAATAAACACACACACACACACACACACACACACAAAAAAAGAACAAGAAATGTTTGCCAATACAGCCTGTAGGTCAGCTCATACATCATGTGTGCACACATACCTGTCTCTTTTGTAGGTCATCCTTGACTTTATGATGTTACCAACACCTCTCGTATCATAACTAGTACTAAGGATTCTTTATTTCAGTTTTCTTTAATTAATATCTTTTTCTTTTAGAGCAACTTTCTAGATTTAAAAAAAAAACACAGATTCTTAGGTTAGCAGAGTGTGTCCTCTTAAGCCTCCTTTCCCTCAATTTCCTCAATTACTGAAATCTTGAATTAGCGCAATGTGTTTTTGTTAAGGATTGGTGAGCTAACACCACTGAACTCACACTGACGCAGTATTATTAGCAAAGCCCACAGAGTAGCGTGCTTCGCTCTCTGTTGTACAGTTGTCTGGGACTCAGCAAACGTGAAGCAGCATTCACCAGTGAAGCATTACACATAGCATTTTTTTAAAAAACTGATTTAACAATCATTCTAAAGCATTGTTAAACATATTTTTCACAGGAGTCCCGATTATATTTCTTGGATGGCAAACAAAAGGGGAAATGACTGAGATGCTAGATGTTAATTTCAAAGATATTTTTTTAAAGCCAGTTTGCTCTCAAACAGCCACAGCACACGTTTCAAGCAGTCATTTGACTTTCTACCTTCCGTTCTCATTGCTAACTTATTAACCAAATTATAATCTTTTTTGTCAAAGAGCTCTTTACATATGTTGCCATTTCCCTGCTTCTTGGTGATGTCAATCGTCTTTTTATCTGTGTGATTGGACATTTGTGTTTCTTTTTGAGTGACTTTTTTGGTGTGATTTGTCTATGATTTAGTGGCAGGTAAGATGTGATTTTCTTACTAATTTTGAGTGTCTTTCAATATTATGGATAGTTAGTCTCTACCGCTAGCTATGCTATGAATACTGTATTTCCATTTGCTTTGGGGCCTCTTAACTTTGCTTCTGGGCTCCCTTATGTTTCAAACTGAAACTAAAGCCATGGGACAGAATTTACAGTAAAATGGTAGTATGGTATTGGAGCAGGAGAAGGGCCTGGGGAAAGGGAATGTGTGCTCTGGCTCCAGTTTTTCAGGGTCCTCCCATTCATCAGGTGAGTGAGATCTGTTCACTCTCCTCGCTAGCTAAGCTAAGCTTCTTCATCCCCTTCCCCAGCTGCCTGCAGGAAAAGGAATTCATTTAGTCTGTCTGCCACCTAACCGTGAATACTCTGCTATTCAGATCTCCTCCTTCAGAGCCCTTGTCTTCCATGTTTGATGCTCTATAAAGGGCTGTGCACACTGATGGCTCTCTATAAATAATTGAAGGAGTAATAGTTTGCATATACAGTGGTCTGTAATTGGTTGTGATATACTCACTAGTAATTTTGCATGAGGGATGCTCCAGCAAAATAAATTGGGCTTGTCTGTGTTTACTTTAGACAGGTAAAGTACTACACGGTGTGCTGAATTTTTATATCGAGTTTTAATTAGGTCATCCCGCTTGAGTTACCAAAATAACCTGCTCTCCCCAATAACGAGAATCAGATTTATTTAGAAATGAATATCAATGACTTGTCTCTACATTTCAGAATATGAACAAACTCTCCTCTGTAATATATGCAAGCTAAATATTTTGTATCCTAATCTAGTCAGGCTTCCTGATGGATTGGTAGCCGAATAGAGTCTCTACCAAGCTAGAGATTATAATTATTGAGATCAGCAACCCACTGTAGACCTCAGAAACCACTTGTAATACTTGTATCCCTGTGTTTGGAGAGACAGAAATGGAAGACCCTCCTCTTCCTTGAATGCTTTCAGCCAAAAGCTGGTCAGACTGCTCACAATCCTGCCTCTGTTTCTCTTTTGTTAGCATACATTCATTCTCGGACAGCCTCATATTTCAAAATAAGTGGAGATTTTTTACTTTAAAACAAATTCACTAAATAGACTCTTACAAGGCTGAGGGGTATTAGGAAACCTGACATTTTCAGGTCGGTCAGAGTCAAAGCGTGGAAAACAACTAAAGCAAATATAAACTATGATGATACCTGATTATGCTTTTGAACATCTGGAAGGATTAAAAATATCTTTATTCTAATCAAATCAAACTCTCACAAAGAAGAAAGCTCACTACACTGCTCAAAGGGCTAAGGAATTTGCACGTGACCGGGTCTAGCCTTAGCCCCTCACTCACACTTAGGAGGTGTTCGCAGGTCCTTTGTGCATAGGGCAGTGTCTGTTCACAGAGGAATTGTGGGATGGACTTGTGTCCCCACACAGCAAAGCTTTCTCAATAGTTCATAATCAGATTCTATTTTTGGCAATGAACCACTCAGCTACACAAAATACAGGATGCACTGTATCCCAGAAGCTAAGAACAAGTTTCCTCAATATATTTTTTTTCCATGGAAACAGTGGTCTCAAGGGTTCCTCGGTCTGCTAGAGTGATGACTTTTCCATTTTAATGCATCCATGATCCACAGAAGATGCCAGAAGTAAAATTATTGCATAGATCCAGTTTTGCGTGTACTTGAACCAGAAGCTTTGACACGTACTTACTTGGTAGGGAGTGGTAAGAACAGACAGATGAAAAGATTGGAGGTGAGTACGGATGTAATGTGGTACTGACTCCTGAGGATTCTACACAGGTGTCCACACTTCCTCACGGTGACCCTCAGCTGCTCAGATGGTCAGCTTTCCTGGCCAGGCCATGAGACATAATCCTACCCTACTTCAAATGCCAACTCCTTTCTGGTAAAAATTAGAAAAAGAAAATCAAAGGAGGAAACAGTCCCCTCGCCCTTATCCACACATAGCTTAAGTAAAAGTTTAATTAGGTGAATTTGAGCCTAACGCTTTGTCCCTGTTTTAATATCCTCTTTCATAATCCCCTCTGCTCTCTTATATGGGTAACAGTAGAATTCCTGAACAGGAAGGGACATTCCTCTCTCCTAAACCACTACAGATATATCCATCCGTCCACCTGGCAAAGACCAGATTAAGTAAGTTAGAGGCTTTGAATGTGATACAGGCTGAAGAAAAAGTGTTGCTTCAAGTATAAAGGTATATGCGACGGACAGCCCACAGACCCGCACCCTTTGGCTCTGGCGTGTTCTGGGTCATCTAATGCTCTCGTAGGCAGTGGAATTTGTCACGGGCTCATTAGACAGATGACAAAACTGGGATGTGTTGGGGAATTATTTGAAAGGAGAAAGGCGCCATCCTAGATAAACTCTACGATCTTCATTCTGCTATTTGCCTTTTTAAGGTAAGTTTTATTCTTTGTAGCTGCCATTGGGCTATGAAACCCTTGATGTTTTCCTTCCCATCTTACAGTTTGCTTCTCTCATCATCCTCCAGCTTCCCTAACTCCTCCGTGAGCACCTGGTCTGCTCTTCTGCTGCCCTCCCTCTCCCCTTTTAAAGGTCAAGCTAGGTTCTGCATGTGAGCAACGTCTCATATCATGCCTAGGGTTTAAAGCCTGGATCCTGTTTCATATCCATAGCTCTCACATTTTTATGGTTCAAGCCCAACTCCTGCTTCCTGGCTTCCGTGTGTTTGTATATGTGTTTGTCCTATGGCTTGGTGAAAGAATTGGGCTCAGTGGTTTTCTACTCTTTGCTCCACAGATACTTTTTTCTTGAGAACTCTCTATTGAGAGCTCTCAGAGGATTATTATAATAAATTCTCATCCACAAGCAGCTTCAATGTTTTACCATTTTGTCAATTGACCGCAGAACGGAGATGGCAGCTTGGAAGCCTTCATCAAAAGACACATCCTCCAGCTCTGAATCCTTTAGGAGCACATAATTAAAATGTATTAATGTTTGCCTAGAAACAATATCAGGGGACTCAGGAGGGGACAATAGTCTTTCACAGGTATAATTGCAAAGAAAGTATTTCTTCATAGGAGTTCATAAACTGTAAACTTCGTCAATGCAAACAGTGTCATAAATGCTAATATCCAATACCAAGATGGTGTTTTGTGGCAGAAGGGATAAGGGCAAGAAGAAAGTCAGCCTGGTAGAAATTAGACTACTTCCTTTTTTTCTGGACTCTTCATGTTATCTGGATAATAACAATCTAGACAAAAATCAAAGAATAATAAGAGATAATCAAAGGGAGAATTTCAGCTTGGAAGAGAAGTCTAGATAGAAACCATGAGATACTATGAATATAGTCCTACAGTAGTCCTAATATAGTACTAATGTAGATTAAACCCAATGATAAGCTAAGGGTGGCAGATTGCTAACCTAGCATATTCAGAGCCTTGGGCTTGGTCCTCAGGACTGAAAACAAACACGTCCCTCAGAAGAATAGATTGAATCAAATGAAATTATCATTTGTTGAAGGTGTGTCAGAAGTGTACAAGTATCAGCAAGTTCTCACAGTTCAGTCTGTACCTAGAGCATGTTGCTGAGGGCTAAAAGGTGGTTGGAATGGATGGAGGTTGAGAAGATGGATTGGGATTCTTTGGGGTGATTTTTATTCTGGGTCCTCCTGATCCCTGTTGGTTTTCAGGAAGATTGAAGACTTTTGGAGAAATCAAGTTATATGTTTTGGCTTTGGGGAAAATGTATCCAGAAATGGAATTCAGTGATGGGTATCAATGCAGACAACATCCATTACATAATTAACCTAAAGTAGTAAAATGATTTCTGGATCCCAATGGGTGACTTTTGTGGTATCCAGAGACACGCATCCCCTTGTGTGCCTTCTTAGCACCTACTAACTATCTCCACCCCCACCACAGCCCTGGGATCAGTCCCTCCAGCATTCTGCAGTTTGTCCATACACATTGATATGCAACTTTATTATGAGAGAAGAATGAAGGAAAGCATCCATTTGGCAGAAAATAGAGGTGCATGCTTATTTCGTTTCTGGATAGGGAAAATTTTGTAGACACTTGCATATTAAAGATCAGTAGAAAAGTCAGTGGATTAGATCACACTGAATATTTCAAACTTCAACATATTAAATCCAACGTAACAAGAATTAAAACATTAAAAAAAAATCACTCCTTAGCAGCATATAAAAAGCTGATAAACAGGACACTAGCCTCCTCAGTAATAAAAGAGACAAATTAAGAAAATGTCAAATATAGATGAATAGATATAATTCTCATTTTATTTAATTTTTAAATTTCATCAAATTAAAAGACATTATTTTATAAAAATATAAAAATCTCTAGGCCCTTATGGACTAAGTTGTAGACCCTAATAATTATCATTGGCTTTACCTGGACTGGTGACATAGTAAATGTCCACTCCTCTGATGCCCAGTGTTGTCCCCAGCCAGTGAGTTCTTGAAGGGGAAGGAAGTTCTCTATTGCAAGTCTACCTGTATGCTAGGCTGCCAAGCTCTTTTTCATGTAAAATGTTTTGAAAATGAATTCTATATTCAACATTCTAAGTCTTATGGCTTTCTTTTCTTCCCATCAGTGCACACTATAAATACTACTCTTGCTGCTCTGTGAAGAGAGTCCTTAGCCAATCAACAGTATCCTCTCTCCGGCAGATTCAGTGCCCAGGCTTCTAGTCCAGGTTCCTGACGTGCTGGTTGTGAGCCTAGCCCTAAGGGCTAGACTATCTGTCCAGGTCAAAAGGAAAAAACAAAACCAAAAACCAAACTGAACAGATTCCTTTCCTGCGCTACATTTTTAAACACCCCCAGGTACTAAGAAGTACTTGTAACCCACGTGGTCTGGTAGCATCCTCTCTGGTCTTCTTCTCCTCACCACCCATTTTTATTTGTTAAAAAAAGGCTTTACTTGGCGTACTATACACTTCTGTCATTGATGTGACAAAATTCTTGACCGCAGCAATTTCAAGGAAGGATTTAGTTTTTAATAATATTGTTTGGTCTTTGAAAGTTCCCTACAATTACACAGAGGATATTAATGACATCCATTCAGCACTCCTGCTCTCCAACTCCACCTACTTCTCCTCTTGTATCTCCATCCTAGCTTAATGTCTTCTCTTTCATTACCACGAATAACCTCCAAGTAGTGTTGGTCACATGCGCAAAGGTGTGTGACCATCCACCCGGGCATCCGCCAGCCACATCCCCAAAGGAGAGTGCCTGTCTCTCGCTCAACAGCCATCAGCTGCCAAGAACTCCTCTGATAGGGTGTGGCTTCAAGGGTCCCGCCTCCACCGGTGTTTGGATTCTATTGGCTTGCTCCGGTGCAGCTTTGTGAGAGTAACCACAGCTGGCCCCAGTGGATGCCTGCAAGGACCCTGTTGTTTCCAGAAGTCAGTGTCCCACCACTCTCCTCTCAGCCTGCAGATTCTACATTCTTTTTGTCTCCGAGTCCAGGAAGTTCTCTGATCCTTGAACGGTGGGAGACCGATGAAGATAACGCATCTGTGGCACTTTGAGCAGTTATGAAGTCTGTTCCTGAACTGCTACATACAGCAGAAAGAAGCTTCTCTGACAAAGGCGGAGAAGTACGCAAAATTACAGGTAAAAACGTAAATCTTTAGGATGTAGTCTAACAGCATGCATATTTAGCAAAACAACAACAGTAAGCTCCCTTTTCTCCAACTAGGGTTTTTGGTCAGATTTATAGTACCCTTCTATGGAGCAGGCCTCATACCCAATCAGAAAATAGTGGGTTACCACCATAACTGTCATGCCATTAGGGTGCATCTTTGCCAGATATTGTAGTATGCCAGGTTCAGCAATGCATGAGACCATTGATATCC
This sequence comes from Cricetomys ansorgei, assembly GCA_026225945.1. Classification (NCBI taxonomy): domain Eukaryota; kingdom Metazoa; phylum Chordata; class Mammalia; order Rodentia; family Nesomyidae; genus Cricetomys; species Cricetomys ansorgei. The sequence continues at coordinate 6,312,677 of JAMJFZ010002927.1, read as the reverse complement.
CCCGTCCCCCCTCGGCCCCCAAAGTCTGCATGGCACCTTTCTGCAAACCAGGGAGCATTTCCTGGTCAGACTGAAGTTGACTTTCTCCATCTCCTGAATCCAAAGTGAATGGTGTCCTCAGAAATAGGGTCATGCCGTCAAGTTATGGTGGCAAACCAAGAGCAACAGCAGTAGCTTGTGTTCTTTGGGTGCCTTCGTGGTCTCATTGAAAAATAAGTTATAAGGAGGCATCCCACGCCTGGCACTGAGATTCGGTTAGAGAGAATACAGTCTGTGTTGGCCGAGAAGGCACGATGGGGGTAGTGGGAGACAGCTGCTCGGGTTGTGTCTACGGGAAGCAGAAAGATGAATACTGTTGTTCAGATTCCTTCACCTTTTTTTTTTTTATTCCACTCAGACCCTATCCCATGGAATAGTGCTGCTCTTTTCCAAGGTGGGTCTTATTATGCCAGCCAAATACTGCTCAAAACATCCGAACAGATACTAAGAGGTTGTGTTTCCACGGTGATTATAAATTCCATTCAAGTGGACAAGACTAACCGTAACACTTAGTTTTCTATATCAGTCTCAAAGTAAAGCCCTGAAGTCCTTATCCTAAGGAAACAGATATTGTGAGTGATTTAGACATGTATTAAGAAAGCAAATGAACATATAATTGATTCCATTTGATACTTCTTAACTTTTCTATGCCTCATAAATAGTCCCCTTCCCATCCTAAATCCTTTAACTCTGATGTTGTATAGAGTTTCCTCTCAATGTCCTTTCTCATTCCATACTGCTATTCATCCATAGTTTAAATTAATATGCTTAGCTTGGCTTGCACACCTGAAAGCATATAGACACTGCCTATCCATAGGCACCTGCACCTGGATTCCTGGCAATCATCAAACTCAACTGATGTAAAGACCCTTTGACCTCCATTCTCCCTCCTCTTTGTGTCTTCTCCCAGCTGGCCTGTCTCTCTTAGCATAGAACTTTTCCCGCAGTACCAGGAAACAGGTCATTGAAAATCACCCTGTGTTGAAGTAAAGATAGGAGACCCTCAGCACCAAGATTGACACATGAAAGAGGCCAGTTGACAACAAAGACTGGAAATCCAACCCCACCAGAGCTCCGAGTGACAGACAGAGCATGTGTGAGAAAAGTCCCGGATGTACAAACACAGGAAGAGTCTGGTGCTATGTAACCAACCGTCCCAAAAGGGTCGTGAGTTTTGTGTCCTGGGGACTTATGAATGTTCTTTCCCAGATCAACAACAGCCCACGCTCATCTCAGAAGTCCTTTCCCTCTGTTAACAAACTGTCTATATTTCCAAGCACACGTCCCCTGTACAATCTTTATCCCAGGACAAAACACTCTGGGAACTTCATCGGGTGTCCTCCAAACTCTTGTCCTCCAACAATTCTATGTTTTCAATGTCTACAAATAAAGGTGTTTTGCTAGTGGTATTTGGTTTTCATCTCTGGTTTCTTCTAGTGAGCTGTGTTAACATTACAATGATTTTTTTTTTTTATTGTTTTGAGATAGAAATTTTCATTTTATTTTTTTGTGTGGATGTTAGCCCATGTGTATGTCTCTGTACAATGTGCGTGGTTAGTTCCTGCGGAGGGAAGAAGAGAGCATCGGATCCCGTAGGAGTGGTGTTACAGACACTTTTGCTCTACTGTGTGGGTGCTGGGAATCGAACCCACATCCTCTGGAAGAGTAGCCGGTACTCTTTACCACTGAGCCATCTCTCTAGCTTTTACATCATCAACATCATTATCATTATTATTACTACTATTATTATTTATTATTATTATTATTTTAAAACTCCTCTCTGAATCTGGAAAAATGGCTCAGCTGTTGAGAGGGCTTGATTTTCTCCCAGAGGATACAACTTTGGTTCTTAGCATTCCCATCATGTGGCTCATTTCACTGTAGCCCCAGATCTCACAACCTCTTTTGGTCTTTATGGGCCTACATTCATAGTGCACACATCCACACACTGGTATACACATATACATATAATTAAAGATAAATCACAAAGCAAAAACATTAAAAATATGAGTAAGTAATATAACATCAAGGGTTATACATACACACTAAATCCTTAAAAAATGTGTCATTCGAAATTAATTCAATTTATGTCTAGAAATGAGTGTTTAAACTATGATACTAAGCCAGAAGCCTTCGTTTTGGTTTCCCTGTATATTTAGCTCATTGTTTGCAGTTAATAGCAGGCTATGGCACTGTGGAATCTTATCAGTTTCAATAACTGTGGGTCCTTGGGTCTGGAGAACCTTTCCTGATAGCTGCCTGTCACTCACAAAAGGAGAGAAAATAGTCATAATTTCTCCTCTATTTTCACATAAGGTTTTGAATTTGACGGGGCTATTAAGAATAGATGCATACCTACAATCAGATGTGTGATGTCTAGTGTATTTTCTGTATTTACTTCTTGGCTTTGAGTGTTGTCAAAGATGATTTAAGATTTCTTTTATTATTTTTAACAGATATATGGCCCCCAGGAGATTCTGTGATATTTTCCATAATGTATCCTTTGCCTTTTTCTCTCTTAATTTTTTTTTCAATCCAGCACAGTGTTCTGGGAGCTGGACTGACCTGTTACTGTGAATCTAGCTGAGCAGAGCACTCCTAGCTTGCCCAGCAGCCTGTGATGAGCAGACACTTGCGGCTGGGCTGACATGTCCTCATCCAGATGAGCTGCAGGCAGAGGGGAGCTGCTGTCCTTCTTCAGGAGGGTGAAGCATCTGCCACAGGCCAGGGTCCCTCCTGGCTGCAGGCATACTTGGCTCCATTGTCAGGATTTGACAATGTCCCCCCAGCAACTAGGAGACCAAGTCAATGGTGAGCCGTATTTTATCGAACACGTTTTTATAGTTATTAGATCCTGATGCTAATTTTTAAAATCATCTTCTCTGAGCACTTGTGTTCTTCCCTCAGAACTTCCACATGCTGGTTTTACTGTCTCCAGAAGGAACGAACATACTCATAGCATCCTCAAGCATGCGTCTTCTCTGGACAGGCGCTTCTATCTTACCTCTGCTTCTCTCTCTCTTTACCTCTCACTTTACATGCAAGAAAAGACCTGCAGGTAAAGAAGGCATGAAATGCCTTTCTATCTTTTTCTCCTTCCAGAACCTGAAATGTACTAAGGATAACAATATCCACAATCAGGACGAAACGCCACTGAAAACTAGAAAGAGTCTAATGTCCATCCAGGTTATTTTAATGCAGGGACTCCTCCCTTCTCCCGGCTCATCTGGAGAGACGGTGCATGCCTGATGCACAGAGAGGGAGAGGTATCCCCCCGAAGCATTTATGAAAACGGAAAGGACAGGTCTGGAAGGACAAGAAGGAAGGAAAGGAGAGAAGAAAAGAGCCAGAGGAAGGCAGGAGCAGAGGCAGGAAAGAGAGCAGGTATTTGCTAAAGGTGTTTTTAACGGCCCCCCTTGGTAGGGATCTCTGTATACACGCTGCAGCTCCAGACAAAAGGAACAGGGCAGCTTTAGAGCCTTTAGATGGGGGCTGAGGAGGCGAGGGAAGAGAGGGGCATGATTGATGGAGTTCTGGTTGGCTTATAAAGGGCAGCCGGGAGTGCAGGGAAATAATCAGGGAAAAGGGCGTCCCGTGCCGGCTTTCTCAGAGGGGCGAAATGAATCCTGCTCCTCTGCATTATTAAGTTGTCAGGCGGGCTGATGATGAAAATCTGAAGGTCAGGCATAACAAGAAGCACCTTATGGGGGGGTCACGACCTTTCTGGAAGTGCTACACTCGTGTTTATCTGCACCTAACCCTTATCCACAATTCTTCATTTGATAAGAACATTGGGAGAGGGGGAGGCAGGGAGCGGAGGGGAGGTCTCCCTCATATGTATAAGCAGTGAGTGAAATTAGGCTTCTGGTGAAACTGATTGTAGAGGCTCAATTCACAGTGAAAGATAATAAACCAGAAGGACACACGAGGGATGCAGACAGAAATTGTTCGCTACAGTGAAACTCAATAAAGGGAACAAGAGCTTCCCTAAATGACAAATTTGGTACAATGGTGCTAAAATCAGGATTCTCCTCGGAATTTCAGCGGCTGCAATTCATGCTTGGCAGTACCACTTTTTATTTACTTTGGAGATCTTAATGGCTTGCGGGGTGCTTTTTGGGAATGTTTATTTCTTTATCTGCTGGTTTTAAACCAGAGACTGAATGCGAAGGAGGATCAGACAGAAATATTCTATTTGACTGGTGGTTGTTTGTTTGTTTTCTGACTAGAATCTGAGCGGTGGTTCTCAAGCATCTTGCTGGTGTGTGTTTGGGGTGAGAGTTGAGTTTCTTTTTTTTTTTTTTTTTTCCTTTTTTTCATTGAGGGAATCTTTTGCCAGGTGTTCTCCATTTCTTGGGAACTGAGGAAGTGCTTGGGATTCTCAGCTGGGACTCATAGACCAAATCTCGAACCGATGACAAAAATAAACATATCACTTGTAAAAATAACACTGGAACAATTCGCAGCAACACTGCAGGCTCCCAGCGACACTGCCAAACCCAGCTGTTTATCTCTGTTTGTGAGAAAGCATCCCTCAGACCTTGGTTCTTTGGCAGCAATGTGAAAAACATAGCGTTTACAAAAACATCGAGTTTTAAAGGTGGGGATCCATTTGAAAGGACACAGAAGGGGAAAAAGTTGGGCAGAATGCAGAAAGACTGAAAACCACTTCCCCACGGAATGGTATAATTATGTAATTTTTAAGACTCAAAGTCAGTTAAAGCTTTTACCTCCTTGGAAATGATGGCTTCTTAGAAGAACAAAAAACCTTGTAGACCTCCCCTTTACAGTTCTTTTACATCAATCTACACTAAGGGAAAACCTGATTTTTTTCAGCAGGATACTGGCTGATGAGCTCATTAGCACTGAGAGAAGACCGCTGCTTTAGTAGCTGATTCTCCCCTTCGATTGATACTTTTTTGTGTGTGGACATTTTAGATATTTACCCCTAGCTTCCTAGAGTTATCTCTAAAAGCTGTTGTTATCTCTTCTATGAACTCATATGCAAAAGGAAATTATCTCACACAGGCAGTACAAAAAGAAATTCATCTTTGCTCTCTTGATTCAACAATGCAGGAATAAAAATGTGCCATTTATAACTTGACCCAAGACCGCTCTAGCCCAGCTCCTGTGAAGACCATGTCTGTGATTTTAGCTGAGATACATCTATGTGCGTCTGAGATGACGTCCAGCGCTGTGCAGCATCTACAGGTGTAACACTGGGTAAAAGCTGCGATGTAAAAGCAGCACTGGCATGAAAAAAGAAACGATATAGAGCAGTCATGTTCTCTATAAGATTTCTCCATTATTCCTCTCTGCTCTTCTTATTTCCCAAAGACCAAATAGGTTTATAATTAAGGAGAGCATCTGACGTCATTAGGCTGACCTAGAAGCGGAGAAGAACAAGAGATTGAGAGAGAGAGAGCATGAGTGGAAGAGAGACCCTTATTGCTGCTATGGCTAGCAGGCTGAGATACATGATGGCCAAATTTTCACTGATGGCAGGACAGGAGCTGAGAGATACGACCCCAGGAATAGTATTTGCACTATTGTTTAGGGAGGTTTAATTAAAAAAAGAAAAAAAAATCTTTCTTGTATTTTCATCCACTAAGGTGAGGATATCATTCAGAACGTGGTCTACATTGTATCGATCAGAAAATATTAAATCCATGTCTTATTCAAACAAATCTTTAAAAAGTCAAAGGGCGTCTTCCCAATAGCTCAGTCTGTTTAGATGTTTTCATCTAACTGGACAAAGTGTCTTTAAGACTCAAAAGTGGATTTTTTTTTTCCAGTAACAGCTCCTTGTCAGCTACCCAGCACCCTCTTAACTCTGCAAACTATCACACACCACAGCTGCTCTGCCATTGTACAAGGAGAAAGAAAGAGCAAACTTTTACATTTCGTTCATTTTAGTTTTCTGAAAATTCCTCATATTTCACCTTTACTAAGTAGATTGGCTCCTACTCCCAATAAAATATTATATATTATATATATAAACACATATATTAGGATTAGATCAATGGAATCAAATTATTACAAGTGATTAGTCCTTCAACACCTGTTGTCTATCCTATTTTTTATTATTATTTTTTGTCTCTTACTTCCTTCACCTAACTAGTACGTTCTTGGTTGTATGGCGGACTGAACCTGTAATCCTAACACTTAGAGGCAGAGATGGGAAGGTCTTCTGCAGTTTGAGACCTGTCTGTTTTACACTGAGTCCTAGGCTAGTCAGGACTGTACACCCCCACCCCCATGTCTCCTCTCTACTTCCTTTCTTCTCTTCCCCTCTCCTTTTCCCCACCTCTCTCTGTCTCTCTCTTTGTCTCTTTCCCATCGTCTCTTCATTTCTCTCTCTCTCCTACCCCCATTGCTTGATTATTTATCTGTATCTAGGGCTTTGATTACCTTGGCATTCCCAGTGTTTTCCAAGAACAGCAACACCTGCCTCTTGATGGACCAGCAACACTGAGAACTGTCTGCGAATCCAGAACCTCAGGCCCTATGTAGCCAGACCTTTCCTTACTCATTCAAATCTACATTTTATTTATTTTTAAATATCGACCCACTTTGTGTGTGTATGCATGTGTGTCAGCCTCCATGTCTTCCTCAGTTGCTCTCCATCTTATTTCTTGAGATAGAGTCCTTACCATGGAGCCCACCATTGGCTAGACTAGATGACCACCAAGCAAACTCTGTGGAGATTTCTTTTTCTCCTGTGCTCTCCTATCTCCCTCCGACATAGAGCCAGACTTACAGACATCTGCTGCCATGTCCATATTTTTAAGTGAGTACTGGGAATCCAAACTCGGGTCCTTCTGCTTGCGTGGCAGGAACTTTACTGACCAAGCCACCCACCAGACCCTCAGATATGGTGTGATTTGGCTGTAACTTCCAGACACTTGACATTTTGGGCATCATTAAATTTAGGAGAGGGCGACAGGCTCTCAATTTTACATGGCTGTTTCAGGTGCCCGCTACAGCCTTCTTAGAGTTTTGTTCATGAATTGATCAATGCGAAAAAAAAAAATGCATTCCATTTTGTGGCATGGCACATGTTATCAGCGATGATTTCTTTCCTGTTCTGTGCATATAACAGCAAAATAATACTCGTATTTTTAAAAATACTGGAAGGCGAAGGCTATTTTTTATAATACTCTTTATATTATTTTCAGCTCTATGAGAAAACACTACGTGACTTTTTTTTTTTCAAGCTGCTGTCTTTTTTTTTTTTTTATGCATTCTTAATTTCATAGGCCAATCGATCCAAATCCATTTTAAATCTCGATGGGCTAGAATTTGGCACGTGTCGTGGTTGGCCAGGTGCAAGTGACTCTTCAAAATATGACGAAAGTCATGGCTGAAATATAGAGCGGCAAAAATGTTGGGGAGGTTTGCCAAGATCCAGCCAAACAAGGCTGGCTGCTATGAGCAAGGGGCAGAGGGGCAAGCTAGGGAGAGGGCCAGAGTGTGGGCATGCTGCCATTGGCATAATGATCAGTCTAACTTTTTATAAGAAAAAAATAGAACATAGTGCTACTGCTCCATGCTTTTTCAAACTTTTAAAGAGATACTTACTTAAATAAAGGTGATACAGGAGCCATAAAAATGCAGAACCCAAATGAGTCCAAGAGGTGAGCATGGGGAAAACAATTAATAATGACCTTAAGACCCATGATATCCAACACCCAGAATGTTTATCCCAGTGACACCTTAGAATTCAATGTCCACCCACAGGAAGCACCCCTGAGGTACACATACTTTACATGCGCATGAGCAGTTGCTCCAGAGCAAGGATGAAGCATTTGCTGGTTCATCGAAGATAATCACAGAAGACTAAGCAGTCATTTCGTTACAATGTTTTTACTAAGCATGATTTTTTTCCTATGCGGCATCCTTTGAAATAATGGGGACTGATTTCACAGACCCTTCACATATTACTGATCACAAGGAATGCTGCCGAGTAAAACCTTCTCTATCCTACCACTGTGAAAAGGCAGTCAGTGGAGAAGAAGAGGGTTCTCCCCCCCTGGAAGCCTCTCTTCCGCAGATTGGAGGCTAGGAAGCAGTTGAGCCAGGGAAAGTGTATGTGGGCCTTTGTGAGTTTAGCAGCTGGAGCTTTGTGTCCTGATTTAGCTGACCTAAAATTCACAGGCTCCCAGCTCCCAGAGCATCGGCTGCTCTGCTCTAGGCTTCCCCTTCGCGACCCTTGACTCATTCTCACCCGTACCACTTGCCTCCTGATGAAAAGAACAATTGGATATCTACTGTTGATCGACGGAGAGTCCAGAAAGCAACTGTAGAGACGAGTGCTGATGTTCTCAGAATCAGACAAGGTCTATGCAATGCATTTCAGTTTTGACTTTCATATTGAGTTATGTTGTATGAAAGTGCATTTTTTTTAACCTGGCTATTTAACTGTTCTCCATGATTACAAACATATTCTCTGATAGAAGACATCAAGTTACTCTACCTCTCATTAACTTGTCAATAAACTCTTCAATCTCCAGAGAAAGCACTATGGCTTCCGTATAGCTGTGTGGGAAGCTCGTTCCCTACTGTGACAAGGTGGAGAGTGGTGGAACTTTTGAGAGATCCAGGATATTGAAAAGGAATCCAAGCAATGGCATATTGATCTCAGATGTAACTACGGTAGTTTTTGAAGGGCTCTGGTTTGTCTCTAGGGAGTATTACTTATAAAAGAAGAAGACTCATCTCGCCTTGACCCCTGGCTCTCTGATTTCCCTTGCTATGGATATCTCCTTCTTTTAAGCAGTCCATCCAATACAGTGTCATTGGTTACAAGGTTCTCACCACAGTCTAGACCCTGCTGCCTCTATACCCTAGGGCCTCTAGAACTATATAGTAAATACACATCTTTTCTTAATATAGTAACCTGTTTCAGGTATTTGACTATAGTAACAGTGATCGATAACCTCAGAGAGTTTCTGTGGTTTTCTCCTTAAATTTTCCTCTCAAATTAGATAAGAATTCCTGGATAGGAATGAGTACATATTGACTACTGGGGAACCAACAGCAAGAAAATATATGGATGATCTAGAACATACTCCACTTGCCTCGAGTCATCTCCAGCACTTAAGCAGGAGCCCAATTTCAGTGGAAACTTTCTTCCTATAATTATGGTGACTTTCACTCTCATCTCTCTCAACTTTGGGAGTTCTGCTGTAAAACACCCAACACCCATACAACAATGCATTTGTATCCCATCATCAAGCCTGCAAGCTGGCCAGACTGTACAGAGCTCTCTTGGAATTTTATTTTCAGTTATATATAAAATAAATTGTTTTGAGCACTGTTGGGTGAGGGTCTGCCTAGGTTTTGGTGTTTTGTATTGTCTTGCAGGTGTTGGATTTCTGTGGGGGATGTTTCATTGCTCATGATCTGCACCTGAGGAGTTCTGAATCAATACAAATGCCTGTGCTCAGATGCTGCGAGTTCCACTGTCCAGCATGGTGCTTGCCCTGACAGTGGTTCCCTCTGTTGAGGTCTGGCAGAGTTTGCACCTATGAAATATGCCTACCTGTTGTCCTTGGTGAGACACTCCAGCAGTGAAATACTACACAGAGCTGAAGACCTTGAAGGTACACAAGGAGATTCTCTGACTACCAATGACAACATCTGAGAACACTAGGAGACAAATGCTTTCCCTTCTGTTCAGAATAGGGAACTATTTGGACAGAGAAATATTGGAGATGGTAGAATGAGTGAATTCAGTGGATCCTAGGGTGCTCTGAAGCACTGAGTGAGAATGGTCTGATGCCACATGGTCACTGAAGGAGTGTCTGTCCCATAAAGCTTTTCAAGGAGTCCAAATCACGTGATTATACCCAGTTTTACAATGACAACAGCTGAGAAATTCATCTGCAAGTGTCTCAAAATATATCTCTTTAGCGTGTAAATGGGTATTCTAAACATACACGCACACCACAGGGTTTTCATGACAAACAAAATCTTTGAGATTTGGGATGAAATATAGACAAACTGGTTTTTCGATTGCAGGATGCTCAGAGAGCCTTTTATCTGTGAATGTGCACCATGAATCTCTGGGAGAAAAATGGCCTTTGTAGCATGTTTACAACTTCCAGAACTGCAGAACTCTTTAGGGACAAGCACCAGTTACTTCCTTACAAAACCAGTACGACTCAGAACACCATTTGATACACACCAATGGAAATCTGATCTGCGACTAAATAGAGAGGTCCGGCAGACATTCCAGTATCGCTTTAAATACGTGAAAGTCAAAACACTTTAGACATTGGTTTCATGACTCTTAGGTATTAAGCTATGTGTCGCTGATTCTCCTGGTAGAGGAGGACTAAGCCTTCAGTGATGGGCACATTTAAATGGGAAGTGAAGAAACCATTAGGTTTTGGCTTGACTTTTTCAGGGGAAACTGTGGTATGCACAGTCAGCCATGAGGGTGGTGTCAATATATCATTTAAACTAGATCAGCCATCACACACAGACTAACCTGAAGTTCAGTGACTCCCAAAGTCCCTTCTGCTCTCCAAGCAGGCTGTGTGCTTCCCTCGCTCCTCAGTGGCACATGGCACCCGGACACTAAAGGTCCTTCTAGGCTCTGTACCCTCTTCCTTACCTTCTGATTCATCCTTAGCCACCACCAGTGCTCAGCAGCTTGCCTTTAGTGTTCCCACGGTTATTTTTATCTGCGTTTACTACCTAGCAGTTGATAATGGTGCTAGCATTGGGCATTTCCAGTTGATTATTTTAATTTCTATGTCTTACAAATGTATTATGAGCCAGTTGCAGTGCTGAGCTTTGCACACAGGTTTTATTAATGTGACACTGGCGACCATGCTTCCCCCCACACGTATGCCACCTCACGATTCCCCTTGCCACCCACCCTCTTTAACAACGAAGGAGGTCCTGTGAAGTTCATTGAAATCTATTGAATACACTAAATTTAATGTTAAGTTGGGTGACTAATACTATCAGATTTAGAAGTTTAGAACCCACTTCGGGGTTCCTCTGTTTTGATCAATATCCTAAAAGTGTTCTGCAATTATTTGGGTTTATTCATTGATTCTTTTTCGTCGAGTACTGTGACCAACCGTAAAACCCACGAGGAGCTGAAAAGGAAAATATCTCATGCTCCTGCATGACATATTTGAGGGTGAGAGTTATCTCCGGTTGTAAGACGCTTTAAAAAACGTAAAACAAACAAACAAACACAAACACGTTTTAATAGTTATTGTTTTATCCCAAAGTGGCAGAGATGCTATCTCCAGACTTACACGGAATTGTTACTACTTCATGCGGCACACTTTTTTCTGAGCATCTATTATGTGCTAAGAATTGTGCAACACATCCCAGATCCACCTTGAGACAGCTAGCTCAGCGTACACTAGGAGTGAGAGGCATAGATCACAGGCCACAGGAAGTAGCGAGCTGAAGTATGCACTGAGTGCAACAGCCATCTCTCACAGAAGCAGTTGCCCTAACAAGAAGGCTTAACGGCCTGAAGGAATGCCACTTAGATTTCCTTGTCCTTGTTTCTCTGAAAAGATAACAAATAAACCTTCTACCTTTGCACACGCCTTGCTGAAATGTTCACATAAGCCAGCGTGTCTGCAGTCCTGAAACATCTGCGTAGGTAGCTTTTCTGGCTCTGGGCCTGGATCTCCCAGTCAAGGAAGAAGAGAAGGGACTAGTTTTTCTTTCAGCTGGAATCAATTTTTCTACTCCAACCCATCTCCTCGAATTAATCGTTTCGGAAGAAGCTCAATTTTGCTGGAAAATTCAAAAAAGATTTTAGTTACAGCTTCACATAATAAAGCAATTGTGTAATTAGTAATACATTTCTCATTCCTTTACTGAGTAGAGAAAAAAAAGTAACACATGTATTGCTTTACTGTTAATCCTGACAGTGAAGTTTTTTTTTTTTTTTTTCTTCCCAGGAAATTATACCATTATACCATAAAAATGTCAAGGCATAAGTTTACTGTTCCCACTAATATTCTAAAATATTCTCTTAGGCTGACATCTCTGTCAATTAAAATTAAACAAAATTGCATTCTGCCATATACACTTCAAGGGAGAAGCTTTGGAGTTTATGGCTGCTCTTTGAATTGATTTTTAAGATGGTATCTGTAAAACTTGGCTCGAACAAGATGAGGTGGGATATATTTAAGGACCAGTCAATTTAAGAAATGTTTTTAAAGATCATAAATTGACAGCAAGAATAGACTGCACGTACTTCTAGGTTTCTCGGCTATTTAAAATAAATCAGCGATTCTCCTGTATCGAGTGGGTGCACTGACATAATTCAGTGCCCACGTGCTTCTGACTTGTTTTGGGTTTCCAATATTTTCACAGAGCAGAACATAAACAAGGAAGCTCATGAGCCGGCTTCCCGTTATTCCATCTGCAGAGATTTGGGAAGCATGTTCCTTGCTGGTGTTTCCCACAGCCGAGCAAGCAAACGTGCTTTCTCACGGGACCATGATTCTCAGGACAGAGAGACAAGGACAGTGTCCACTCCGAGCACTCTTGGCAGGAGGAAGCTGCCAACAAGGTCTTTGGGGAGATCATGCTTTTGTGATAGGAAGAGAAGCAAAGCGAATCTTGTCCCAGTTCCTCTGAAAGGAACTTACACCAAGTCTATGGGTTCATTCCTCTGATTGCCAAGCCTTAATGCATAGTGTTTTATTGGGGAGTTTGAAGCAAGGATTATTTAATGATTCAGAGTCTCACAGGCCAACGGATCTCCCTCATTCTTTGTTAAGCACCTTTTGGAAACTCACTGTGCCTTTTCAGGTCACGCGGTTGCCACTTAAGGGAAAGAGATAATATCATAAGCGGCTTAAAAGGGTTTGTGCCCTTTGAAGCAAGTTCACAATTGGTGACCCGGCTTGGCCACCTTCTTGAATACTTTGGCGGTGGAGAATATAGCAACCTTGATCTTAATGGGAAGGGCTTGGTCCAGACAGGGCAAAGCTCTTTCTGACAGGGAGAATGAGAGGACCTTCTCCCTTGCTTTAAAGTCAGGGGGCAGGGTTGTTGGAAGACAGACAGACAGGTAGCAGTTGCCATCTGAAGGATGGCAGCACCTTCTTCTTCTCCTTCCTCCTCCTCCTACTTCTTCTGTGGTTGTGGGTAAACTTCAAGTGGCTTCGTATCCAACTTCCCTTTGCTGAAACACCCATGTTAGCATGTACCTAGTTATAGGAAGGGAGCTTGGATACTGTTTAAATAGTAAATAAAATAACAGATTTTATCTATGAGTTCCACATGAGTACAGCAGCTGCTCTTGGCCACATAGAACGGGTAATCAGTACTCATCCATAGGCAGTTAGATTTATAAGCTGCTCCCTTAGTTTAGCCAATTCTCAATCTGTAAACAAGACACAAACTTATGTTTATACAGTGTAGCATTACACAAGCACATGCAATTTCGGACATGGTTGCAATGGCATTTTAGTTGACTACTGATTAATTCCACTCTGTGTGTGTGTGTGTGCATGTGTACACATATGTATATATATATTCATATATATATACATATGTATATGTATATATATATGTATATATATATATATATATTCATGTGTAGTGCACATGCACTTGTGTATGCCTGCATGTGGAGACCAGAGGGCAACCTCTGCTCTCATCCCTAAGGAACCTTCCCCCTTGCACTGTGACCTACGACTTGCCAACGAGGCTGAGGTGACTGTCGAGTGAGCCTCGGGGCTCTCCTTAACTCCGTTTCCTCAGCATTAGGAATACAAGTACCAGGCTTGGGGGTTGAACTCAGGCCCTCATACACAGTCAGAAGTGTCCGCAGCTCTCATTTCACTATTTCTTTTGTTTATTTCATTAGGCACCGGTTAAGGTTCTGATATATGTGCCTGGACGGAGTTCTAAGTATCTGTAATACAAAACAAAGGCATGATAAAATATTTTCTTACAGGCGTTCTAGCCCACTGGGAATGTGGAGAATAAGCGAATTATACTTTTATAAAGTACATTTCTGTTCATGAATACATAGGATGAGTGCATGTGTCTGTGTGTGTGTGTGGCTGTCTCTGTGTGTTTGAGTGTGATAAACGGTTTAGGACGTAAGAAGAATAAAATAATAACCATGATAGGGAATCTGGGAATGGGTAACCACACAGGAGTGTGGGAAAGGTGGTATCAGGTGGAAACTTCTAGAATATGTCACTTGGAGAAAGACTAGAGAAGACAGATCTGACAAATTTTCCCCTGCTCTCTCAGTGCTGTGCCAGTTTTGAGGGGGAATGGTCTTGGGATCCAGGCCTGGAAGTTGAATTAAAGGGGATCCATCCTTCTTCTCCTCTAGAGGAGGGCTCTTTAGTCCTCTAGACCTATCTAAATTATCTCTGCTTCAGTAGGCTTTTATCCTCAGTAGGCCTCTCATGTCTGGGCCTTTTATCCATATCTATTCCTCCACTGTAATTTTGGCCACATCGTATCTTAATCCCTAGTTTTGTTTTGTTTTTATTAGTGAAGTTACTCACTGCCGCTCAGACACATTCCTATCCAGGCGTAGATTCCGTCCTGTGCTTTTAAAACACAGATTCTATTATTTTACTTTCCATGAAAGTGCCGGTGCTTTCCTCTGCTCTTAGGACTCCACTCGGGGCACAAAACTCTTCGTTTCTTCTTATGACAAGCTTAGGACTGTTGTCTTGACAAAATTCTTATCAGCCACCCTTTGCATTCTCTAGATTTGGACAGTAAATTAATGTGGCCATTTTTAGGTCCCATTTTCTCCTTGAGATACCAAATTTACTCTCTAGTTCATTAAGAAACTTTTTCTGAACACTCAGACATACCCTTCCAGAGAAGAAACACAGATTCCACTGGCCTGGGAGCCATGTTTTAAAACAAAATAGTGTTTTCCAAGCTCCTTGGGAAGAAAGGAGAGGCCATAGGGTCCTTGATCCAAGGACTGAGAATCAGAGATGCTGCTGACAGGAAGACGTTGATTCACACACCGTGAGTTTGAGTGATGTGTTTTCTCTCAGACTTCGAGTTAAGATAAGCCGGAATAATATAACCACAGTCCAGCCTTCCTTTAACTGTCATAAACCATGAAAGTTATTCCATGCCCCTGAGTTTCTGTTAAGAACTCGAAGAGTTGTATTACACAAAATCAGATGCGAGATCACTTCACGGTGTGTGTAGAAAAATGGTCCGAGTTTCTGTGGTCAAATGAGAAGGAAGGAGGCACTTTCTAAATAAACAGATACCGCTTATGAGATTACAGGTTACTGCAGGTTAGTGGGTACTGCCTTTCCCAGCACAGAGTAATTCATTCAGCATTTTGCATATGGCTATTGCAATGTTTGGTGGTGCTGTAGGGAAGCTCCTCTCCCAGACCCCAACCCACGCTCTGGGTTCTTGCCTGCCCCTTACTATCCAAGTGTCTGTGTATTCGTTTCTTCACCTTTGGCAGTCAGGGATATAACTTTCAGCACGAAGAAGACTGTGAAGACAAAGAGAGATGACTAGACAGAGTGTCACCTAGCAAGTGACAGCCACTCAATAATCCATGGAAGTAAATGCTAACGATTGTTAATTGTTAAGCACTGACTAAGTGACAAATTATAGTCTGACCGTGCTCTTTGTCGATGTTTTTCATATTGTGATCCAGTATCTACCTGTCTAATTAGTAAATACCTCTGTCAGCTAATACTTTAAAAGCCTAAGTGATGGTGCGTTTGGAATTCTGAAATGACAAATCTCCATTTGTTTATTGTGAATTACAATCATAAAAAAGACATTCCTGAGTACTTCGATTGCCTCCTTGTTTTGACCCTTCGGCCGTATTCTGCCATGCTTGACGACTCGCAGGCTCTTTTCCCTCCTGTGCATTTCTGTCACTCACGCTCATCTTACTTGTGAAGCATTGCTTCGCTTACTGGTGGCTTCGAACTAAAATGAAGTCAGGAGTCACACCCATGTCGCCAAAGAGCTCATGAGATGATCGCACAGAGGGAGAGCGTGTGTGCAAACACACACGGGTGGATACAACATTGGTTTCCATACTGTAATATATGCATCTTACTAACTCACTTTGCCTTTTGAATGCACATTGTTCACCCTCTGAGCGTCTCCAAATTCCTCTGATTCACTGACGGTTGTTTGCTTCATTCTCAGATCAGATTTAGCTAATAGCCGTGCTCATTCCGGCACATTTTTTTCTGATTTTTTTTTTTTTGTCCATCAACTTGAATTATTTATTTGGTAAACAGCCAACTCTTGACATTCTCCATATGCTGGGTTGAGAACACAAATATCAGTGTGTTTATATCAACTCTAGATCTCTAAAAACGGACTTGGACTGTCATGCCATTCTGAAATACACTTTGAGACTACAGTATGTCTAGTTTGTATTCTGAAAAAAGCTCCCTAGAGGAAGTCTCCTCACAGAATACTTTTTTCATTGCTGGAGTAGGGTGTGTTCAGTCCAGGCTGGAGTTAGTAGCATTCCTCAGCATGTCTTGTTTACAATGAGTCCGGGCCATCTCTGTGATAAACAATGATGATTTTCTTTACTTGTAGCTATTCGTGTTTCATACGTAATTCAGGTGTCTTTGTTCATATGGTCCTATAGAGGCTTTCCAAGGGTGAAAACAAGACAACAAAGCTCCATCCCCATATACACATGGATGGAACTCTTGATTCTAATTCAAGCATGTCCCCAATTTGGGCATGTTCAGTCTCCACCCACCAAGTTCCATCTCCCTAATCACAAGGACCGGAATCCTTCTTATGCAAAGTGAGCCCTGCCATGGCTGCTTTCATTTCCAGAGGCTGCATTGGTCCTCCGCACTCTGTTTTCTCCTCTTCCTTTGATCGCATTTGATCAGAGCTCCTCGGTGCTTGAGTATGAAGTGTCACAATCTCATGTCTTCATTTCCTCATTACCGTCATCTTCAAGTTCCTGTGTGGCCACCAACAACGGAGGATTCAAGAGGGTTGGCAAAAATAAATCCATTATTAGTAGGTAAAGACATTATGGACCTTGCCTCTCATTTGCTTTTCTTTCCCCCAGGAGATTTTATTTGACTACTTGGATAATGTTAACACCCTGGTCCAGAATGTGGCAGACCTGCTAGAAAGCCCAGCCAGAAGACTATGAGAATGTCAGAGAAGAAACCACCAATAATACACCTATACTTAGGTATTGCAATACTAGATAAAACTTTAAGTTGTCTTGATGCACACATGAAGCTGCCTCAAGTAGTTACCTGGAAAGAGGCATATGGTAAGGTATAGTGACAGTTAGAGGGTACCTGCTCATGTCAACATATTCTGTCATGTTAGGTCCTGCAGGGTGTTGGTTCTAGACCCCTGGGCCATCTCACAGAGCACATAAATACACTAAACACTCTTCAATGATGTCATCAGGTTTTGTTGTTGTTCCTATGTGGTTTCTCCTTACTATAACTGAAACATTTACCTGCATTTATTGGTATAGGGAATAAACAATAAACATCAGGAAAAAAGCAAACCTGCATGGCTCAGATAAGAAGAAAAGTCACATCTCTTGTGGGGTACTCCAGAGGACGGTGAGAAGTCTGGGGAGGTAGGTGGTTCCACCACAACAGGTTGATGAATCCTCCTTTCTTCTGTGGTGCTGGCTTGCTGCCCAGCCATTCTCTATAGCAAAACCCCAGATGATGCTGCCAAACCTGGCTGACCAGTTCCAAGACCAGGTGAGAGCCCGCAGTAATGAGGCAAGTGAGGTCAGAGAGGACGAGGCAGAAAGCAGGGAACTATATACAGTAGATTTGCTTTGTACAGAATTGTCAAGAATGCTTATGCGGCTAGAAGATCCAGGAAGTCTGGGTAGTATAGCTCTTAGTCAAGTGGCCACTTGCTAGCTACAACTCAGGAGGGACAAGCCCATAGTGACTGATGCCTTCAAAACCTTACAGTACTATTAATAGCCTTGAAGTATTATTAGGGTATGGCTGGTGGGGGTGGGTGGTGAAAGAATCCAAGGGAGATATTCAGGGTGCGTCATGAATCAGGTCACGCGGGCTGAGGCCACCAGAGGCTTTTGCGGGGAAGTGATGGTGTGGTTTGGACCTGCTGCTGTATGAGGATTACTGAGACCGATATCACAACGGGAGTGCTGAGAGAGTGCCAGGGGATCGGTACTATTTGGGGGAGCTGGGTTCAGATGTTGAAAGCTAGGTCTCCAGTGTGGGAAGTAGTGGGGAATTATTAAGGGTGGTAATGAGCACACGATGCTCTCTAGACTTCCATCTTGGCGCGTGACTGCCCCTCTTCCACTTGCTTCTGCCAGTGGGATGACACTAACTAGGAAACAAGTTGAGGCCAGAAAATGGCCCTTCTACCTCCAGAATTGTGGGCTAACTAAATTCTCCTTTTGTTCACAAAGCACCTATCCCCAGGGATTTTGTTATAGCAACAATACTGAGAGCATGTCCGGATGTAGGCAGGTGAGCTGGGCCACCTCCCGGTCTTGCAAAGCTCACACTTATCTGTTAAGGGTAAGCATCTCTCCCTCTAAAGGCTGTAAGAATAGCATGAAGTAATTGAAGGCCAGGACACAGTAACAAGCCTTCTGAGAGCAAAAGTGCAATAACTAGTAGCATTTATTGCTATTATAATTAGTATTATTTCTAAATATATCAGGAATAATAGTATAGTCACATAAATACAGTCTCTCAGCTGGCCCAGGAAACATCTAGGCATATTTTAATTCCTCTTACTTCCTTTTGCTGGGCATTAAGACACTCTGTCTAAGTACAAATATAAATAAAAAAATACAAATAATAATAGCTAAATAGTACAAATAAACAAATAAATGCAAACAACTAAATAGAAGAATACAAATATACATGAATACACAACGGATTTCTGTCTCCATCCCTGGTCCTCAGCTGCATCCATGACAGATCTCTTATCCACCAGGAACAACGAATTCGAGAATTTAGACATGAGTTTCACGTATATACATTTGGAGCAGCCAAAAGTCATAGAATGTCAAGAGAACAAGAGCAAGAGCAACAGAGATTTCTGTATCTATCCATGCAGAAAGCCCAGATATAGATGACTCCTCTGTTCTTCTGTTAGCCCAGTGTTTCTGCATGTACAGAAAGTTTCAAATGCTCTACTCTACCTTTTTCTTGTTAGTATTGTCTCTTATGTGTAATGTGGCTGCCAGAGATCCAGCCACCTCAGACGTGCCCAAATTCATCTGTGGCAGAAAGGAAAGGCCAAATAGTAAGGTACCCATTCTTTTTACCAATCAGAAAGATCTTTTCAAGGAGTCGCTGACAAGCTTTTCCCCTTGTGTAGTTGTCTACCTCTGGCTGCGTGTGACACAGATGTGATCGAACTGGACTGTGACTGAGAGCTTGGGGTTGGCCACATAACTGCATTAGGAAAATGGCAAGAGAGGAAGTTCCCTTTGACTGCTGAGTGTGTACCTGGCACTGTTCATCATGGCAGCTTAGAGGTCATTTAAGAGACAATATTTGGTTGATTTCTTAGGACAGCGTAAGAGCCAGCCTCAGTGAAGCATGCGTGTAAACAAAATTCAGTTCTGTACATGAGGAAGAATGGAGCAGATTTTAACTCAAATCATTCAATAAATGGAATAGCAGTATAGGTAAATAAATAAACAAGCGAGTATGTAACCATGGAAAATTGCCCTTGAAACTCTGTATGACACAGGAAAAGGAAGGTGGGAGGCTTTTTTGAGCGTGTCATGAAATGCCCTGGGATCTAAGAAGCACTGTTGTGAGTTACTGCACGGAAGTTCACTCCCGTTCTGAGGTATAAATTCAGCATAAAGGGCAAGGGAACTGCAAACTGTGGGTAGACGTCTGAATTAAAAGCTTTCAGTCTCATGGTATTCGCATTCTACTTGTGCTGCGTTTTCTTCCTGAAGATTTTGACCTTGGTCCTTTACCCTCAGGACCAGCAAAGCACAACTGAACCATTCGAAACTCTCCACAACAGGATAAAGCACAGGATGTCCTTACCCAGGCCTCAGAGAGCTGGCTCCGCAGTATGAGAGAGGGATGCTGGCCAGCTCTGCAGCCATGGGCTCAGCTGATTAAACTGACTTAGGTCTAGGCTGCTGGAGCAAAATCAGAAGAGTAATCTCCTTCTGTGACCTGCTTTGTCTTTCCTGGCGAGGCAGTTAAATGTACAAAAGTAAAAGCACACATGCTCTTACAAAAAAAAAAAAAAAAAACAAAGAAAGTAACATTTATGTATGTATACATATCTGCAATTCATGTCTGTGTATATTCATGAATGAGTGTTTATGTGTGTGTGTGTGTGTGTGTGTGTATCTATGTGTGCTTATAAGCTTATTGATCTGTTACTTTAGGCAAAAAAAAAAAAGAAATTGAAAATTGCTAAATGTTCTTCTGTTAATAGTGCATACTCACAGAGACATAGATATACACAGACACACACACACAGACACACACACATGCACACACACACACGCTTATATCAATGTTAGGTAGTTTTAAAAGATGGATATATATATATACACATATATATATATTTATTTATTTATTTCCTAAACTGGGACCAAGATCATCTAATCAAAATAGTTTTGGAATAGTTATCATGATTGCTAAACAACATTGAAAAGAACATAGTAAACATAATTCTTATCTGCACGTTATGTATCAGAATCTTTAGCTTGTTTTTGTACATGGGAATAAATAGTGCCTTTTATTCTATTTTATTTTTAAAATCAGTATAGAGTTAACTGGGAAAAAAAATCACCATTTTGGAAAAAATACATCAGGACATTAATCGATTGTTTCTGGTGAGATGATGCGTGAGCCCTGTCAACTTGTTAACACTCCAGTGTATTTTCTACATTGCATTCCTTTATTAGCAAATGATTAGGAAATCCCATCTAAAATGATAAGATACATATTAACTCTTCTTCTTATTGTGGAAAACACTTGGATTTGACTAAATAAAGCCTTAACCAACAATGCTCATTATTACTGAGAAAGCTTCTTAAATACAGAAAGCACACAAACAACCAAATTAAGTAACATATCAGAATAGGATTATCGAATAATTATTTTTAGCAATTGTTTAATTCATTAGATGTGTCATACCTTCAGCCAGCAAATTCAAGGAGACATCTCTAAAAATAGTTCCAGGGATATTTTTGTACCAAGAAAAAAAATTTTTTTTTTTTTTGGAAAACCCTTTTCTTTTTATTTTCCATAGAGAAAGCTATGTTTTGCTCGCTTTATTTTGCAAACACGGTTTCTGTTTCCCCTGGACAAGCATTTAGCATGTTTAGATTAGACATATATCCTCCAGGTTTCGTCTTTGCAGGCATTTGAAGAGATTTTTGCATCCTGACTTCTTATAAATTGCAGAAACTCTTTCTGCCCTAGCTCTGCGGGTCCTTCACCAATCTACTTTATGGTTCCCTCATCATTTAGAATACCCTTATCTCGGAAGCACTTACAGAGACTCTCTCTAACTATAACTTCAGGAACAGATTAAGTTTGCTTTTCAAAGCCATCCATCATCAGAGATATGTTTTTGTTAGTGTTTTCTTTTGTAAATCATTTTATTATTGTAAGCTTTCTCCGGCTTGCCGGCATGATAATAGGCTATATAAATGATTTTCGTCCCATATTTGTGTTGTATATACTTTATTGTAATAGCACTCCCAGGTCAAAAGCAGCCAATATTATTCCGATTAATTCCTGTCTAGACACTCATAAATTGTCCCTTAATTTGCAGAAAGAAAGCGAAGTCATATGAAGCATAACCTTTCCCTGCTGTAGAAAGTGCACCTGGTATTTCTGGACGAGAGGAGGCCCGCCTCCCTGCGTCCTTCAAAGCAGCAGGCCTCGCTGGCGCAAGGGTGAACAGCTCTTTCTCTATGCATGCAGCCCAGGTGACCAGCCAACGCCTGCCAGTTGGCATGCTGTTCCTCTAAAGGAAAACACAAAGCCTAATCCCCCAACACAGTTTCAGACAAACACTCATTTTATTTACTCATATTCATCTCCCTGGAAGGAAAAAAAAAGGAGGAGAAAATAGCTTGCTTAATCCCAATACTAACAGAATATCGATTCACATTCATGTTCGGTATTTATTGACGTGCAGGGCATACAATGGGGGCTATCATTTAGGCTACTGTGTTCAAGGGAAGGCACAGCCACATCGGAGGAGGAGATGAAGCACACAGTTTATACGGCCCTAATTGTATGTAATGTAAACCTTTCGAACGTTGCACATGGGAGAGAAGATGCCTGGCCTAACGGAGCCATGCATGTATGCATGGCAAACTTCATGCATACCAAATGGATTTATCTTAAAGCTAATTATGGCTGCAGAGTGTCTGTCCTCAAAAGTCCACCGCTATTTCCCAAACTTGTGCAATGAAATTAACTCTGCTGGCTTCTGCAGCAGCTTTCTGTCTATCTCATTAACCAACTGGAAGTGCGTTTGTGCTCCACAGCTCAGGGTTTCTGCTTTCTGACATCCAGCACGCAGTGTTTTGAAATTCTGCAGGTGCCGTGTGGTGCTCTAGGCTAACGGTATACAGTGCAGGAGCCCGTGTTGAACAGCAGACAGCGCATAAGGATTGCTAGCATATGGCCACTAGGAGAAGAAACAGATATAAAACCACCACACTCTTTGCTTGGCCCCTTGAATGTTTTATTGCCTGGTGGCAGCTGTATTTAATAAAATATTAGTATCCACTTGAGATTTAAAGGTGTAACACAATTCCATTTCAATAGAACAATTCCATAAATTCAAATATGAAACTTACATAGAAGCACAATGCAGCTATAATAATTAAAGAAAGTTCGGAATGTGTCTTAGGAAAGGCACATGTGGAGTCTGCCGTATCTGAAGTGATCTATAAAGTAGATGTGGGGGCATCATGCTCATGTTTGAAAGTCAGAAGTGATTCTAGAGGCTTCTACGGCAGACACCGGGGGTTCGATTTCTGTGTTTTTTAAAAAGTTCTACCACTTCAGAATGATCTGCCCAGAGCCTAACGAATTAATCTCTGTCCCCTGACTAATGGTCTCTTCGTGTTTCTCAAAGGTTGTTTTCCTATCACATCAAATGCCCACAGCGCTGGCAAAGCTGCTAGATGCTACAGGACTCTTAAGACTGCATCGTTGCCATTTGCAAGTTCTAAAGCAGACCATGTCTGCCTGAAGGGCTTTGCATAGTTTCTGTTCTGGCATAGTCAGGATCAAGACAGGCAGAAACTTTAAAAGTAGGAAAGACTTGGGGATGGTTTGTTTCAGTGTCCCACAAAGACCAAGTCACCAGCATTGGGGTGCTGTTGGGAGGTGATACACTCCCGATGGGAGGGCCGAGTAGAGGGTGTACTGTCACTGGAAGCATAATTGGGATATGATCTTGGGACCTCCGCTCCATCCTTTCCCTCTTAGCTGCCTGGATGGAAGTTGCCTAGCACTCCTCAGCAACGAGTTCCTGCCATGATATGCCTGCTGCTTTGCTATAGACACGAAAGGAAAAAGATGGCTGACCACAGACTGAGAACTCCAAAACCTTGAGACAGAATAAATCTTTTCTCTTTCTAACATGGTTTGTCTCTGATGTTTTGTCATAGTGATGGGAAGCTGACTAATCCAAGTGGTTATTTTTATTCTAAGTTATATATTATATATATTTATATTCTAAGTTATTCATATATATATATATATATATTCCCCAAAAACCACACACACATATATATACACACATGTATATGTGCACGTACATGTGTGTGTGTGTGTGTTTATGTATATATTAGAGAGAGAAACAGTCTTTCTGAGAAGGAAGATTGCACTTCTACAAAGACTCAGCAAACCATCTAGAATATCAAGAGAAAGCTGACAGCTTTTCAAAGCCTCTTGTGTTCCCAATTGGAAGTCTTTGGGCCAGGTTACAGAACCCTCCCAAAGGCAGCATCCAGCCTATAGTGGAGTTTTGATCTTCTAGGGTGATGTAATCAAGATGGTGCTATATCACCCGTGCCTCTAGTTCTCCGCGGTCTCCAGGATTTCTCATAGGCTGTTACCTGGCTAAGTAAACCAGAGGCAGAGTAGGTCATGACCTCTACCACCAGGCCTGGAGAGAACAGCGAGGGACTTATGGAGGAGTAACGAGGTGGAGTTAGGAAGATCAAGGCAGCACACATTGTTGCTACAGGTAGGACATGGGCTGGTTTGAATAACAATGTCCTTGGGACAATGAAGAAAATGCTACACGAAAAGGAGAGAGAGGTCAGCTCAGAACTCTTTTGAAATAAACAGAGAGGGAGTGCTGTGAGGTAAGTAACAGCAGCAACAGGTGACATGAGGAAAGGTCAGCTTTCTAGACATGTTAGTGAAGTAAAACCCATGAACCCATGTCAGAAGGGCAAGAGAAAATTAAATATAAATCTGAAATTTGCGTGCCAAGCATAGCCTGAAGCCAAGGAGAAATGGCTAGTTGATGGAGAAGCTGGTCTGAGGCAAAGCACCATGAGTTTTATGTCGCCGTCCAGGAAATCTCAGATAAGGTGCAGAGTTTAGGAGGTGATCCTGAGTAGAGATGGGGACTTCTATGGTAGGAAACTGAAGTCCATATGGAGTTTCAGCTCAGTCGGTGAATGGTTTATACAAGAAGGAAAAAGTCAAGATGGTACCTTTGGGTTCACTTGGGATCAAACATTGAGTTCTGGAGGATAAACAAACCAGAGGCTGATAAGGAAAGGTTCATGATAAAGGTATAAAGTTAGGAGTGAGAACCCAAGGACACCCACTATAACTTTATCCTGCCAGGTAGGGTTGGGGGGGGTGTTCTGGGAGGAAGGAGGTGGCAGCTGCCTCTTCTGGTCTTTCTCTGCACAGGAGGGGTAGGGTCTTCTTTCAAGTATCTCTCCTGCATGCTGAGCCCATACTGAGGAATAGGGAACACTGTTCTCTTCTGACCAAGAGGACCCGAAGCAGCCGTTTTTGTTTTGAGTTACATTTCATTCCTGTTGTGTGTTGACTTGATGATAATGTTCTAAGTGACCCTGAGGAGGCTGATTTGTTTTCTTGGGAATGCTATGATAAGCCAGGAGCTCAGGAAATCAGACTTGACAAGTTCAGAATGTAAATCAAGATGAACTTTAAAATGTAGAATCTGAACTAAATTTGGATCTCTAATCCTAAGGAAAGAAGAATCTCACAACCCATGCAGGTCAGATTGTGTTTAGGCCAAACTTCTCCAAACACGGGTCAGAAGCAGATGATACTGTTGCTATGGTAACTTCTAAGCTGGTTCTTTCTCTCTCCCTCCCTCCTTTTCTCTTCCCCCTCACAGTATATTCTATCTTGCTTCTGCAGTTCCAAAGTCAGATAAAGGTTGTTAAAAAAAAAAAAATCAGTGTTCCTTCTAGGAGCTAGAAGGAAAATACACATCAAAAATTATGTTGAGGCCTGTGCTTTTTTTCATATGTATTAAGACATGATGGAGTTATTTAATTACCTTTGCTAGCAAGTTGACGGACAAGCATCCTCCTATCATACTGCAGATCTGCAAATAGGATTATTTGCATCCAATCTAAGGAGTGCTGACTGGTGTTGTTGGAAGCTGAAGCTGTATCAGCATTTAAATTCCCACTTTTCTGGGCAAAAACCCAACTGAATGATTCAATTAAACTCGTTATGTTATATATTCTCCAGAAGTTCACAATATAAAGTGATCCTCCAGCCTGAACTCTTGCCTTTATGATTGCAATTTGGTAAGCAAGACAATTTCCAAGGACTATTTTACTTGAACTGCAATGAAAACGTCAGGCCATAACATACTTTTTGATGCAGGTTTTATGAACGGCACACCAGAATCAACCATTATTTCAAGCACACACAATAAATAACCTTCATTATTCATCAGAGAGTAAATATGCATTTGTGTTTGCAAATATGGCTGGAGGCTTCTTGAGGAAAGCAGCCAGCAGCCAGCAGATCCTTCAGCCATTTAGGGAGATAAAGAATGGACATCAGCCTCTTTAATTGGTAAAGACCAACCTCATAATTTCTGAGAGATGCACAACTCCTTTATAGCATAAACTTTGGGCAGTGCTCTCTGCCCACTGCTCACTTGCCTGGGCAGTGTGGCTCCGTGGAAACTTAACATGTGTGTGTGTGTGTGTGTGTGTGTGTGTTAACATAAGATATATATATATAATCTGTATGTATTAACTAATATGTATATTAGCTAATATATGTATACATACACACACACACACACACACATATATATATATATATATATATATAGAGAGAGAGAGAGAGAGAGAGAGAAAGAAAGAGCAACTTAGCTCACACCCTCTCCAATCCTGTGGAGACATTTTTTTCCCCAGTCCTTCTTAAGAAATTTGCTTTCTTTTATATTTGAAATGTTAAAGCCTATAAACTCTTTTAACGGGATTAAAACATTCTGAAAATTTGCCTTCTTCAGACCTGGGCTTGCAAAGTTAGAGAATCCCTTTCTGTGTTGAGAAGATGGTGCAGAGGATTGAACACTCGCTGCTCAAAAGTGAGGACCAGAGTAGGGAGTCCCTAGGACCATGTAAAAGCTGGGCAGGCAGAACAGCCTCCCTGTCATCCCAGTACTTGGGATCAAGAGAGACGGGATGCATGGGGCACGCTGGCTGACTGGCCTGGCCAGAATTTGTGAGCTCCAGGCTTAGTAAGAGACCCTGATTCCACACATAAAGTAGAGAATGGGTGAACACCTTGTGCCAACATGGGGCACACACACACATCTGGATGCATTTGTTCAACCCACACATGAAAACATGTATATACACATGCACAGCAGGTCCACATTCACATGTGAAACAAAGAGAAAAAGAAAAAAAATTGGTAAAGCTATTGCTTAGTATTTATTGTTTATTATTTATGTTCTTTTAATCCCTCAAAAATGGAGGACAAAACTATTCCACATAGCCATTCTTAGATGTATGCAGGCAGATGTAATACATAAGATGCTCAAGACTCTCTGACTGATAATGTCAAGATGTCCAGTGAGGCCATTTTGTATCACGTGCTTTTGACATGGGTCGGGGGAGACAGGCTTCTGCCCATTTCCACTTCTGCCAAGCCTCTTAAGTGATTCAGTACTGACTTGATTCTTTCTGTTGCTGCCTACTATGACATATAGAGACATCCCCGTCTTCTACCTATGATTCTGTAGCTTAAATTATATGCAGTCCGTACGTTAGTTTGTCAATGCATTTGTCCACCAAAAAGTATTAAGTGTTTATGCCTGGTCTAGAGGTGTCAACTGCCATGCTAAGTGCTAGGTACTTGAGATACAAATTTAAAGAACTCTGTAATGGACTGAACGATGTGCATGTTCATCTCCCATTTCATGTTCCAAAGCCCTGACTTCTGATGTGTTGGTTTTGGGGGCTGGTATCTTCTGGGCACTGACACTGTCTGCTGTTGTAGAGATACCTGAGGTTGAATGCCTATAATAAAAAGGACTTATTTCTTACATCCCAGGGAAGGGAAGTTTAAGAGCTTATACGAGTATTTGAGAAAGCCTTCAGCTGCCTTATGAGTTGACAACGTCGTGGCATGGTAAGGAAGTACACCTTTGAGACAAGGAAGGAATCATTTGAAACTCTTTGTGGGGCTCACTCCCATAACAACGAACACACTCCTTTGATGATAGCCTTAGTCAGATCTTGAAGTTGATATTTTCATGACCTGTGACCTCTTAAAAGCCCCACCTCTAAATACTATTAAAACAGCAGTCAATTCTATATGAGTTTGGATTGGACATTTATACCATAGCAGGGTGGGGGGAATTAGCATTAGCTGAAGTCATCAGGGTGAGGGTATGTGTGATCTCAAAGAGAAAAGGCATCTGCTAGTCAAAAAGTCTGGCTTGCTGTTTAATTGCTACAGAGAAACTGTGCTATAGACTGTACCAAACTATACCGGCTCTGCCTCTCAATGCCAGGGGCTGACACACAGCACCAGTCATGCTTTCTGTCCTAAGAACAGTAACCCCAGAGCAGAAAAACACTGAGTAGCTGAAGCAGCACTGATGAGCCTAGAGTTATGTTAGATTTGGGATCAGCAGGAGAAATTAGACGCATTCCATTCCATGTAGAAGATACAGCACATCCAAAGATGGTATCTGAATGGCGTGTCTCATTCAGGAAGCAGTGGGACGACCGGAGAGGAGTGAGGGACGGGCGTGGTTAAACCAGATGGGTGCTAGGGAGAAGGGTCAGCTCAGCCCGTGAAAGTCCAAGGAGCCATTGCTAAGGGGTTCAGATTTCACCGAGGAAACAAAGGCAAGAATAAAGTAGAATGAAAAGTAACCAAAATCAGTGTCACTGGGGCTTCTTCAAGACACAAAGGGGAATTTAAGAATGTATAATAACCAAGAATGGTACAAATGACAGACAGGCTGCCACCTAGCTTGTGGGAGAGGGAGGCTGTGGTGCATCCTGGACAAAGGTGTCCGGACTGGTGTTGGGAACGCTAGGATTTCATTCTGTAAGTCAGAGCATGGCCAGCCTACTTTCCACCATTATGTAGAAGGTTCCCTATTCCCAAGCATCTCTTTGCTACTCTACCCAACCACCCACTGTAGCTCATTAAAATTGGTTTAAGAGGGAAAGGCTCCTTAAGTCGTAACTGACACAGCTCTCTGAAAAAAAAAAAGAGACATCCTACCCATGACATCTCAGCTCCGCTATGGGAGACATTCTCCAAAGCATGTTCCGCAAGATGCTAGCGTCTGTCAGATGGTAATATTCACTACATTAGCCAAACACACAAAGGAAGGATTTGCCCGTGAAATTACTTGTGAGAATCTCTGAATCAAAAACAGATGGCTTTGTTTCTGCTTATTTATTTGTTGCAAGACTTTCAAACCTTTCATTCCTAACTTGCATTGAGGGAATCGGAAAAGAGGGAGAAAGGTATATGGTGCTTTTTTTTTTCCCAAGCACAGTGCCACAGAAAAGCATTTCCCGAGTTGCTCCCGGAATTAGGGTTTTCAGGAAAAGTGACTAAGCGGAGATCTTCATCCTTAGCATGCGTCTTTTATCTGCTCTGCTCCGTTTGGTCCTCTGCAGAGTTCATGCTTGGGAAAGGCAGTTATCACCGTGGGCGATTTAACAGAAATAAACAAAAAAACTTGCAGAAGTCAGAATCCCATGCTCACTCCCTAAAAGTTCCTATTGGGAAGATCTGGGATGTGTACTCCCACAAAATCAGAGCCGTGGTTCCTCCTGTCATACTCAAATTCCGTCACTGTCACAACTAAAAGAAACTGGGCCGTGGGCTCCAGAGATAAATAGGTGAGTAGGATTCAGAGTATTTGGGGGGAAGGAGAACAAAAAGAGCAGGAAGAGTCATATGCATATGTAATGTATATAATCAGGTGGGGGGGGGACACAAAGGACCACTGATATCTCATGGATAATGTGGTACAAAATTACCCTTCTCTACATTCTAAGAGTCGCTACCACATGGAGTTCCCAGCCCAAGAGATCTTAGGAATTTATTGTTCCTAAGTATTTAAGTTCCTAAGAATTTATTGTTCATAAGTACATAAAAATCCATTGTAATGGCCCCCAGCCTCAGCCACATCTGCCCATAGCAAGTTCTCAAAGCAGAGTTTTCTGTGTAGCACTCGCTGTGTGAAGTCACCTTGTTCTAAGAAAAATCACTCCAATTGGATGTGAAAGACTGTCCTATAACTGGGTAAAATTGAAGGGGGCCACTGGCTACAATACAGACCATGGTCTACAAACTGTTACTATGGTAGTTATCAGTGAGCTGGTTACACAACATTATAGAGCGCCCTCTATGTGTCAGATGTGGATTAAGCACTGGGGAGAGGAATATACAATGGGGGCCAGGCCTCTGCCCTCGCAGGAAATTAGAGACCACTAGAGAAGGGAAGTAATTATGAAACAAATCATTCTAACTTATTGAGTAAATAATTTAAAATGAAAGCATTCTCCGAAGAGCAAATGCAGTGGGAAAAGCTAACTAGACCCAACCATATCCTCTAACAGTTTTGAACCGAAAAGGCTACACAGAGTTCTGGTTTTCCTTTGTTTGTCTGCTGTAAATGCATGTCTTTGTGTGCACGCACATGTCTGTATATGTGAATGCAGATGCACACACGCCAAAGTGCATACTCAGAGGTCAGAGGGCAACTTTGGGTCAAAGTCTGAGGACTGCATATATCAGGCTAGGTGGTCCTCTAGCTGCCAGGGATGCTCATGTCTCCATGCCCACCCAGCTGTAGGAGTGCTGGGTTGGGTTACCTCATCTGGTTTTACATGGGTTCTGGGAATTTGAACTCAGTTCTTCATCCTTGTATGACAAGCACTTTACTGACTAAGCTTCCTCCTCAGCCTACATAGAGCAGAGTTTTCTAAGTTCACCTCATTTGAAAATAGCCACAAAATGGGGTGAGTGGATTACTACAGTAACCAGGAGAAGGGAAGAGATATTTGGGTTATACAGAACTCAGCTGGCTTTTGTAAAGGCTAGGCATCGTAAGGGTGAACCGGTGGCACAGGGGTAGGGTAGATCCAAAACGTCATGGGAAACATTTTTCTGGGAGTATTTGTACTAGCCAGCGTTCCAAAGAAGGCAGGCTGGAAAACACCGGCATAGATGCCAAAGTGACTTCTAGTGTTAAAATCCAGCAATTATGTTTTTGAAAACATACTCCACCAATAACATGCAGGGATGATTGAATGTGAGGAGCCAGAAGATGCTGCAAATCCTTGGGGGGAAATATATATATATATATATATATATATATATATATATATATATATATTACTTAAGATAAGAAAAACAAAGGTAGCTGTGTGCATAGGAGATCTCCCAATACCATTTAAGAATATGCTATACAGGTAAGTGTGAATTGTCATCATTCATAACCAGGATCTTCCAGACCTGTGTCTAGAAGGATTCTTAGTAAACTGGACCAGCCTCCTTACAATAGAGAGGCTATTTCAAAGTGAGCAGATGAGAAGGGCAGAGAGCTATGTGCCTGCTGCAAGCCCATGGGTGTCCCTTACCCACCTTGGTGTGGCCTGACATCCCCACTTCCTGGCCCCGGAATCGAACCTTACTTTTCCAGTATCTGTAACTTTCATTACAACGCACCATGTCTAGGCACGTGAATTTTTCTCTCTCGAGATCTCTTAGGTTTTAAACTCCCCACTTGAAAGACCTCCCTCACATCTCTTTGAGGTGAGGGAAACTTTTCTAGCTTTCAGCTCCAGCTCAGGTTCTTTTTTCCATGAAGCCTTCTGCCAGAACTCTGGCAGCCGAGAGTGCCACCATTTCTGACTACCAACAACAGCGTGTTCTTCTCAGTGCAGCTTTTCTGCAAGTGGAGGAGGGCCTCACTGTTCAATAATTACCCCTTTTGTGGTAATTCCATTGCCCTCTTATTACCTTATGGATTTCCAGTAGCTGTCCTCAGAAAAAATCTGTATTCTATAAGGAGCACATCCCTAAAGGTAAGGTAGGTCTATGATTGAATAGAATCAACTGCTATTTATTTCTTCAGCCATTTTTTTTTTTTGGTACTGGGCACATTTAGATATCAGGATGAAGGTGAGGATAAAGTATAAAAAAAAAATGTCAAGCAGGATCAGGACATGAACTTTACTCTTGTGAGACTTCAGTTGTTTAAAATGTTCTAAGAAGTGCCTGTAAATAGATGAAGTCAACGGAAGCCCAGCTGTCTTAGCTGAGGTGAAAGAAGAGTTTGGAAGAAATTTTGCTGTGGACTGAAGAAGGAACTGATCCTCACCGTTGAATGTCCTGCCATGGCTCTGAGCCCATGAGTATTGCTTCAGCATGTTCTACAAAAGCAAATAATCCTCTGAACAGCACCCCAGCTCCCAAAGTTAATAAGAACATTTAAAGCTATACGGTATAGTTTAAGAACTCCATTATTATGACTGAAGCAGAAAGTTGGGTTTCACAGATTTCTCATTAAGTAATCATTAGATGTTAGGTGTGATGGCTCCCAGTTATCACAGGACTAAAAATGGAGGGCTCCCATTAGATTGAGGGCCTTTGCAAGGAACTCTGGTTTAACCTGGACTACAGTGAGAGACTCGGCCACAAGACACACCAACAAATTAAAAAAAAGAAAAAAAAACACGAATGGCATGTCTATTTCACTTTATATTCTTCTTAGACCCTCTTGTTTGGTTGCTTTCCCATGGTATATAACCCAGCTTTTAGTTTTACATCCTACTCAGTTATCAAGGAATTACTCATGGTTGAAGGCAAGCTGTAGGATTTTTGAGGTTCGATGTGTGCGGAAATTGTCTGTTTTTTATCTCTGTCCTAAAAACGATTAACCTGTTTTTACTACATGGTAATGCCATTGATAATGAAAGTCAGCTTACAGGGATGTCCACGTTGACCTAGAACTTCTCTGAGTGATGTAGGCTTAGGTTCTGCTACGGTATAGCCTGGAGGTTCCTTTTATCCAGCTTCTTGCCTCCAGGTATTCTTTAGGATGTGACCCACATAAATGCACACACCATTCTGGTGGCTTCCTGGCCGGGGCCCAGCTGACAACCTCCTTCCCTGCGGTCCATCTACTTCTGTTGTCAAGAGCAACGCTGGATGAACTTACTGCCTACTGCAGGTCCTGTCATATTGCTGACACACATATGATTTTTTTAAAAGTCAATAAGGGCTTTGACCGAGGCGTGGATCAAGCTATATATATCTTATCTGCTTTCCAGCCTTCTCCTTCTTGGATGAAAGTGTAGGACCTGATTTGTCTCACTTCCTACGTTTCCACTCAGTTTCCTACATACTTGCATTACTCATCATGTAATGTCTCAAACTTTCTGTCTCCATAAACGATTCAGGCTTCTCTCTGCGAAACTGATAATTTAACTAAAAACATTAGTGGGATATAGATAGACTATATATCTTGGCCCAATAAATCCATCTTAGGGTTAAGTTCCTTTCCTTTGTGTTAGAAAATTCCATTAGTGTATCTTCTCTTCCAACTTGTCTCCAACAGTGTCTCTAACACTGTCTCCAACAGTGGAGACCAAAAGCATGCACCGTATAGAGTGATCATAAGTCCCCATGGTAATGTCTCTGGTCAGTGACACCACTTTGCAAATTAGCCACCAGTGAGAACAGATGTTAGGCTAATTACAGAGCTTATCAAGGTTTTTCCGATTTGAACACAGGCATACTGAGCACAATGTTGTGTACTCCAGAGGACTTTTCAAACTTATTTCATTTTATATAGATATGTGATGATGTGGGGTGTGTGTGTGTGTGTGTGTGTGTGTGTGTGTGTGTGTGTGTGTTTCTGGAGCCTCCATGTATAAGAGGAAAATGTTCTCTGAGATACAATATGGAAGCTCTCACTAAGGTGGCGGAATAGCAGAATATCTCCTGTGACTAGTGTCTGAAACCTCCTCTCTCTGGGATTTGTCACAAGCTGATCCAACTCAAAAGTTTATATGAAAAAATTAAGCTCTCAGAGAGATTGGGCCATCTTCTGCCTCTTCCTGGGTTTCAGGGAGTGATTTTGATTTGTGATCTCTTAAGTCCGGAACAATTTGGTATTTCTAATTTATTGCTTCATTTGTGACTGCAGAACGGCAAGGTAAATTTATTCTGATTTGCACAACCTAAGTCCTTTGTCTGACAGTGACTAATTATTACCTGAGTTAAAATAATGAAAGTGTCGGAAAGTGTCCGAATGCAATTTGTTAGGAAAACATGTGGCATGCTGTGTTACCCCAGTCCACAAAAGCCTAAGTGATCGGGAACCATGGAGAATTAAGATTTTTTTTTCCCCTCAAAGGTTATAAATCAATGTAGAAAACTGTAGAAACTTCCACTGTAAAGAACTGAATTTGGCAAAACAAGGGGTGTTCGGGGGCTCTTACAAATCTTCAATTTTAATAAAAGTAGCTCTTTCATCATCTTATCCTACAATCATATGTTAAAAGCACTAAGGAAGGAAAGAAAGTCAGTACTTCTCTAACGCCTGCTATGTTCTTGGCCCCCTTGGCACATTGTTTGCCTTTCAGAAGCTATATGGACCCATCTATTCCTCGATTCACCCTGTATACAGTGATTTGACATTTGTGCAGTTTTCACAAAGACGTGAACAGAAGAGCTTCATTTTAATCACCCATTTCTTGGATTCACTATCTGATGCTCCTCTTTCCATGCTAAGAACCCACTTAATGATGAATTCATTGACCACATGCAGCAATTTCAAACCATGAAAGGTTTCACCGGAGGTTCTATTGCAGAGGCTGCAGCTATGGAACTGTATGTGTGTTTAATATAGCTAATTATTAAAGCAAGGGGTGATCAACACACAGTTGAGTGCTAATATTTGGTGTCAGGACAGAATGGCATAGAAATTCTTCATTTGCTTTCTATCTAAAAGCAATGTCAGACTCAACACTGGATGTATTCTGACATCAACAGTTTTTTAAAGTTAATTAACCTTATTAATTAATTAATTAATGTATTAACTAATAAGTTAATTCATTGCTATATATATTTACATATATGTACATATATTTGAACTTTAAGGTCTATTTTCTTTAAAGAGAATGGCCTCAAACAATATATTTGGAACATCAAGACTCTTCCAGGTAAAATATGTATAATCATGATGATAATTATCTTAATATAGAAAGAAGAAAGTACATTTCCAAAATGTACTTCATTTAAATTAATGACATAATTTTCATATGCACAGTAAATTTATGAAATTCAGCAGCTAAATTTTGGCAATGGTAAACTGTAATGAAATAATGATGTTTAGTTTGGAAGCTCTGATTTTCTTACACTAAAATCTTGTAAGTTATTAAGATATATACTTAAATATTTCACAGGCTAAGTTATTCCTGCTTGTAAAAACCATGAAGAAACCCATGTTGGGCCTGGAGAGATGGCTCAGCAGTTAGTGGGCATACTTCTTGTAGAAATACTGAGTTAGGTTCTCAACATCCACAATGAACAATTTACTGTCATCTGTAACTCCAATTCTAGGGTATCTGATACCCTGTTTTGGACTCTGCAGGTACTTTTATTCATGTGTACATACTCACACACACAAACTCATAAATGCACAGAGAGGGAGGGAGGGAGAGGGAGAGGAAGAGGGAGAGAGAGAGAGAGACAGAGAGAGAGAGAATAAAAAACAATAAAAATAAATAAAACAACACCTAAATTGTTATATTCCCAATTTGTGTTCAGTGTTGTTGAGCAAGTATTTTTTAAAAGCTTTGGCATACAGAGTTCACCTGGAGAAGAAATTTCTTCGCATCACATGATTGAGTTGTGTAAAAACAAATGTAAAGAAGTGATTTTGTTGTCATTCACTCATATAACACTAACAGATGTTCTAGATGGCATTGGAACAAACATATGATGGTGGAACCCAGAGCTTACATCCTTGGCATCTGTCTAAAGCATTCTAAGGAACGTGGCTATTCCAAACACTCTCTAACCGAAGCAAAATGTATATATTACATATAATGGAATATCATTCAGGCCTCAGAGGAAGTTAATTCTAAAACACACTCCACCATGCAACTCTTGAAGCTATTATGCATGCCAAGTGAGAGGTACCACACACAGCAAGAGGCATGCTCTGGGAGCCATAGCCCGAGGTCCTTGGAGATGTCCATAGCCCGAAAGGACACAAATGCAGAGCTGGCCAAAGGAGAAACGGGATTTGTGGACATGTACAGAGTTTTCACTAGGGAGGAGGGACATTTCTGGAGACTGACGGTGGTGATGGCTGCACAGGAGTGCTAAAAAAGGGTTAAAATATAAAATTGCACCACAATTAAAACAACCGGTTTTCAGTTTAAGAAATATTTGCTTTGGCAAGTCTTATATGAACATATTATTTCCTGGTTGGGATAAGTTAGAAGCTAGGAAAATCAAGAAAATATTTTAAAAAGTAAGCAAATTAAAAAAAAAATGACCCCCTATTTAACAGCTGATGTGTTCACCAGATGAAAAGGCAGTATTTTAACAGAATAAGTGGTGAATTATATTAGGTCTCTCTGTTCTCTTCTCTCCCCAGTAGAGGCAACATCATTACAAGTCTCAGTAGAGCCTGCCAAGAGACCCACACATGAGATGCAAGTATCATGCAAGCTTTTTAAAATATATATAAAATATAATTAGTCATCCTCTTTGCTTTCTATGGAGGAAATCTTGGTGATTCATTCACAGTATTGCCTCATTCTTTTTAATTACTGTACACTATTTCATTACAGGAACGTAAAATAATGTATGTAACAGTCTCCTATTGATGGATATTACAATTATTGTCTGACACTTTAGAATCATAAGTGTGTCTTCTCTGAATAAAACTGTGTGCACGCCGTTTCCTGCTATTGAAAAATGGAAGTATTTGTGTAAGTTAGGTAAGGCATTGTGGACACAATATCAAAAGTTACAGCTATGGAAGGGTGAAGGGTGACTTCTTAAGTCAGAAGATGAATATAGATCTTAGACGGTGCGTTGACACATGCTGAGGACTGTGAACCTGTGAACGGACATATAAAGAAAGAAATGGAAGAAACTGGTCGGGTTGGTTAACCCATTTCCAAGAAGGGAAGCAGTTTAGGACTTGCAGGGAAAATATGAGAAAGAGTATCTTCAGGTCTCAAAGTTTGCAGATGCGGAAGTTTCTAGATTCGGAAACTGATCCATTCAGATTGGATGCAGTTTGTTCTTTGTTTCTCTGTTTCAGACAGGCTCTTACTAGATAGTCCTGCCTGGATGGAACTCTTCATTGGCCAAGATTGTCTCAAACCTGCAGTAAACCTCCTGCTTCTGGGTCCTAAGTGCTGGGATTATAGGCATGAGCCGCCACGCCTTGCAAAAATTTCGCTTAGTTGCACTTTTATTGGGTAATCATCGATGTGCGTCAAGGGCTGTCTATATGAGAGATGAAGAAGGAAGACCATTTATCTTCTGACGTGAATCTGTAAGCTCTTGGGATTTTCTTCAAGCCATTAAGACAGCCACATGGGGTACAGGAAATGTATAAGCCTGTGAGAATGAGAACAATCTCTATTTACAACTAAGGAAAAGTTTATCCCAGGCCCACACACACCGTAGGCTTTTGACCAGTATGTTTGCATTAGCTGGCCTTTGATAGGGCTGGAAGTGACAAATTCAGGGAAATCCCTTCTTCCTTCAACAGCATAGAGGAGTGTGTTAGTTCGTGTGACAAAATATCTGAGGAAGACAACTGAAAAGAGGAAAGGTGAGTTTTGATCACGGACTTAGAGATTCCAGTCTGTGGGCAGCTCCTTCCTTTGTATTTAGGCCTGTGGTGGGGCAGAAGCTGACAACAGGATGCAGATTAGCTGTTTCCTTGAGGCAGGAAGTAGGAATAGAGAGGGGGATTAGAGAGGGGATAGAGGGGCTAGAGGAGGGATGGAGAGGGAATAAAGAGGCTAGAGAGGAGTCTTACCTTCAAAAGTGCGCCCCCTATGGTGGCTTCCTCCCAAAAGGTCCCGCCCTCAGTTCCAAGACTTCTCAATGATGCTATCAAATAATGAATCTATCAATGGGTCAATCCACTAGGTAGATTACACAGTCAGGAACCAATCATCTTTCCCCAAACATCACCAGCTGTGGACCAAACACTAGAGTCATTTTATACTAAAAACATCAGCAGGGAGTATTGTTGTTTATTTTTTATTTTATTTTATTTTATTTTTTTGTACTTTTGAAAATTGCTGTTTCCATCATATTTTTTCTCTTTATAGTTACAAGCCCTGCTTCTAGGACAAAATAAGCACATAGCAAAAGACTGAAATCAGAATTGTGTTAAGAGCATGAATGATGGCCAGGCATGGTGGCACACATAGATAATCCCAGTGCCTGGGAGGTAAAGGCAGGAGGATCGGAAGTTCAAGGTCATTTTCAGGAACGTAGTATGTTTCAGCGACTTGCAATTCAGGATGAGCACACGGATAAGCTTGTGGAGGAGGTGCCCGCGCAGTGTGAAGCCTAGCTCGAGCTGTGCCTCTCATCAGCCTTGTGACTGATGAGCCCTTTTCTATCACCTGCAGCAAATGCCAAGGCTTAGAGCTGCTCAGCTGCTGGAAATCATGCACGTTTTGGGGTCTTTTCAAAGTACAAACACTCAGAACCCGAGAGGTAAGGAGAGAGTTTATTGACAAGAACGTGTTCTTGCCCATTTACCAGATTTCCAGCTATTGTTGAGCATTCAAGTACCTGAGAAACTACCAAAGACTTTACAGCTGAGTGGTCATTTTATCATCAGCTAAATGAGCGTCCTAAACCAATCCGAATCCTACATTGACAGATGTGGAGAATGCTCATATAGGGGGCGGGGACTGGATCTTCCTAGCAAGTGGGTTGGAAGTCTTTTAGAATGGCGGGGTGGAGGCAAACGAACTGTTGTATCTGATGGACTTGTGCACCTTGTCTCTACACTCTGATCAAGCAGGAAACTATCTACTGAAATGCTCACTGATATCAAGTGTTACTGTTTGATTATATTATGTGAGACGAAACCAGTCAATAGTTTTTTATTTTGTTTTTCTCAACTAAGCTCACCAAAAAAAATGCCTATTTGGAAATTACTACAAGACCTTCTTTGCAGAAGGCTAGAAAAAAATATACCCACAAATCATGAAATCAGCATGCCTGGGGCTGGTAAGAAGTGCACTAGAGATGAACTAGAGGTCTGCAAAGACAGGTTTCTGGAGAAATGCGTGGAGCAGCTTCTGGGTGAGAGAAATGAGCATTGCCCAGTCTGATGCACAGACAAGGAACCACGATGAAAAACAGGAAAAATCAAACCCTCTTGAACTGCGGACAACAAGAAAAGAGTCTTGGCTTCCAATTTTCAGAGAAAAAAAAAATCAGGTGACTCCATTGCACAGTCGAGACAGAATTGGGCCATAGAATACTTTTGTCTCCCTTAACTGTTATTGCTTTTATTTTTCAGTTTAATCTATCTTCAGTCACACAGGTTTTCATCTATTTTTTTTCCTTAATCTCTTATCATCAGCAGTAATAGATCACCTGCTTTAAAAATATCTTGACCCGAATAAGAAAACCCTCTCTTGAATTAATTACTTCTCACGGGACAGAGAAGGTACATCTTTTAATTCAGAGCTAGACTGTCAGGATAAAATTAGGGGAACAGCTCCCCTCCAAAAAAAAAAAATACCCACCAAACGTCTACCATTCCCTGTGGTCAATCTACAAGGAAAAAAAAACATTGCATTTAAATATCCTAAATACCCATTTTGCCTATAAAGTCTTTTCTTTTTTTCAATCTCGCAAAACCAAATTCTCTTGTAAGATTGACATTTCAGAAGAGGAAAGGCAGACAGGTAAGCTCAGATCAAAATGGATTTTGCCAACCTTCCATTTTAAAGGTCAAGGTTGTTGCACACTAGTGTTGTGTTTTCAGTCAAAAGCTCCCGTTTTTCATTTTCAGAATTCAGGAAAAGCCTGTGAACAAAAAAGCAAGAGAATCCTTTGCTTGTTCTCTCTGGGATTTCAAATGCCCGCCTTTACGGAAAGCAAAACGACTTCCTGTCGTGGGTTCTATTCTTCTGGAGGTGGTGGAAGAATGTTTAGTTTATTAACTTTTAGATTCAAGAAGAATCTAAACGGCACAGAAGGAAACCTTCCCTTACAGTTGGTGTTGCTCCAGAAGGCAGTGGTCATATTTGCCCAGGGCTTCTGTGTGCTCTTGCTGGGATTGCTGCGGCCATCTCCCTCCTGGCACCCAGTTTGTTCTTGGAGAGCTTTCAGAATCAGTCAGCAGTGTATACACTCTAATTACTGTGACCATATCTGCTCTTTCTCTCTGCACACTCTGGCCACAGTGGAATTCTACACAGCCCTGGCTCTTGAGAAACACCTGGCCAGTGAGGAGAATGTCTTACAGTGTTGAGATCTCCCGACTCTGGGGAAGATGAACCATTTGGGTAAAAAGCACCCAAGAATATCACTTCCATATGAATAGAGTCCAAATACTTCTGGATGCTTCACAGATGAGAAATTTAAAGATAATATTGGCATTTAAGCTGATTTTTATTGCTGTTACATTTTAATTAACTATAGAAAACACCCTCTTTTGTCCCCGGCTTTCTTGGTGATATTTCGATTTACAGTAATTATTTATATTTAAATCACAACTCCTATTGTTGTGCTTTAGTAGAAATTTATGGTGCGCTTTATGCTGTTTATTACATCCCTGTTCTACACAGAAAGACACAGGGGAAAAGGTCTGTCTCTTGGACTCAGGCAGGATGTAGGATGATGGGGTGTTGATAGTGAAAGGGTTCTCACATGTGAAAGGCAGTAATGTTCGTTTTTAAATGATGAGTCAAGACTTGAATGCTCAGCCGGTCTGCCCAGTGGCAGGCAGCAGGGACGAGCACAGATCTTCTTTGACCTCGGTCTAGACAATCCTCAAGTTCTATCCCAGCAGCAGCAAAAATGCTTCTTAGACTTAAGACGCTTAGAAAAATGTCCTCCATACCATTGGATCATGTAAAATAAAGCCCCGCAACTGACCTGTAGAGCTTCTGGGTATTTGACATTTAACACCCCGAATGGAGGAATATCTCTGACCCATCAGTGCTTCATCTGAACCTGAAAGAAAAATGTTTAGGTTTGGTATTAGACATCTATATGCCTGTCTCCCTTCCCTGCTCCTAGAGACATATGCCTCCATTGTCAGCTCTATTTCCTGTGTTTAACCCATGCTCTGTCTCCCCTGATTGGCCCTAATGGAGCTTGACAGTTGTAGAGTTAATCCAAGCTCTGGTCTCCAGGTTTCACCTCAGGAAACAATCAGTCCCCAGAGCTTTGGGGCTTCTTGCAAAGCTATATTCCCCCAGAGTCCTTTCCCAGCCCAGCTGGGGAGCCTTTTCCATTGTCTGCCAAATGGACACCAATTAAGTCAACTGTTCCCCAATTAGAATTTTGAAGAATTTGGCTTGTTCTTTTGTACTGTGACTCCAAGCAGGGGTCTGTTTTTGGAATTAGTTACAGAAGGGAGAAAATAAATAAATAAAGGACAGCTCCTTCCTGAAACATGATAGCCATGGGTTTCTCTTGCCAGCCATTCACACAACACGATCTGGAATATGTGGCCACTGCTTGGTAGCACACAAGTTTATCATCTGCATAATCCTTCCACCTAGAGCCCCTTAGGAGCATAGAGACCCCGCTGAAGGAAAATGCTGGCTTAGGAGGGCCACTCACGTTATTGAGAAGAAATGGCACAACTCCTCTTTGTACCAAAAACAAAAATAAGGATTCACTTCAAAGAGAGGAAAGCCCAATGTTTTGCTTTCTGGAGAAAATGTACCCCATTTGGACAGCCGACTTTAAGGCAGATGTGTTCCTGTGGTGAAGGATTCTGCACAGCGAGGCATTTCCATGCACCGTTTAGGGTGTCAATCAGTGGTGTTTGAAATCACTCAGGCTGTCACAGCTGGGTGACACTGGGGCTGCGTTGGGAGTCTTTAGAGAATGGGGACGCTGTTGACATCAGAACGCACTTGTTTGTGAAACACAGTCAATCACAAATAATATCTTCTTCAAAGGACCCCATTTATTGTCGTATGCTTTAAACCATTTGTTCAGCATGTTCAAATGTGCACTCACAAAGAACCAAGGAAAGCAGGTGGCTTCTCTCCCCACTTCTCAAACTTTAACAGGGGCACAAGTCACCTGGGGTCTTATTAAAATGCAGATTGTGATTCTGCAGGTGTGGACTAGGCCTAAGAGTCTGCATTTTTCTAAGCTCTGCATTCTATACCAGAGTTTGAAATAACCGGAGTCTAGATAGTATGAAAGAAAATTTTACATCATTCTTAGTAGTTTAGGTCCTCAGGCACAAACTAAAATTTGGACTTAAAGGGAATGTGTCAGATAAACCATCTCCCTTTCCTGTTTTTTCCCCCCTAACAGTACATACTTATTGTGTGGTAATTCATTCCTGGGTTGAGTATCATGTATTAAAATAAAACTGAATTCTGATTGGCACTTGCATTTAGAAACAGAAAATGAAGATACAGAACCAGCAAGAGAGTCGCTGAGATCCAGGAGCACTGCAGCAGCAGCAGAATAGTGGGCTGGCTCAGGGGCCTTAGATCTTCTGAAAGCCTGAAGTCTGAGTCTACTTGTCTTTGCCATTAAAATGTAGGTTTTGCCAACTGTCTAACCAGAACTAAGTCAGCACCCAGTAAGCGAAGTAACCTCACACAGATCGTTCCAGCCTCAGATCCACAAGTACCGCAGGCACAGCAGCCCGGGAGGGTGTCCCAGGTAACTCGCAGTCATTCCACAAGATGATCAAATTGAAGAAAACAAAGGTTTGGACTGTGATCAGTCCTGAGAAAAAGATGAGCAACAGAGGGATCTCCACCTGTACAATAAGGCGGGGCCTGAGGGACTGGCTCATTCAGTGAAGTGCTCACTGTTCGTGCGTGAGGATCTGACTGAATTTAATCCCAAGAACCCACATAAAAATCCAAGCACACTGTCAGTGACTGCCTGCAATCCCAGGACCGAGGAGGTGAACAGAGGAGGATCCTGGAGGCTCAGTGGCCTGCTGGGTCTACCATAACTCCCGAGCTTCAGATTCAACCAGAGACCTTGTCTCGGAATATAAACTGGAGAGCCACTGAAGAAGTAGACATTCAGTATCTACCTCTGGCCTCCACACACATGAACACACATGTGTGGACACACTCACAAAACACAAAGTAGAAGAAGACAGAATCATTTACGATAGTCGTATAGTTATCATTTGGATTATCAAAGTTAACTATGGTCTTACCTGAAATGACTTAGGAAATAATGGAAACAGAAAGGTACCTAAAATCAAGTCAATGGATAACAATTTTAAATAAGATCTTTTGACAAAATGAGATTGGAATAAAATATTTGAAGGCCATACGGAAGATAAGTTCCCAGGGAAAAGATTTTTTTAAAAATGAAAAAAAGAAAAAGAGATGGCAATGTATCAATAATATATCAGTAATCCAGATTGTTTTAAGTAATGTGTTCTGGACACATTGCACTCTAGCCAGTGAAAGGAATTAGATTTGCTTGTCACAAATCAGCCACAATCTCACCAGACCTCACTCAACAGTCAGATACAATAGTGTGAAAATTCAGACCTCCACGTACAATCTTAGCTACACGCCACAGCCGGAAGGAAAAACACCAACTCAGTGAAACAAAGCTGACTCAATTTTCTCTCAGTTATATTTGTTTGAAAAAAGTGATCAATAAACCTTGTAGAAAAGCAAAAGTGACACCTGCCTTTCAGGTGTAAAATGGCTGCCTGAGAAGCCATTTCGATCCCTATCTTGGAACCCGAATAAGGAGAAGTGAAAATTTCAAGTGAATTTGTCGTGGGTCTGTGTTTGGAATAATTAAACGCTGATCATTTAGCAAGCGCCCAACCTTTAGAAATAACTTCGCCTTGCTGAACGTGCCTCTTCTCCTTGCCCTGTTCTGTCTTTACTTCTCTTTTCTGGCTCCTATTTCCAATAACTTAGTGCAGTTTCCTGGGCAGTTTTCCAGACATGGTGTTCCCTGCTATTCTTTAGTTTTCAGTCTTAAGGAGTAATGGCATAGTATTATTAAAATACCATTACTTTCTGTGGGGAAAAGGAAGAGAATGTTTTTTTGTTTAATTCACTGTGTTAATGGGGCCACTTGGAAAGGCATCCGGAGGACCTACCACTCCTGTCCCAGATATGCCACTGAATTCCAGGCCTTGGTTGGTCCTCATATCAAAGTTTTGAGAGATGTTCAGGAACTTCAGATCTTCTTAGCCTTATTTTGTCTAAAGCCAGGGTCTTCCTTCTGTCTCAATCACCACGTACCTTGGAGGTGGAGAAATCAGGCTACAGCTATCAAAGGATGTTTCTGGCCTGGCCCAAAGCAGGACAGACTGAAACGTTTACAAGATAGCTTGTTTTTAAGAAAGTTCCAGTCCAATTATGGTGTCTCCAGAGACACAAATAATCCAGATAGCTTTTAGATAAGCAGGCACAATTTTGGGAACTTCATAAAAAAATAAAATAAAAGAAGAATTAGCAATGTTTTTAGGCTTGGCCTCCCCTGGATAAAATAACTATTTTAGGGTGAGGCTAACTAGCTTGGTGGTCTCAGGAAGAACTTAGATTCAAGAGACCTGGGTGTTATGATTATAGCTTCCTTTCCTACTTGATGGGTGGCCTGAGAAATAAACTGAGGGTGGACTCCATATTTGAGATGAAGAGACAAAAAATGTGAAACCAGCCTTATATTTACGAATTAATTGATTTTCTCCCATCCAAAGCCCGAGCCTGCTTTGCTTATGAGATCAGGCGCGTTCAGGGTGGTATGGCCACAGACAATTCATTTTCTTAGTGGGGCTAAAAATGCATTCACGTTACAGCCTGGGGTTTGAAAATGTTTCTTGAGCAAGCCAGCTGAGGTGTGTTCGAATCTTCCTGGGCAGAATCTGCTCACCTCATTACACTACAGGCTCACCTCAATTCCCTTTGCAGTGGGTCTGATCCCACTCTCATTTTATGAGGACAATTTCAGAGTAAGCTGGTGCCTAGTATTGATGGATTTTATTAACCAATCTTCTTCTTTACTGATGAAGTTTATCACAGACTACGTACTGTCCACTTTTAGTTTTCTAGTCAGCCAGCCCCTCCGTGTCTTTTAACTGGACA
The DNA here is from genome assembly GCA_026225945.1 of Cricetomys ansorgei. NCBI lineage: Eukaryota > Metazoa > Chordata > Mammalia > Rodentia > Nesomyidae > Cricetomys > Cricetomys ansorgei. Next base: position 6,267,811 of record JAMJFZ010002927.1, on the reverse strand, counting down.
CATTTCTCCATTTGCATTCAAGGTCATGAGGAAAGGGTACTGACTCACACATTTCATTTTGCTACCTGTCTTCTAGATGGCTTGACTATTCTTTGTTCTTTCCTTCCTCTCCTTTTCGTCTTTGAGGTTTGATGGCTTCTGCATTGATGTTTGTCTAATGTATATATACTCTTCTAGTGGCTTTTAAATTTTAAATGCTCGTGCTGTTGTTATAGAGGTTCACTTTCTTTTTTCTCTTCAGAACTTCTTTACACATCTTTTCTGAGTTTGATATTGTGGGCACCAATGCCCTCAGTTTGGCTTTCTCTTAGAAGTCTTTTCCTTTATCACTGAAGGATAGCCAAGTTGGGTATAGTAATTTTAGAGGGCAGTTGTTTTCTCCTGGGCCTTGAGAACATATTTCTAGGCCCCCTCCAGGGTTTCTGCTGAGAGTCATTCTATTGGTACCAAATAAATATGATTTGGAATTTGTCTTATTCACATTGCTTTTTGAAATTTTGACTTCTTATCATGCCCACTTGTAGGTCTTGCACCTGAACATAGATGTTCACCTCTTCCCTGAGATTAGGGATGTTTGGTGTTATTATTTAATTTTAAAAATCTGTGCCTTTATTAGTCACCTCCTCAAGTCTGGCTAATTCTGTGAATCTTTGATGGTGTCCTAAGCTCCTGAATGACTTCTCCATCCTTTATTTTTCCTTTCTACTGTCTGAATTTGATATTTCAAAAAAGTCTTGTTCAGGCTCAGCATTTCTTTCTTTTAAGTCTACAGTTCAGGCTGTTGGCTAAAATTTTAAATTTATGTATTCAGATCTTCAATTCCCCAATTTCTACCTTGTTTATTTTTAAAATTTCTATCACTTTGATAGATTTTCCTAACTTCATTGCGTTGTTTTATTTTTTTTCTGAACTATCTCATATCTCATTGAACTTTTAAAAATCAAAATTTTGAATCTTTGTCAGACTTTTTAACCATTTTGATTCTTTTGGAATTGGTTAGTAAAGTTGTGGTTCTTTGAAAGCATAATTTTTAATTTTCTCATATTTCTATTGTTTCCTCATTTAGGGGTGTGTGTGTGTGTGTGTGTGTGTGTGTGTGTGTGTGTGTGTGCTGTGTATCTGTCTTTTCTACTGCTTTTATAGGATGGTCATTATAGTATGTGGACTTTTCCTTATGATGCATCTCAAGTATTAGCTTGTTAAGCAATATTGGTTTTATTTCTACCTAGGCGCTGCTGTGTAGTCTCCCTGAAGCTTCTTTGCTTGTGGTTGAATTTGGGATTAGTGCAGGTTGTGCCAAATCTAAAGTGACCAACTGTCACTGAGGGTTTCAAAGGAGTAGAGAGTCCCTGGTAGATCAGGCAATGGTGGCAAAGCCATCAGCATATGTGGGGTGCACTCTCTGATGGAACCCCCAGTGGGAGTACTGGCTCCTAGTGTGTGATGACGTGCCCATGCGCACTGATGATGGTTTTCTGTTACCCATACAGGCCTCTAGCATTTGTGACACTCGTAATGTTGAGGTGTTTGAGGAATTTGCCTTGCAACCTTTCGGTGGTGTTTCTGGCCCAGGAACCTGGGAAGTCGGGGTGGAGGAAGCCACAGCACCCCGTCTGTGGGGCTCACTTTTAATCCTGTCACTAATATAGTATCAGTAAAGGAAGAGGACGGGCATCTGTGGGAACTGTGTAGAAGTGGTGACAGCAGGAGTTGTATTGCTCATTTCTGTCATTTCTATGGCCACGTGTGCCAGGGAGGGGCCTCTTAGCCTGCCAGCCATGTGTGTCTGGAGATAGGGCTGTCATTTTTCTTCCCCAAGTCTCTCAGCTCTAGGATATGTTAGGAAGAAAACAAGTGATGGGCGTGGCCAAACCCAGCCAACATTCCTCTTTTTTGCCTCCCTGCTCATGTGCTATCGGGGAAGCAAACAAGAGTGACAAGCAGCCAAAGCTGGGCAGTTTCTCCTGAGGTCCCATGGGCTGTGTGTCGCAGGAGTGTGAAGACAGCTGGAGCCAGATGTTGATCCAGGTCATCCCAGCAAGCCCTGTGTGGGGGGCAGATATGCAACCACAAAGCAAACTCTTCCACCCTGTTAGTGATACATGCTTGAGTACCAGCAGAGGGAGGGAAGGAAGGCATCAAGAAGGCAGTAACTCTCAAATGTGCATTCATGAGCCTGACACCTTTCCTCTCAGCTCCAAACGCTGCCTCCACAATCTCTATGTTCTCTGATTCTGGATGCTTGTCTCCTACAGTGAAAGGTGCCCCATGAGCATAAGTTATAGTTACTATAACTGGACCATGTTGGTGTCATTGAGCCAGTATAGTAGAGTGTCTCAAATCCAGAGATAGGAATCCTTAAGTGTTGCTGATGTCCAGAGCAGCCAAAATTCTGACAAAAAGATCACTTCTTGATATAGTTCCTGGCTATAACACTCTGTGGGTTTACTGCGGGATGATGGAAAATTCTTTTCCAAAGCCAGGCCTTTCCCTTCCCCCCCCCTCACCAGATTTCAGGTTACTCAATGAAGTGGGGTGTAAGCCTATGAGACTTGTGCAAAGTGGGTCTTCTGTCCCACTGTAGCTTGAGTCAGAGTCACTTTGAAGTGACTGGACTTAAGAAAATACTAAGATATAATAGAACCCGTATAGACTTCACAGACAAAACAGGACTGAATGTGACATACAGCTCACAGGTAAGGAAGAGAAAGTCTCTCCTTCAGGGGTAAAGGTAAAGAGAGTCCTGGAAATGACCTCAGAAGGATGACTGACAATCCCAGCTACTGATTCTAAAAGCCAGAAGGGCCTGGACAGATATGCTGCCGATTGTAAGAGATCATAGATGCCAGCCAGCCCAGACTACTATATCCAGCAAAAAGTTCAATTACCATAGACGGAGAAAACCAAATATTCAGTCACGAATTCAAATTCAACCAATATCTATCTACAAATCCAGCCAACAGAAGATACTAGAAGGAAAACTCCAACTGGAGTAGGTTAACTTCACCCATGTAAACACAGAAGATAAATAACCTCACCTCACCAGTATCAAAGGAAGGGAGACACAAACATTCACACTGATACATACACACATATGAACACAACCAACAACAACTACAAAATAACAGGACTTAACAATCACTGGTCATTAATATCTCTCAATATCAATAGACTCAATTTCCCAATAAAAAGACACAGGCAAACATAATGGATGCTAAAACGGGATCCCTCCTTGTACTGCATACAAGAAATACACTTCAACAGCAAAGATAAACAGTACCTCAGAGTAAAGGGTTGGGAAAAGATTTTCTAAGCAAAAGACCCAAGAAGCAAGCCAGTGTAGCCATTCTAGTATCTAACAAAACAAACTTCAATCCAAAATTAATCAAAAGAGATGGGGAGGACACTTCATACTCATCAAAGGAAAAAAAGATGCCAAGATGACATTTTAATTCTAAACATCTATGTTCCAACACAAGGGCTCCCATGTTTGTAAAATAAATATTGCTAAAACTTAAAACACACATTGACTTGCACACACTGAGAGTGGGAAACTTCAATACCCTACTCTCACCAATGGACAGGCTATCCAGATAAAAATTAGACACAGAAACACTGGAGCTAACAGACGTTATAAACCAAATGGACCTAATAGATATATACAGAACATTTCACCCCATACAATAAATATGCCTTTTCTTACCACCTCACAGAACTTTCTCTAAAACTGACCAAATACTCAGCCACAAAAGAAGTCTCAATAGATACAAGAAAGTTTAAATAACCCCCTGTATCCTATCAGACCACCATGGATTAAAGGTGGATTTCAACAACAGAAACAACAGGAACTTGTAGTTCATGGAAACTGAACAACTCTCTACAGAATGACGACCTGGTCAAGACAGAAGTAAGAAAAGAAATTAAAGACTTTCTAGAAATCAATGGAAATGAATTCACAGCATATCAAAGCTTACGGGGCATAATGACAGTGGTGATAAGAGGAAAATTCATAGCACAAAGTACCTGCCAAAAAAAGAGGGGAGAGATCACATACTAACAAATTTACAGCCCATCTGAAAGTGAATGCTTTACAACCTAAAAGAAGTAAGCACACCCAAGAGGAGTAACTGGCAAGAAATAATCAAGCTGAGTGCCGAAATCAATAAAGTAGAAACAAAGAGAACAGTAAAAAGAAACAATGAAACAAAGAGTTGGTTCTTGAGAAAATCAGCAAGACAGACAAATCCCTTGGAGAGAGAATATCCAAGTCAACAAAATCAGAAAGAAAGGGGGAATATAACTACAGACACCGAAGAAATCCAAAGAATCATTAGGTTATACTTTAAAAACCTGCACTCCACAAAATTGGAAAATGTAAAAGAAACGGGCAATTTTCTTGATAGATATTACTACCAAAGTTAAATCTAGATCAGATAAGCAATTTAAACAGACCTATAAACCACTAGGGAATAGAAACAGTCATTGAAAGTCAAGCCACCAAAAAAAAAAAAAAAAAAAAAAAAAAAGCCCAGGGCCAGACGGATTTAGTGCAGAATTCTCTCAGACAGTCAAAGAAGAGTTAACACCAATACTCCTCAAACTATTTTACAAAATAGAAGCAGAAGGAATGCTGCCAGACTCATTCTATGAGGCCACAGTCACTCTGGTACCCTAACCACACAGAGATTCAACAAAGAGAAAAATTGCAGACCAACTTACCCTCATGAACATTGAAGCAAAAATATTCAATAAAATACTTTAAACTGAATCCAAGAACACATCAGCAAAGCTTCTGTAATGCAAAGGACACTGTCGATAAGGAAAAAAATGGCTGCCTACATAATGAGAAAAGGTCTTGACCAATTCCACTTTTGATAGAGGTTTAATATCCAAAATACATAAAGAACCCATGAAACTAGATATCAACAAAATAAATAATCCAGTCAACATGGGATATATATCTATACAAAGAATTCTCAAAAGAGGAAGCTCAAATGGTTGAGAAATACCTAAAGAAATGTTTGACACCCTTAGCCATTAGAGAAATGCAAATCTAAACCACTTTGAGATTAATCTTATACCCTTCAGAATGGCTAAGATCGATAACACAAAAGACAGCTCATGCTGACAAGGATGTGGAGAAAGGGGAACACTCCTTCATTGCTGGTGGGAATGTAAACTTGTACAGCCACTAAGCAAATCAATATGGCAGTTCCTTAGGAAATTGGAAATTGACTTACCTCAAGACCCATCTATATCACTCCTGGACATATACCCAAAGGATGCTCCATCCCACCAGAAGAATACTTGCTCAACTATGTTCAAAGCAGCTTTATTCATAATAGCCAGAAATTGTAGACAACTTCGACAACCCTCAACTGAAGAATGGATAAAGAAATTGTGGTACATTTACACAATGGACTATTACTCAGCTGTTTAAAAAATGATATCATGAACTCTGCAGGCAAATGGATGGAACTGGGAAATCATCCTAAGTGAGGTGACTCAGTCCCAGAAAAACAATTCTGGTATGTACTCACTTATATGTGGATAGTAACTGTTAAGCAAAGAGTAAGGTATTAGTATCCATAGGCAAAGAGAAACTATGTAACAAGGAGGGCCCCAGTCTGAACACAGAGATCTCCCAGTAAGTAGAAATTGAACAGAGGGTGCAGGTGGACTGGAGGAAGATGGGGATGGAAGCAGAGGGGATCATGAGGAGGAGAGGTAAGGAGGAAGAAAATATATGGACAGACGACCAGAATTGGCAGACAAGGGCATGATCAGGAGACCTAGTGTAGTAGAAACTCACTGGAATCTATGATGGAGACCCTAGGGAGGATCTCTAGTAATGGGGGATATGGAGCATGAACAGGCCATCTCCTGTGGCCAGGCAAGGCTTTGAGTGATGAGACTGGGACATCAACCTAGCCACAAAACCTCTGACCTAGACCTATGGCCTATCCTCCCTGAAAGATCCCCTTTAACAATGGAAGGGCAGAACTCCATGCCAAAGGATGAAACCCCTGCCTGAAATTGCAGGCCAGGCCAGGAACTAGACACTGGATAACCAGGAGACGATTTCTAACGATGTCCTGCTCTGCTCGTAGATGGGTACCTAGCCCAGTACTCACCAGAGTGACCTCCTCCAGCGGCTGATAGCAGAGTCAGTCAAATGAATGTGGCTTATATGAATATTTTCTTACACAGGTTTATCTGCTTTATTGATTAAAAGCCTATGGTAGCAAGTTACTGAAATGGTTCCAGAACGCAAAGTGTACCACAGACATCTTGGCATGGCAATTGGCTTTTCCTTGAATCTCAAATTAGGTAAAGTTTTAAAGAACACAGGAGTATAAACTCACTAATCAAGGAGGGTATACATAAATATTCAAATTTCCCCACTAAAGCCCCAGCCATATAGTAAGTCTTCTATGTATACTCACACCTGGCCACCTGCGAAGGAGGTACTACTTTGTCTATGGTATCATGAAATTTGTGATGCTCATATTGGATGCTCATATTCATCTTAGGGTAAGAAGGGGAAAGACTGAAATACAGGATGCCTGATTCTATCTGAATTTCAGATTTAAAAAAAAATGAATGATATTCGGCACAGTGCCGGCCCAAATTTACATAGGACAGAGGTACTGGTCAGTTCTTTTTTTAATTGCTATGACAAAAATTACTTTCAAAAACAACTTAAAGGGGGGAAATTTTCATCATGGTTCATAGTTCCGGAGGATTCAGTCCATGGTGCATCGGTCCAGTGGTTCCTGATGTGCTATCAGATAGAGCAGCATGGTGGGGAACATGGAAGAGGGCAGAGTTTCTCACCTCATGGTACTTAGAGAGCAGAGAGGGAGGACAGAACAGCTACAGTATACCCTCCAAGGACACACCCCAGTGAACTGCTCCAGTTATACCCCACCAGCTAGCTTCCATCACCTTTAAAATACTATGAATGCATTAACTGATTCATTCCTTGACCAGAACAGAGCCTTCAGGATTCAAATCACTTCTCAGTAGAGCCCCCAACCACTGCTTGTGTCTTTAGCATGCCAGTCTTTCAGAGACCGCTTGCTGTCCAAACTATGACTTAACAACAAAAAGTTGTTCATTTGTTTATCTGAAATCAAGATTTTACTGAATGACGGTATTTTTATTAGGTACATTTGGGACTTGGATTCAAACTACATCGCAGTGAGTCTTTCTGGATGCCAAGCACCTCTGTGTAGTTGGTCCCATTTACATCACACCAGAGGCGAGCCAGGGGAATGGTAAATTTGAAGAACTGGTGTGTCTCTGCCAGCTGGCTTGATCTTTCGCCCTGCAAGCTCTTGACTTCGGGCTGCTTACTCTTAACCCTCAGGTCTTTTGTAGTATCTCAGGACAGTTTTTTTTCCTCATTTAATTAACCTTCAGCTGTGATAGTAAGGCACTCTGTGAAGAGCTATCAGCAACGCTATTGTAAAAAAGAAAGTCGCCAAAGATAAAAAGTATCCCAAAATAAAGAAAGATGTTGGGTTTAGGCACAACTTAAAAGCGTGAGATGTCTCATTGGCTCTCTAGTTGAGTCCTCGTTTTCTCTCTTGTAAATATACCATTCCCACCACTTTGTACTGCTGTTTGAAATGAAGATGTCTCTAGAAATATTGTGCTCAGGGTGGTAGATGTTGAGTGTCCAATAAGAACTACTCTCTACTCTTCTTCCATCTTTCAATAGGAGATGATCATAAGAGGATAATTGGTTCCTGTCATCAGTCACCTCTAAAGATAAACCACTCCCATTGTGAAACACACATGGAAAAATGGGCATCAGGAACTTTTCACAGGCACAACGTCAGATGACTTGAGCCTTCAGTGCTTGAAGACAGAGGGGGGCAAGGCAGCTTGCCAGAGGAGACACATTTCAACAGGTATATCTTACCTGGTACATGGCAACTGCTCTGAAGAGGAAATAAATCCTGGTGCGAGAGTACAAGATATTTAGCCCAGTTGTCTGAGAGATAGCTATGAAAAAATGTAGCCCAAAGCCTTCTCAAAGAAAACCCTGATCTCAGGCTATAACCTTATGAGAAGAAGCCTGCTATGTTTTGGGTACACTGGCAAGTAGTATCTCTCAGGGATTCTACCAGCTACCCATAACACTGGCTTGTGCTACTTAACTAAGCCAATGATATATCATTCAAAGCATGAACTGCTGATTGCGTTAGTTCTCCAGCACCAGACAGAATGTAGTTAAAGGGACAGAAGGTTGATTTTGGCTCACAGTTTTGGAATCTTCAATCCATAGTCCCTTTGCTCTGTTGTTTTCAGCCCGTGACAGTTTGATAAGTAGTGGGAGCTTGTGTGAAAGGAACCCTCTCTACTGCATGACATCTTGGGGAAAAGAGAGAAAGAAAAGAACTAGAACCCCACTATCTCCCCCAAAGGCAATGAATTCATTGTCATCTGCTAGGTGCCCTCTCTTGGGGATTCTACCAGCTATCCATAATGCTATGATCTGAAGGCTAAGGTTTTAACACCTGGATCTTTAAGAATGCCCCAGATCTAAACTGTAGCAATGATGAAAAGTGCATAACGTTAGCAAGTAACCCTGGCGACTTCTCATCTAACCTCACCAGAGAGGGTACAAGGCCAGTGCCACTGCACCGTGCCGGCAGGACGAAAGAGATCTGCTTAAGCTTTGAGTTTTCTCATCCTGAGACACGTTGAATTGCACAGGTCCTTTCCAGAACAACCCCTGCTTTCTGAGCTCAGGAGCACCATGGAACACACTTCAGCTTGTGCTCTCTTTTATCTAAGGGCAAGATGACAGAAATGAATCTGAACTTCGGTTTAACTTTCAGTGAGAATGGCTCAAAGGCTAAATTCCATCTCTCTACCTTAGCCAGGTCTTTTAGCATCTCCAGCACAATATGAAATTTGCCTGTGAAGTAAAGACAAACACATGCTTGACGGACATGGCATAAATAATCAATCCTCAGTATATTTATATAGAAGCCAGGTGCAGCATATGGTTGATTGCTTCGTACTTTATTTCTTTGCTTTTCCAAGAAATTCTGATAGATGTAGTAGAGCAGATTGACATCATTTGGGAATATCTGTCATACATATCTTGAAAAATAATCAACCCCAAATCAAGACCGGAGAATGTAGAAGGAAACCAGAACCCAAATCTAAAAGGAAACATCTTCAGAGTTAAGCAAAATCGAACACCTCATAACCCTCGTTTTTATCAGTTTCTTAGACTTTCCAACTGTGTGGATCGTATCTTATATAAGGGTTGGAAACTGTTTATGGGATAAACTTACTGGTAAAGTTTCCAGCCTTAGTGTGTAATCCCCAAGATATAAAACATCCTGGGCTCCATCCAAATGTTCTCAATGAAGCACAAGTCAGGCCAAGTTTCCAGGAGAACAGTGTTTGTTGATTATACATCTTCTCGGCAATATGGTACTCCACATATTAATTCCATTTCCTGCAGATGGCTTCATTATGTGTGCTTAATTTTATTGCTTATGTTAACATATATGCAAGGTGTGTACAAAAAAACTCAGGATATGCTTACATAGAAAGCAGCAAAGACTGCAGTGGTATAGGAAAGCCTGCCTATAGTAAACGTATCTTAAAAGAGTCTGGGGAAATCTCTTCAAAGGCTGGGAGTTTGTGTGTTTCCTTATTTATAATGAAGTAGGGCATGTAAGGGAGAATAAGATCCTAATCAATGAGGCCATAATTTGCAACTGCAATTACAGTGATCTGATTTTTCCCACAATAATTGCCACATGTTGACTGTGCAGATGTCCAAACACATGGGAGCATTTCCCTCTCCATGAGACAAATGAAGGTTTTCACTTTGTTTGGTAAACGTGTCATGATTTATCACTTAGTCATGTGCCATCCATTAGGGTGTTTATAAAATATGGCTTTCTACACTCTGGTTATGGAGTTTTATGATTTCAACAACATTGCAGTGATGAAACCAGTGTTTTGTGGATTCAGATTTATACAAATATTCAGATTGGACTGTGGGCAGGAGTTCAATTTTTAAAAACAAGAGACCAAGAAATCCCGGTGTGTACACATGACAGCCATAGGTTTCCTTCTAAGTATCCAGGAAAACAGTGACCAGGTGGGAAATCCTTGTTCAGAAAGCCCTGTGGTTTAGAAATGAGAGGCTCTTTCTTTGCACTGGATGAGTCAGCAGTGATGGTTTGAAAGATGCATTGGAATTGGGCATAGTTTGTGGTCCTGAAGGGAATACACAGATGTACATGTAAAATATAGACGTTCTTAAAGACAGAGAAAACACATCAAAGACAAGGCTAGATCGGGATGCCTGTTAATTCTGTTAATGATGTGAAAATTTCAGGAAGATGTACATAGTCCTGATCATGGACCAATGGTAAAGCAATATTTTAGAACACAATTCATGGGGCTTAAGATGCATCTGTGGATAAGAACACTTTTTAAACAAGCATGAGGATCTAAGTTCAAATCCCCAGTGCCCACATAAAAGGCCAAGCATGGCGATGCTAACCTTGGTAGATCTTGGGGCTCATTGGCCAGCGAGGGTATCTGAGACAGTGAACTTCATATTCAGTAAGAGACCCTGTCTCAAGTGAATAAAGCGAAGAGCAATAGAGGAAGATATCAGGCTTCTGTGTGTGCATGCAAAAGCCCACACGTACTTAGATACACACACGCACACACACATATGAAAACACAGAACAGAACTCATACTGTTTGAAACTTTCTCCTTTCTTTTTTTACTTTCAAATACTCACAATGCAGCAACACTTCACTTCCTTTTTACAAAATTTGATTTAAAACTTTGTGTGTGAACGTCTGTGTACATCTTGGGTGCCTGGTGCCAGTGGAGGCCAGAAGAGGCCGGCCAGTACTCTAGAACTGGAGTTACAGATGGTTGTGAGCTGCCATGGGGGTCCTGGGAATAGAACCCATGCCCTCTGGAAAAGCAGCACTTAACTTCCCCTCTTCTCATATGAGATCCCATGACTTTTCCAAATGAGTTCAATATAGAAAAACTGTGTTCGGTGTTGTTATTTGACTCATGGAAAATCACATTCATCGATTATGAAGAAGTCAATTTATACGGTTTATGGTAGTTTTGGCAGTTGGAAAAATTCAAAACAACCAGCATGCGGGAAGGCTGCAGTGTGTCTCATCTACACAGGGAAGCTCACTGGTCCCAGAACAGGTGACGTTGTGTCTAGAACACTTTCACTCTGTATTATCTTAGATGTGTGTCATTTTACAGAAATGATTTTTTTTTAATTATGGCAGGGAGTAAATTTTCTAAAGTAGGGGGCAAGAGTGCCATTCTGTATTGTTTCAAAATAGTTTCCAGTGTGAATGTTGTTTTTTCATCTGGGCTATGAAATCCATAGATTGTTTTATAACTCTGTATCATGGCACCACATGTGGGGATTATACACTCAAATTGTATATTTGTGGCAGGTGAATCAACAAGTTTATTAAGTATTATTCAAGCGTTATTTAGCACAGTACCTGGAACAAGGTAGGAACTGATTGTATATGTCAAATAGATGGAAGATTAAGATTCCTCGGGCCAATAATAAAGTATCTTGGCACACTGCAAACCCTGGTTATAGGTTCCTATGAGCAATTGCAAGCCATAACCTAGAAATATCTAGGCTTTTGCCCAAGAGGGAGCAGAAGTTTCTTTAAATGGCATGGCATGTAGTATCTGACAGATCTCTGACTGCAGTGAGGACCAGTACACGATTGTGTTACAGTCCCGGACAGTGTGTTTACTTTAAAGAATCAGGAAATCTACAGAAGGCTCAGAACTAATGGCAAATACCAAGTGTCCATGACAGGATCTCAAGCCTCAACACCACCCTCTAAAGGACCGGCTTAAAATCTGGTTTTGTCTCATCTGTACTTTCCTTTTTCCTGTTTAGGTAATTGCATGTATATATATACATACATATATATATATATATACACATACACATATATATATATATGTATATATACACATATATATGTATATATGTATATTCTTTATATATATGTATTCACCTCTGTTCTTTATTTCTTTCCTTTTCAAAAACATTTTGCTGGTTGCACAATACTCAACAGAAGGGCAAAGATGTCTTGCTTTGGGGAGTACTTCACATAGACACATGCTCTTCTTATCTATGGTGCTCCCACAACTTATAGGTATCTTAGATGATAATAGAAGTTTCTTTACTAAAATTACATTTTAAAAAGTAATTAATACGTGCATAGGTTTGAGGGTACACATGTGTCCCATCTCACCTGTGGAAGTTGGAGGACATCCTGTGGGAGTTGCTTCTCTCCCTCTACCATGTGGGTGCTGGGGATGAAATTCAGGGTAATAGATTTTGTGGTTGGCACCTGTTCCAGCTGAGCCATCTCACCAGGCCTGATAATGAGGCATCCATGTTTGGAAGATATAAAACCGCTTTCCCTTAAGTGGATGCTGGGGATCTTTCTATCTGTTTTTTTTTTTTTTTTTTTTTTTTTTAGAGTCCCTACCCTCGGTGACGTGGGGCATAATGATGAAACCTGAAGTTGTTGTTTCAGGTTAAAAAGCAGTTTATTCTTTTGCTAATTCAATTCCAGATCTTAGAACCCTGGAGCCTAGAAGAAGATCCTGACCATTTTGGCCTCCATACAATCTAAAATATTTAAGCCTCCAAGGCATACTGCTGACTAACCCACTCAGACTAGCTCCTTCTCAACTCAGGGCTGTACTGAACTCAATTGATTCCTCTGGTTCAACTCAACTTACTCACTGTTCTGGCTCAAACTCTTTTCCAAGCTGACTTGTTCAAACTGACCTTCTGAGCCAATTGACTGTTTCTGACTGAATTCTTCTATCTCTGGCAGACTCTGGTTGACTCCTACAACGTCTCTAACCGAATTGCTCTGCTTGGCTTCAAACTGACTCACTCTTCCCTCTGACTTCTTCTGCTGAATTGCCTCTGTGTCTCTGCCTCAAACGCCTCTCTTTGCCTCTGTGCCTTGTCCCTCTCTGAGCTCTCATTGTTCCATACTTCCTCAGTCAGCCTCTAGGTTTCTCTGTCTCATCTCAGTCAGATCTCTTCATTGTCTTTCTGCCAACTTTGCTTCTGATTTGTCACTTTGCCTTCCCTTCACTTTGACTCATTTCAAATGTCATTTCCTGTCTGACACTGACTCCTTCTGAATACAGCTTCCTGCCTTTGCTTCTGTCTTGAACATTAAAGGCCTGTGCTACTAGTGCCTTCTAAATACTGGGATTCAAGGTGTGAGTCACCACAAATTTCTGAATACTGGGGTTAAAGGTGTATATCAACATTCTTTCTACCCTAGAACAGCCATTCTCCTGGATTAAAGGATTAAGTATTCCTCTACAGAAACCCTTCAAATTATAGGAGGAAATGATGAATTCTGTTGGATTTTCTCATCAGATTAATTCTTCAACAAAGTTTTGAGAAGAAAGGGAATAATGGGTAGAATCAAAGAATTTCTATATTCCTTTGAACACATAAAACAATAATATATTCTTTATGGTTAATGAAATACACATCAAAGATTAAATATGTAGATTGCCAAACCATGAACAAGAGAGAAAAAAAAAAAAAAAACAAGGCTGGAGAGATGGCTTTGCAGTTAAGAGTATTAGATGCTCTTCCAGAGGACCTGGGTTCCATTCCCACCACACACGTGGCAGCTCACAACTGTCTGTAACACCAGCTCCACTGAATCTGGTACCTTCAGGCAGACATACATGCATGCGCGTATGACAAACACCAATTTACAAAACAAAAATTAGTAAATCTTTTTTAAAAAACACCACTTCTGTCTTCACATTGCCATCCCAGACACTAGCATCTTCTTCTGTTTGTTGGTATCGATAACACCCGTTCAAAACACTGATGTGGACTTTGTCGTTCAACCAAGTTCACATTGTGCTCTATAGAAGACTTTTTAATCAGCCACGAGATTCTGTGTTTAAACTTTGGTACCATTGATATGCAATTTAATACACTGCATTTGTGAAAGTGTTGACTGAGTTGTACTTCTGGACAATGAGCCATGCTGTTTCTTAAGTTCAAAATAAACACATAAGATCTCAGTGGAAGCCACAAAGATGACACTCTTGGTTTATTTCTTTTTAGATGGCAAGCCATTTTGCATACAGTGGTGGGTAAACTTTGAATGGTGCAAGGCCACAGCTATCAAAGAATGTATAGAAATCCAGTCCACATTCCCTCGTGAAGTCTAGCTTCTCAACTCTGAGGCCTGAAGACTAGGCAATCATACCAGCCTAGCTCTTCCCCGAGAAGTAGTGTCAAGGAGACCTGAGAAAGAACAGATAATGTGACAGTGTACCATGGGAGACAAAGTCTGAGGGCTGAGAGCGTAACAGTCTCTAGCTAGAACAAGCCTACGTTCCTGCTCTCTAGGTAGCTGAAATGACGAAAAGAGCCAGCTATACAGATCTTAATTCTTTAAAATTTAAAAGCTAACTTGGTGTCTTTTAGTCAATTTCCTGCACAGGAAGGAAGAATTTATTAACTGCCTCTAGTATTAAATGGAGTGCTAATGGTTAAGTACAACAGTTCAACAGGTGCCAAGTAGATCTATAGTGGCATTATATCAATATTAATCTCAGTGCCTTGCAAATGCATTTGAGGAGTGATAGTGTTTCCCCCCCCACCCCGCCCCACTGAGTCTAAGAGTCTGTCTCACTCCAAATAATAGAGTGGCTATTATACCTTATTGTTGAAAACAGAATGCTAGGCAGTCTTGTTTATGAATCCATCCTTTGTAAACGTTATTACACTCTTCTATGTGACAAGAAGTATGTGAGCATAATTGTGCACCTTAAACAGTAATGATAAAAGCACTAGAGGGGTTGAATCAGACTCAGAGAGTGATTCTCTGATTAGAACTGCAAGATTAAATCTGTAAACCTTGAGTCTTTGTATAAAAGGCACTCACATAGACTCTTGGAAGTAAGCCTGCTGTAGCAAAAAGATGGATGGTGGTTATTTTGCATACCACGTTCTGTTTTTGTTAGTCAGCTTTTCCTTAGAGGCTTAGACTAATTCAGTTGTCAATAGGGACAGAACCCATAGAACTGTAGGGTTTATAAGCTCATGGGCAAATGAAAGCCAACAATTAATGTTACTCTCAATCAACTTTTATTTTTAAATAAAAATATGATTTATGTGAATCAGCTGCCACAGGGAATAACAAAAGGGAAGTCTTTTTCAAAATGGCCTTCATTTTAAAACCACACGGCCAGGCCATGGCTCCTTTCTGCAGAAGAAAGCCCTTTACAAGCATCTCACATTGCACCCTACTCTTGATCCTTTTCTATAGAGCCACTTAACTTCATGTTGTCCCGGTAAATGGAAAAGAACTTAACATTGGGTGGAAATCATCAAGCATTAAGTAATTCTGTGCTCTTCCGGATTTAGGATTACGGAAGAGATGAATAAACTGTGACTCTCCAGTCCCCCCCCCTTTTCTTTACATATTAGTATTTACCCCAAACTTCCCTTTTCAGCAGTTGACCCATTTCACTCCCCCCCTTGTTTTTAGCAAGAAAGAAAAAGTATGAGCACATGGAGTAGAAACATAAAACTGTGAGACTGA
The DNA here is from genome assembly GCA_026225945.1 of Cricetomys ansorgei. Classification (NCBI taxonomy): domain Eukaryota; kingdom Metazoa; phylum Chordata; class Mammalia; order Rodentia; family Nesomyidae; genus Cricetomys; species Cricetomys ansorgei. The sequence goes on along the minus strand of JAMJFZ010002927.1, from coordinate 6,252,142 downwards.
AAATCATGCAAGCATTAGAAAGGTGGAAATGGAAATTACTAATGGAGTGAAGACCTTCTGTGGTCTATGCTCCCATTTTATCCATGGAAGCCATGTTTTCAAAACATAGATACTTGAGAAGTTGGAAGAACACATTCTGGCCACCACCTTATGCTTCCATAATGGCTTATCAACTCACCGAAAAGTTTTCCTCAGGTAAAAATGTTGGATAAGCTCAGACATTAAGACGGAAAATATTTTAAAGCTCTTTCATAGCTATGCACACCAATTCACAGGAAATGAGACTTGAGCTCATCAGCCAACATTCACGCAGAACGCAGTAGTCGCAGTGAACCTTCTGCCATGAATGTCTCTTTTTACAAATAGATTTTACCTCCCTAGTGGAAAAAAACGCCCTTGTGCTGTAATGTAAGGAGTTAGAAAATTCAAACGCAAGGTCTTAGAATGAAATTCAAGTGGAAAGATGGTCATGTAGCCCAATGGCAAGAGTCTTTGTCTAGTATGTGGGAAGCCTGGATTCATTCTCCATCATTGGAAAACAGGAAAAAAAATAATTTAATTAGATGAAGAATTTCTAATGTATAAAAGATATGAAAGCTTAACTTGAGCCATGTACTTATGGCTGCCTTATTTATTAAACTACACCTGTGTATTTTTACATGATTTCTAAACAAATCATTAAATGCAATGAATAAAATTAATATCGCATCATAATAATCAATCCACAATTCATTTCTCTTCTTATAAAAACTAAGTTTCAAACACAATAACAATAAAAGGAGATTCCCTTTATAAGATGTTGGTCTTAATGCCTGTGTTGTTGAAATCCTGTTCGGAAAGTCCTTTCCTGAGCCAATGATTTTAAAGGTATTCTCTACTTTCTCCTCTACCAGATTCCAGATATTGGGTCTCATGGTGAGGTCACTGATTTACTTCTAGTTGAGTTATGTGGAGGGTAAGAGATATGGATTTAGTTCCATGTTTCTACATGCAGTCATTCAGTTTGGCGAGCATCATTTGTTGAAGATGCTATCTTTTACCCCATATGCATTGTTGGTGCCCTTGTAAAAAATGAGGCAGCTATAGGACTATAATCTAATGTATGCTTCTCAATTCTATTCCACTGATCTGAGACCTCATGAAACTAAACGTCTATGCAGCAAAAGAATACAATCATTCGAATAAAAAGGCAGGACCCAGAAGGGGAAAATTAATTGCCAGCTATATATCTATAGAAAGTTAGACTCTAAGACATACAAAATTATACAAAAACTAAATATCAAGAAAACAGACAACCTAATTAAAAATGGGACATAGGAATAAACAGAGAGGTCACATTGATGAAATAAAAATGTCTGAAAATAATTTTTAAAAAACATTTTACATACTCGACCTTTCAGAATAAGCAGATTTAAATAACTTTGAGATTTCACCACATTCCCCATCAGAATGACAAAGATTAAGCAAGCAAAATGACAGCAACAATACAAAATCAAAAAATGCCAGAATGGCTATAGGAATATTGGAGTGCTTACTCACTTCTGGTGAGAGTAAAATTGTGTGGCCCCTATAGAAACCAGTGTGAAGTTTGTTCAGAAACCTAGACATAGATGTACCACATGGTCCAGCTGTAGCAAGGCTGAGCATATACCCAAATGCCTCCATTTCTACTGTAGAATTATCTGCTCATCCATGGTCATTGCTGCCAAAGTAACAATATCCAGAGACTGGAAATAACTTAGAGGCCCATCAAGTGATGAAATGGACAATAAAAATGTGACATATTTACACAATGGAATATCATTCAACTGTTAAGAAAAATCAAATTATGAAATTTGCATGTAAACAGATGAAGCTGGAAACATTCTGTGTGACATAATCAGACTTGGAAAGATCAAAGTTTGCATGCTTTCTCTCATTCTCTCACTACATTTCAATCTTCAGACATGTGTGTTTCCCTTGGAATGCCTATTGAGACCAGGTGATTAGTAAGAAACCGTGGGGACAGTTACCAGTGGAGGCAAGGTAGAGCACAGTGGTGTAAAGATGAAAGGGAAATAATCAAACCTGAAGGGCTAAACTGGGGTGAAGGATGGGAGAGAAGGATAGAAGAGCGAATATGAGGATCAATAAATAAGAAAGATTAAAAAAAACCCTCATGGAAACCTATACTACAGGAACTTTCTAACACACACACACACACACACACACACACACACACACACACACACACACACACACATACAAGATACTACAAGCTAAGAAATAAAAATGAATGGGTTAACTCTTTTGGAGTTTCTGGCTAATGAAGTCCTATTGACCTCCCAACATTACAGACTTTGCCAATGCTATTGATTATGCTCCAGAACTTGTTGGTAAGACCCTGTTGCTGAAGACACCACATCTGAGACATACTCCACAGTGGCGTCAAGCTGGAGCTTTTCTAGATGCTTCATCCATATTTGGCCAACTTTCATGGTGCTAGAAGGTCCTATTCATGCTACCAGAAGATAAAACTAATCATCAGTCTCGCTTAGCAGTGAACCCTCTGAGCTACAACAATGACTGGCAAAGTGCCATGAATACCATGAAAGTAGCCAATCACTTTCTGGTCTTATTGAAGGCTTATTCCACAGGATGAAACCCATGTCTGGCACTATTATGGGGCCAAGAACTTGTGGCTAGAGCTCATAGGTCCTAGTGGAGAATCTACTGTTGTTTAATCTTCTAAAAGGATGTAGCATTAAACTGATTCCTAATGCCTTATCATTGTGCCCATAGATCAATTCTTCTCTCAATTCTCATCTGAGAAGTTTCTATATGCATAGATGGAGATTAACACATAGACTCAAAACTGACCAAAATAGACAGAATAAGAGACTACAGAACTCACAGCCCTAAATGAGATGTCCGTATTGAATCCCCTGTCCCCAAGGCTCAGGGATAATGGTAAAACAGTGAGTAGAAAGTGTGTAAGAGCCAGAGGCAGTAGATGACTACAAGGAAATAGTTTCTTCCAGACACAGCATACAGTGCACACATGAATTCAGAGACGGTGGCAGCAAGCACAAGATCTGGACAAGCTCATGCCAGGCCAAATTCTAAAACACAGAAGGAAAATAGACGCAAAACCTAATCCCAGAAAGGAGCTATTTGCAATTGACAGCTGCCAGAAAGACAGATGGTCTCTTTAAGTGTGAAGCCCCTGGTAAACTGGCCTCACTTCAGGGGAAGGCCATACAGCCAATAGTGTATAAGAAGAAAAAATTGCATTTGATGGATTAAATATAAAAGAGAACACAAAGTACCTGAGGAATGACCAGTTGCCTATGGGAGGTCCTGGTCCCTGTGGGATGCTAGGGGGCCTGTAGGATGCCCTGATGCTTGCAGGATACCTGGGAGCCTGCTCAGTGTCCAGGTTTGGGGGGAGGTGAGACCCAACTTCGGGTCAAACTCTGTCATGCTTTGTCTTGGGTTAATAGGGCAAATGTCCGTTATCAGAGGAGCCTTCTGCCTCCAAAGACCTTGTGATCCTGTGATCCATGTTCCTGCCATACAAGTTTGATCTAATATTCTCTCTCTCTCTCTCTCTCTCGGGCACAGGGGCAGGACGGTAGAACAGAGGAATGGACTCAATTTATTAATAAAAGTATTATTAAAAAGAAAAGAAAAATAAACTTCTTTGTTCTAGCTTTTAAACAGAGAGAGGACCCAAAGTTGGATGAGAAAGGAAAGAAGGGTAGATCTGCCACGAGTGGGGAATGGCATGAATAGATGCATGTAATCAAAAAGCACAGTACAAAATTCTCAGAGAACTAATGGAAAATAAAATAAAGAAGGAATCGGGCAGAAACTTGCACATATTCCTAGCAAAATAGTTGTTGGTACTGAGAATTAGCGAAATTTAAAATCTGGAAGTGAAAAGTAGCAAACTTGCAACAGAAATAAATCCAACCGAGTATGAGTCTAAGGACGAACAGCCCAGGAGTCTAAATTACACGTGTGCAGGGACGCTGCCACCAGATGTACACTATCATCTTCAGATGGGCCCTAAAGTTAATAGCCTTCCATACCAACAAAATAAGACCAGAAAAGAAAAAAAAAAAAAACAGAAAAACTAACTTACCTTGGTTAGAATAATACCATGACTCACTAAAGCAGCGCTTCTCAACCTTCCAAATGCTGGGACCCCTTAACGCACTTTCTCATGTTGTGGTGACTCCCTACCGTAACATTGTTTTCGTCGCTACTTCATAACTGTAATTTTGCGACTAAACAGTGTGTCACTTCCTATGATTATTGGAAATACGTTGTTTTCCAATGGCTGGGACCCACAGGTTGAGAACCACTGCACTAAAGGTGGGGGAGTAACAGTTTGATAATTTAGTGATTGCTCTGGGTTTTCATAAACAAGTCACCCCCTCATTAAGAATACCATCAGCTACTGAGAGACCCTATTTAAAAGACAACTTGTAAAGCTCCTGAGGAATGATGGCAGAGGTTGACTTCTGCCATCCATATGAGTACATGCATATGGAGACACACACACACACACACACACACACACACACACACACACACACATTCTTACACATGTTCATACACACAGACGTGATAAACAAAGAATACCCTTAGCTATTAATTCTGATAAAGGGAAAGTGTAAGTATTAACCCTTGGCCAGCCACTTCTGTATATCCGAAATTGTTATTCACATAACGTAAAAGTTCGTTATACCTTTACCATAAGGATATACAAATATCAGAGCGTAGGACACACAGAAATTTAGACCCCATTATTATTTTGAATTATGAGAAAAAATATTTGTCTATAATATTTTCATATTTAATATGTTTTCATAGCATCCAGCTATTTGCCCTGAAAAATAATGAAATGCTATTATTTACGATCATAACCAAGGGGCTGGAGAGCTGACTTGGCATTTAAGAATGTTCGTTGATATTGAAGAGGACCACTGATTCATTTCTAATACCCACACAGGGAGAGGCACAACTCCCTATCACAGGGGATCAACACCCTCTTCTTCCTTCCACAGGCACCCGCATACACATGGCGTACACACAGAGACATATGCATAGATAAAAATAAGGTAACATTTGAAAAGATCATACTCAATAAAGCAAAATATGAAAACATTTTTCAAAATCAATATGCAGTTAGTTGAGGACAAATGGAAAAATGCAGCAGCATAAAAAAGTAAAGAATTCGCAAATGCTTGAGTAGATTTCTTATGAAAGTGTCCATGTGTAAGGGAGGGGTGACTCCTCATTCAGACACACAGATTCATGTATGAAATCATGCCATTTGCGCTGCTTAACAGCTAGAAATTTTCTTTACCATTATAATGAATAAATTTTCATGTTATTTAGTTCTGGAAGTTGCAGTTAGTGTTAGGATAATTCCCCATATGACTTTTTTATATGTTTTATAAACAATCTAATATTTCTGTAAAATATTTTTTCAAACTTCTGCTGGGATGCATGGTATTATCATGAGTGTTCTTGAATCTATATTTTTGTCAGTTTCCCTCATTTTGCCTCGAGGAGTCCTTTCTTAAATATGAAGTGCCTTGGTCAAAGGATGTTGTCTTCCAGAAGAGAAGATATCATACATGTTATGCCAACATAAACAAGGATCACTTGTCTGACACATATTCCTGACAGTTCAAAAGAGGACAACTTTTAAGTAGTTATTTTGACTGTTAATCTTATTAGTTAATTGCATCTATCCTTATAAATGTACTGACCAATATACCAGTAAAGTCCTTACCATTTTCTTACTAAAATTTTAACACCCATTTTCTAAGTACATGATCAGTTAGCAAGTGAAATATTTTGGACATTACACACCTATCACGTGTTTGACATTTTCTCATAGTGAATCATTTGCAATTCATATTTTCCTTAAATAGAGTGAAACATTAATTATTGTTCCATTGATGTCCTGCTTAAAAATGACTTGCTAGGGCTAGACAGAAGGCTTAGCAGTTGAACCTGCTTGCTTCAGCTCCAAAGAAGCTGAGTTCAGTTCCCGGCACCCATGTTAGGTGGTCCACTAATGGCTGTACTCCAGATCTGGGGGATCACATGCAGGTTTCCACAGGTACCCTCACACATGTCAAACACACTTACACATACACACACACACACACACACACACACACACATATACTCACACTGAAAAAAAGAAAGAATTTGCCTTGGCAGTAATTCTGGCTAACATTTATCAAATATTTAAGTATTTGATAAATTAAGCTTCAAATACTTAATTTGTGTTGATATATGTTAATTGAGTGAAAATAAGTATACAATCTATATTTTTCCTATAACAATTAGAATTTCTAATATTTGTGGAATTTGTTTGGGGAAGTGATATGAAAAAGCCAACATTATTTTTCACATAATAAATGATAGAAATTCAACCCTACAAGACATAGTGAATAATTCAATCATTCAGAATTTGATTTAAAATTCCATCTTCAGCTTGCATCTTTGAATAGCAACATGGATAATAATTAACTGTTGTGCATGGAATTCTGTAATGGCTTTCCAAAACATAGTCATTAATTTTAAGTTTTGAAATGCTAGAACATATTTTTTTTTTCCTTTCTATCAATCAGATGGTTCCTGAGGAAGTGTTTTGAAATTAATTAGAAAGTTAAACTTAGTTTTTAAACTTAACCTGGACATCCAAGCACATGTAAATTTCAACTGAATACAATAAAATAATGCCCACTAGTATTTTTACTGCAAATGCTATAATTAGAATCAGTGACACAGGCCTTGCCTTAGTTATTCTAGTAAAATTGTGCTTGGCTAAAGTGTGTGTATTTATGTTACAGATGTAGGCATTTAAAAAAGGTACAATATGAATAGTATCACCTTGTATGCAATTTATACACCTAATCTACTTGTGTGAAAATACCAAAGTATCTCATCACAGATGAAGAATTAACTTCCCGTCAGGGAAAATTTAAATTAAGACTCCTTGGTTTACAACTCGACAAGACTCAGATCTAAAATTCCGTTTCCGGAGCTTTATAAATCAAGTGCGCCCAGCAGAGGACATTTCTTTTTGTTGCCGTTATATGTGAAAATCTTTGGACCTGGGCTGGCAGTGTTTCCCACTCTTGCCAAGCAAAAGCAATCACCTAGATATTAAATCCTGAAAAAGTCAAGGAATATAAATGAAGAAGGTTGAAAATTAGACCCTGAAGCACTTCTTCTCTTTAAGAGAGTGAATGCTAAAAATAACTCATGGGTCCAATCTCTAGAACATGCATGATGACTCATTCTTTAAAAAAAAAAAACATATATATATATATATGAATATTAAGACAGGGAAAAAGTCTTCCTAATCATTTTAGCCAAATGTCCACCTGGAAGAACCATTTTTTTTAACTGTCCATTGAAGATATAATGTATTTAAATGTTTCCTGTTAGTACTTTTCTTAAGATGAAAAAAAGGTGATTATCTTTAAGCATCTGATATATTTTAGGCAGGAAGATGGTGGCTGGTTCGTGTGTTTACTGAGTTAGGTGCTATCTCTAACACGTGTATGGTCACTTCTGCTTTTTCTGTCCACGTGCTGTTGGGAAGAACAGAAGTTGGACCAATGGGCCCATTTGGCTTGGTGGCTTCAAGAGTAGGAATTTTTACATCTATTTCATCACGAATGGAAAAAGAAGCTTCCATCTTCACAACCCTGGGTCCACAAATGTTCTGTCACATTAACGTACAGTGTAGTCTGACAAAGTTTCCAGGTACAAAGACCTGTGGAATGTGTTTCCCACCGGCGGGAAAACTTAAGAGGTTGGAGCAAGGGTGTTGAAACCGCTTGGCGGGGACCCCATTTACCAAGGAAATCGTGCCTCAGTTTCCATATCTCATAAGAATATATCAAGGCTGAAGAAGTGAGTCTTCAACAGAATCATCTTTTAGAAAAACACTCGAGGCTGAGGAGATACCTCAGTGGGTAAAGTGGTCGCTGTGTGAGCGTGAGGACCTGAATTTGGATTCCTAGAACCCACATTGGAACTGAGTATGCGTGTGGGCACTTCTGTAACCCCGCCACAGGGGACTGTGGGGACAAGTCAATCTCAGGGCCTTTCTCGTTAGCTAGTTTAACCAAAATAATGAAGGCCAGGTTTAGTGAGAGACCCTGTCTCAGATAATAGGATGGAGGACAAGAGAGGACGAGACTAAACGTTGACTCCCAGCCATGCTCCCCACACGGACAGAATAGAATGAGTTGATAGGGAAGCACATAGATCTTTGCTGGACACTCCTAAGATTATAGACAAGGTTTATAATATTGCCACCAATGGCAATGGATTGAATGACTTCTGGTACTGGCTTCTTCAATCATTTGTGGGTTAGAAACTGACAGCAGTAAAGTAATAAGAAAAGATCAAGAAAGAAGATTGACAGCTAGACCAAGTCATCTGGCTTAATAGCACTGATTCAGGGCCCTCTATGCCATTGGTGATGACCTCAGTCTAAAAAGCCCACACGATTTCCTGTCCCTGGATAACAGAAATAAAAGCCTACCACATCTTTATGGACTAACATGAAAATGCATTTTTCTCTCCTGTCCTTAAAACTAGGCCAAAGAAAAAGTAAAACAACCAGGCCCAAACTTTACTCGTACTTAACAAAAATACCAGCAGAGCAAGTTGTTGGTTTCCTTCTCCTTTTTTTTTTTTTTTTCCCCTTCTTCAAATTTTCCATTGAACAAATTCTTTTAAAACAAATTTGAACTTTTCCCATCCCAATGATTCCCACGGACAGTTGGCAAAGAATCCTGGATAACTTGCAAAGCTGGGATTTTTTCCAGGCATGAGTAACTTGTTAAAAAGCCACCACTTCCTTCATAGTAACAGTGAATAGAATTCATATCCACACGAATCCTCCTTGGCCCGCTGGGAGAGTTTGCTATGTATTTGTGTGTGTATGTGCGTGTGTGCATATAATCTTTTTTTATTCATAAAACACTTGGCTCTCAGCATATCTGTTTATATTTTACTTCTTAAAAATAAATGCACACCTTTACGCCAGTTGAGATTAAAAGTGTCCCTTTCCCAGTTGCCAGTTGTGTCCCAGTGATTGTGTGACCGATGAGCTCAGAACTCATGGTTACAGTACTTGAAAATGATTTGACTTCAGTTTCTCCTAGTTGAAAGAAAAGAGGATAAATTTGTGAGCACCTTTCAAAAGTATGCACTTTCATGAAATTCTGTTTTTAATTTCGAAAACTCCGTTAACTATTTTCAAGTTTTATGGGAAAACTAAAGGTGTGATTTCACGTTTAAAGAGCAAAATCATTCTTTCCTCTATGCGTAGGGATGGAGTAAATTCCCACCAGCCTCTATCAGTTACTACTTTGAATACACAGCTGCTTATCAGTGGATAGTAATAATAATAATAATTAATAATAATAATAATAATAGGATTTTACTCTCTCTAAATCTTTTTAATAGATAGGTGTTTTAAAGTTATTATTGTCTTTAAAGATAAATTATGTTGTTTTGATATTAAAAACCCAGCTGAAACAGGCTAACCTCCTTGTCATCTTACATGAGTTATTTTGTGACAAGAGCAGCTGAAATCTATTTATGTAACACACATTTGTAATAAAGATAACTTTATAAACTAGCTATTAAAGTCTGGTATGCTCCTGTGTTTGATGAGGGATGCAGAGGTCTGGGCAGACCTCACAAGATCTTGCAGTGCTAAGCAGTGGGACCTAGCGGGGTTGTTTCTGTCTCTCTGTGATCTTCCTGTGATGAGCCTGTAACTGAATTCTCCTGGAGTCTCTTTATCTGAATGTTTCACAAACAACCACTCTTGTCTTGGCAGGGCTGGATGGGGTATATTTTGATAACAGGCTGTCCCGTGAGATAGTTAGCACTTCCTGCTTCCGGTCATATGTCCCGTGAGAATAACTTTTCTACATATGTTTTTGCATTTTTGATTCCAATCCCAGCTGGAATCAGGAAGTTTGGAGGCGGCATGGAAATGGAAACTAATTGAAAGTCACAGTGACATTGTTTTGACTTTTTTAAAAAATATTTAATGTTCTGGTGATTTGGGGACAGGGCTGCTCACATAATCTATTATCTATTTTTACAAAGTGTGGTGGTGCTTAAGTTCCTTATCATTATTTAAAAGTATAGAATCAGGGTGGAGTGGGGGACATTTCCTAAAGTTGTAGGGAGACATGAAGTTGGACGTTTTAAAATTCTCAGCGAAGGGCTTAATTGAAGTATGATTCCATATCACCACAAGCCTGCAGCTGTCCGTGCTCCAAACCCCCTACCACCCCATATCCATAAATGTCTGCTGAGCGTAACACACGGCCGAGAGGGAACAGGCCAGAATATACAACTGTCTCTTCAAAAGGCAGGGAGATGAATGATAAACACTGTTTTGCTAAGTCATTCTAGGAGACACGACTCAGTTCTTTGAGCTTCTCTTTGCCCTCCTGACAAGTGGTGTAACAGGGTACCTTTGTGCACCACTGAGTCTAATGAATCTTAACCAACTGTGGGTCTGGGGTGGGGTGGTTACACGGAGTCTGGCCCACAGCATGGGCTAAAAATATCTGAACTCTGCCTCTGACACTTTTCTGTCTCCTAAGAACAGCTCTCAACGGGCTTGGATCTTTCAGACATCCATAAAAATCTGGCCTCTGTCGGCCCCGGTTCTGTCCATTGCTAGGACTGAAAAGGAAACAGGACAAAGGCAGGGTCTGCTGTTCAGTTTCGCTGTAACTATTTTACATGTGAGGAACACAAACTACAAATGACAATACATGGACTCAACAGGTTATATTTGCGAATGTATGCACATGTAAATACATACATACACGCAGGAACAACGGTTAAAATAAGGCTATGAATTTGAAGGTAAGTGTGTGTGTGTGAGAGAGAGTTTGGAGGGAGGGGAGGAAAAAGAAGAGAGAAATATTGCAATTGAAATACAATCTCAAAAATAAAAATATAGATCAGGGGTTCTGTGTCTTCCTAATTCTGAAGAGCATTAAGGCAGTCCCTCATGTTGTAGTGACCCCTTTTTGTTGCTACTTCATAACTGTAATTTTGCTACTGTCACGAATCGTCATGTAAATACCTGATATGCAGATGGTTTTAGAGGACCACTCTGAAGTGGGGGAGTCATTCAATCCCCTAGGGGTTCATGACCCACAGGTTGAGCACTGCTAATAGATGAATTGCTTAAGTAAAATAAGAAGAAATATGCGCATGTGCCTCTAAAACGCTGACCAGTTCTCCCATTAGAGACGGGACCATTTCTGCCATGATATCTCAGTCAAGCCGCGTAAACCCAGGTAGAAGGACCCCGTCACCCTTTCTGGGCTTATTTTGATCATTGGTATTTGCTGTTTTTCTGTTTTTGCTTTTTTTTTTCCTATGAAGATTCCAAGGTGATTTTTGGTGCTTTTGTTTGTTTGTTTTGGTGTTTTTGTTTTGTATAGGAGGAAAACAGGTTTTTACTGAGGATCAACTATGGGACAGCCTCTTTTGGATTCTTTTCTTCCTGCAGACTCAAAGCAGACTGGTGACAGGTCTGTTCGCACCACTTTTACAGAGAGTGAAAGAAAATTAGTCGTGGTTGGATTTGGTCAAATTCACAGAAAGAAAACTCCAAAACTAGTATTAAAATTTCAGTTTGGGTAAGACAGAACCATTCCGTCCTTTGTTATGAGTCTCCTCCCCTTTGGTTTCTGACAGTGGACGGTGAGGGAATCTGGGTACAGATTACAAGTAGGGGCAGAATTTTCCAGTTCTCCAAGGCAAACATACATAGGAATTTGGCTTAAAACTGTGCTTTTAGCTAGGCAGTGGTGGTGCATGGCTTTAATCCTAGCCTTTAATCCCAGCACTGGGGGAGGCAGAGGTAGGCGGATCTCTGTGAGTTTGAGGCCAGCCTGGTCTACAGAGTGAGTTCCAGGATAACCAGAGTTATAATAGAGAAACCCTGTCTTGATAAATAAATAAATAAATAAATAAACAAACAAACAAATAAATAAATATGAAGGAAGGAAGGAAGGAAGGAAGGAAGGAAGGAAGGAAGGAAGGAAGGAAGGAAGGAAGGAAATTGTGCTTTTAAACAATAACTATGTGGTCAGATAACTACGTGGTGATGCAGGAGAATGTCTTTGCCTTTGCAGATGCCTAATGAAGTCTTTAGGGTTTGATCTCAGCAGCTTACCTTCAGGTGAGCCAGCTAAAGTGTTTATTGTTGGCGAATCCAGATGCCGAAGTGTTCTCGGTCTAATTCTTTCGGATCTTCACACACTTGAACACCTTCCTCCCAAAAAAAGCTTGGGAGGAAAGTATTACTTTTCTTTATTTTAAACACCAGAGAGTCAGTGTACCTTCTATGAGCAGGAATTCAAGTCTTCTTTATGCTTAGCATCTTACATATCTATTTGTAGTCAATGTGAAAATAACAGTCCTAACATTCTAATTTACAGAAGACAAGCTAGACAAGAAGATGCAGTACTGTTGGTGATTATGATGCTCAGTGCCGCCATTTCAGATAAATCAAAATGTTGTGCCAGGTTATGGGGCCATTTGAGTCACAGCGAGATAATCAATGAGGTCCACAGGTCCTATTGAGAGTGGGATTCCCTGAGCTTAGGGTTCTCGTTCTATTTTTATCTAGAAATATTTTTGAGATTATTAAACACTGAGTTTAGTTAACTGAGAGATGTCACAAGCCCCTGGGGCTTTCTTAGGATAATCACTTATGCTTTTGAACAAAAAAGGAGATATGATAAGAGGGAAATGGTATAATGCAGAGAGATACTGGTCAAAGCGGACTCCCAAATCACATTTAGTTGAGTGTCTACTATACATCTGCTAACTTGAAGGAGCTTCTTCCGTCCTTCATTTTCCCCTTAATCTCTCATTTCTTCCCTTTCTTCCCCCTTCTTTACCTCTCTTCAACTCTTTCCTGGAAGTATGTATACAGCCTTTTCAGAGGGAGAATCACTAACATTTAGTTGTAGCAAGTTGGGGATTCAAACTCACATTTTTTAGGATGACTAACTTGTATTGAGTGCTGGCTATGTGCCAGGCATTACTGCTTGCCAATAGAGGCTTGTTCATCTAGGAAGGGAGACCTCAAGTTTTGGAAGTTGTGCTTAGAAGCAGTGGAACAAGATAAGGAAGAAACAAATATCTATTTGTTATCTACAGTATGGGGCATTAGATTAACTCTTTTTCTTTACACTTAGGCGAACAATTACATAGGAAATAGAAAAGACAGTCATATCAAAGACATCATATGACTGGGGAAAGGTACTCACCAATGAAACTGTTAAAGCGATGGTGCTGGGTTGCCATTGCACAGAAATGATGGCCCAGGCACCCGGAATTAGACAAAACAAATCACTTTTATGAACAATACTAACTCTCAATCTGATAATTATTTGATCATTTACCACTCAGATCTGAAGGGTGCGGGATTCAGAGAGTTAAGCTGCTTAACTTAGTCGGTCAATAGAGCATCTAGTTCTGGCATTCGTCATAGACCTATGAAGTTCAAGGAATTCTTATTCTGAGCATGGCACATTCAAAATGGAGTCCAAGGCAAGGTGAAGTGGGAAAATTGCAAACAGGCTTGTCTTTAGAAGTTAAACAAAAGAGTAAGACACCCCCCCACCCCGCCAGGTGCTGAAGCTTGGATCCTGATGTCTCCAAAGCCCCTTATATTAAGAGTCTGACAAACTAGGGAGCTCTCAGGAAGCGGTGGAATCTTGAGGAAATGGGGCCTGTACAGCTGTTAAGATGTGCTATTTAAGAAGACATAGTTGGACTATTGGGCCCGCCACTTACCTTTCACAGTCTGACCACCCTGAGGTGAGGAACCTTCTCCACCATAGGCCATTGCCCTGTTCCACCCAGAGCAGCACCGACACCCAAGCCTGCACTGAGATCACTAACTATGTCTTCCTGTCTTTAAATGAGTTGTCAATCTTTTCGTTACAGTGAGGGAAAGCCAACACAGCCAGCTACCCTCAAATCTATTCTTCCGGGATCAGGTGAACAAAATGGAAACTAATGCAGGGGAAGAGTCTGAGTTTGAAATTAATTTAAAATAAAAAAATATTGGGAGCTGGAGAGGTGGCTCAGCATTGGCTGCTCTTCCAGAGGTCATGAGTTCGATTCCTAGCAACCACATGGTGACTCACAACCATCTATAATGGGATCAGATGTCCTCTTCTGGTATGCAGGCGTCCGTTTGGATAGAACACTTAAAATAAAATAAACCATTTAAAAAATAAATAAAATAAAAAGTATTTACAATAACACATAGTTTCTGAAATTTTTCATTATACTCATTGTACAAATGGTACCTGTTATTGCATATTCGTTTTCAACTGCTTAAAAGCCAGCCTTCCTTTTGAGACTCTAGGTGCTATGTTTGCCCGTTCTTCATCAGCCATTGTTGATATTTTCAACGATACTGAGGAGAGCTTTGACAGAGGAAGAAATTAAACATAAATTCAAAAGAATACCTCAATGAAGCACGGCTATATCCAGTAGCTTTCAAGGACTAGCACTCAGCTGTAATTAATTTTGCAACTATTTTTGCCCAATGACTGCAGCCACTGTACAATTTTAGCCTCCTATGCTGTCTTGATATCCTTTATACCATCTCAAAACTATTTTTAAATCATGCATTATTAAAAAAATATCCAACTCGGGTATTCATTAGGTGAAGACGGATGAGAATGAAGCTTTCTCCTCAACAGATGCCCCACTTAGGCATAACAATCTAATTCTGTTTAATTTAGTTCCTGGCATCCTCGCCTCCTCCTGTCAGAGCGAATCAACCTGAGTGCTAATTTCCGAGGCAAAAACCTCTGTGATCATTTCACTCGTGATTTAATCCAGATCTAACCTCAGGCCTTTAGAGGTTCAAGGTCAATGACCCAATTTACTCTGCCATCCCTCGGTGGCAGTAAGCATTGTTATTCCTTGCAAGGCTTTTACTGTATATGTGATTTCTTCCCCGTATACCTTCACCAAATCCAGCAGGCAGGGAGAGGTGGCTTTAGGTGGCAGGTTGGTGAGAGTGGGCAAAGGTTTGGGGATGTCTAGATTTTGGTGATTCAAGAGAGAGGATGTAGTTGCAACCTTTGACTCTGTTAGCAGAAATCAACAGGAAGAAATGATTTGATATGCTCGAAGGAGAAGAAACATAGTCGATGGTGTCCTGGCCAATTATAAACATTATTTTAAAAGAAATCCTGGACCTTGAACATTCAATACCAAATTTATTGAGGAATAAAGGTACATTGATCACGCTGAATATCTTCAGAGATGAATGAACATATATGAGCTTAACTCTAAGGTTCTTACTAGACTTTTTTTTTTTTTGTTTTATCAACCTGTGCCTTTCTCATCTCCTTCATCCACAGTGGTTAATACATTTTTGTGAATTTTCTTTCATGTTTTAAATAATTTTCCCTTCCCTAATGTCCCAGCAGCCCATCTGCCGGGAGCGAGGGCTCAATCAAGAGCCTCTCTTTAAGTAAAGAAGGTATCCCAGCGACTCACAGCTGTACTCTGGGACAGCAGCTCCAGAGCGATGTCCCTCCCACGAGGAGTTAAACTGGGTTTCTGTGTCAAAGATGCTGAATGGAATTGGGGGTGGAATTGTTAAAATTGGAAATGACCTATTTAACTACAAGCGCCTTCCCCAGGACTGGTATAAATACGTCCAACTTTCAAACTTATCAGAATGAGCTTGTCATTGGCTCCAATGCAGAAAGACTGTCTAGCGATGTCTTACTAGAAATGGAACAGGGATGTTTGATCTTTGTATCCCTAGGGTCTTTATGATGTATCGGTGTTCCCTCTCGACCACGACGACAACAGCACAAAGTTAGCTTAAATCTCCCTGAAGCTTCGCACAATGAAATAATAGAGTGGAGGATGAGGGGAGAGAGAGAGCGAGAGAGAGGGAGAGAGAGGGGGAGAGAGGGAGAGAGAGGGAGAGAGGGAGAGAGAATGGGAAGTCCTTATGAACTGAAATAATTTGTTTAATGATTCTCCTCTCCTTTACAGAAGAGAAACAGAGAACGTAGCTATATGACAACAATCTAATGCCGGGCTGGACATTGTAGGCCAAATTCCCTTGATGTCGGTTCATGATTGGATTTCTTAAAATAAAATTTACTTCTCTCCATCACCTAATAAAAGAAAAAAAAATACCTAATTTCCATTTTGACCTTCCTAAATCACTTAGTTCCCAAGGATGAATGCAAGGAGAGTTCCAGAGGTGCCTGCTAAGGAAGTTTACCATTGGTCCTACCATCCAATAATTGCACTTTCAGTCAAGAGCCAGGCATGCAGTTTATTATTGATGTATTGTCTTAAGGAGTGCATTTTCAAATGCCTTAAAAACAGAAGTATACAGAGCAGGCGGAGTTCGGAAGAACAGAATCGGCTGGGAGCAGCTGTAACACATTCCAACGAGAGACTTGATTCCGTCCCCGAACCTGCATCAGTGAAAGACACCGGCATCCATTCAAACGGCTTCTGCCCTTAGAGCTCTAAGACACAGAACTGAAAAATTTTGCATCCAACTAGAGACTGATGGACATTTTAGTTACATTTCTTCAGACTCGGCATGAATTCACCTCCTTTTTCTTTATTCTTAACAGAAGAATATTTTGTTTTTCTAAAATTGCATTACTTCCCTTTCTGGTTGGATGTATGACCTTTAAGAAAAGGTTGTGCTGTATATTTCAGTCACCGAGCATTGAGAAAATTACATTAACACTAAAATAATATTCTTAGTACCAAATGCCCAAGACCTCACTAGCTGCAGTCTGATTCTCTGCCGCCCCGAGAGGTGCTTCATTGTGCTGGCCTGGCCACCCTGACAGGAAGCTTCTCTGAAATGCATACTCCTCCCTGCCTTTCACAGCCTTCTGATTCAAACCATCTCTGTGCCCACCATAGTCGGCTGACCCCTTGCCCTTAGCCCTACCCTCTTGGTAGACAGGCTCCTCAGGGACCCTCTCTCCTGGGCTCACTAGTGATCCTGACCCCTGAGACTATTTGCCTTGTTTCCCTTTTGGAACAAAGAGTGGGGTAGGGGGAGAATGCTTTCCGGCTGCTTTATGAATAAAACTTTTGGTAACACAATGCATTTATATGTGCTCTTATATTTGCATTATTTCACAGGACATAGCTTGTGTAGTTTTAAAAGATTTGTTGTTTGAAGATATCACTTTCCTTTTTGTTTCCTTTTCCTTAGTCAAATCGCAGATGAACATTTATGATATCTTTATGCCCACATGCTACACCTTCAAAAGATCGAATGATCCAGGTGGATCAAGTTAGGATTTATGTTATTCAATATTTATCAAATATTTAATTATTTAGGCACTGAAATCATCCTGCTTGAGTTAATGAAGGGTGAACAACGGTGGTATAATGACCAATGAATTCGGGGAGACTCCAGTAACACAGAGCCCTGCATCTACCTCACACAATTCAGACTCCTGGCACCCTCTGCGGGTGTGGGAGTGTGGGAGTGTGGTACACAGGGGCTTCGGTTTCATTCCCTGTGCTGCCCCAGCTGCGGCAGGAGGACCAGATCCATGGCAGCAAGTTCATTTCTGGGCCAGCGCTGCCAAATTATATGATGTGAATTGATGTCCACTGGAGCTGAGGACAGCACGCCCTGATTTAAGTTGTGAGATTGGACTTGTCTACAACCGTTGGGGTGAGAGGCCAGTTCATGCCCATTAATTAGTCTAATCCATCTCACACAGTTTCATTTTACACCTTTTAGTGGATAAAGCTATATGAGGTATATTTAGATGAAGTAAGGATGTTAGGACACAGAAATATGTTTGATCCCCCCGCCACACACACACAAAAAAAGAAGGTCCTTCCTATCTGTTCTAGCTTTTCCCCCAAAGTTGAGGATTTCAGAACCTTTTGGAGATAAATCATTGGTAGTAGAATAACTTTTTTGTGAGTCAGCAATGGGGAGATTATTATTCTAGGGATACCGAAAACACTCCGACCGGTTGGAAGCATTTTCTGATTTTGATAACCATCAGGACTGGAATCATGGAAAAGAATCAGTGTTACACAAGGATTTCCCTTCTCGTACAGAGGTTCCATACAAGTATTCAATCTCAGAAGGAATTAATTTATGTCTATCACTTGAAATTTTTACAATTCAGGCATTTAAACACCCGAGTTCCATTTAATAGTAGGAACAGGTTGTAGAGATTTGTTAATTTGAAATTCCATTTGCTAACAGATGCAATAACTTGTCTGGCATTAAAAGCAAGTTTAAGGTAATCACTGCTCTTGTTCTTGGGTTCTAAGTGCTTTGCAATCCTTAATTCACATAAAACATCTGTGAAATTCAGTTAGGAGTGTGGTGAGTAAAATTTAATCCCTGTTTTTATACCAGCATGTTCAGAAACATGCTTACATATATTTCAGTCTTCCTTGTGTGAAAAACCAGTGTGGAAATCCACAAGAAGGCGTTGTTTCTGGCATTCCGAACCTTTGGGGCAATTGAAGATTAATATGCTAACGGAGTCAAAATTATGCCAAGCAAAAAACTATTTCGTGGGTTGAGTTGGACACCAATGGAGGAAATATTGTAAAATCCAGTGAAATATTCTGTGTTATTTGGTGGCCATTTAAAAAATGGAATCATTTAGTTTCTTTTGTAGGTCATTCATCTTGCTGAGAATACCAATGTAATATAGGAATACTGTAGGTGTGACATGTGTATCTCCAACCCCACCCTCCCCCCACACACATGCAAATCTATTGCAGACAGCATTAATTGATCCAGCTCTTCCTCTGAGTCTCCATTCAGCTCAGAGTACTCAACATTATGTTCCAGGCAGATGTTAGCTGAAGACTGAGTCTTTTGAGGTTCTTTTGGTAACTGAAAAATTTTTCCCACTGTGCATATAATAGGACAAAAGGAGTCAAGCTACAGGAGAAATTAATACAGGTGGTTTATGTAAATCTTTCCTATCGAGGTATCCATTTGAAAATGTTTGTCTAGCGACTACTGTATGTACCACACTGTGCTAGATGCTAAGTAAGTTCAGGCATTCACTTGTACACAGTACATTTTTATTCACTTATGTTCTACCCCATTCTAGAAATGACTTGCTATCAGTGATTATTCAAATACATTTGTATACAAGTGTGTGTTTGTGAGTATGTAATAGATATATACATACATACATATATATATATATATATGGGAAATAGGTGCACTGGCTACTTTGATACCAACTTGATATGAGCTAGAGTTGTTTTGGAAGAAGAAACATCAGTAAAGAAAATGCCTCTGTCAGACTGACTATCTGGAAATCTGTGGGGCAGTTTTTTGATTAATGAGTGTGTAGGAGAGCACAGCTTAGTGTAGGTGGTGCCTGCCACCTGATGGTCCCAGGTTAACTAGAGCAAGCTGGGCAAGCTATGGGAAGTGAGCCAGTAAGCAGCATTCTTCCATGGCCTCTGCCTCAGTTCCTGCCACTAGGTTCCTGCCCTGACTTTTCTTTATGATGGAATACCACTGTGAACTGAAGTAAACCCTTCCCTTCCCAGGTCGCCTGTGGTTATGGTATTTAAAATTGCAACAGGAAATAACGCAACATAAGAAGCATAGTTGGCCTCAAAGATTTCTAATGTGATAGGCTGTTTGGCAAAAAACAAAACAAAACAAAAAAAATGACCAACAATCAGGTAATTTCTAGATATTGGAGTGAGAGGGGGAAATTTTCCAGAGATTCTCACGTACAGGATGCTTTGCTCTCTATCCAGTGAGTGGGAGGCTTGCCAATATCCACACTAAGTTTGGTGTGTTGATTCTTTCACTAGGTACCAGGTCTCTACCTAACACTCTCTAACATATTTCAAAAGTAAATTTGCAAAGGACAAAAAGGATAGATTTCTTATGATCTTGCTTGAGCCCATAGTAGATTGTAGACAACAGACTTTCAAGATAAACTCTACGGAGACCAGTCTGTTGGACACGGAAATAGTTATTGATGAACTTAACAGAGATGTCCACATATCCACTAAGGATACAGGGAGCTCTTGCTTTGGTCTACATTATAGACGTGATTACCAAGAGCATCTCTCATTAATTTATTTGCTAAGTGTAAGAAGGCAGAGTTTAAGGGAGCAATATTGAGTAGTGTTATGTGGAGCTATTTAATGGAGCTTGGCTGTGAGTTCTAGACAGAGACACGGGGTCATTTAGACTTTTACCATAAAGCAGGTGTTTCCTCTCCCTCAGCCAAGAGGAGGTCAGAATCTTACCCGAGGAACAGTTCCTAGTCTGTTACGGATACAGGAGTGGCCACACAGTACCTCTAGGTTCATCCCATAGGACAGTTATCTTCAGGAAGCGCTATTGCAAAGAGATGGTTGAGATATTGCACAGGGTGGGTATCAATGAGCAAAACAGGGCTCAGCAAGTTGTCTTCTTAGGGCTTTCTCCAACCTTTCCAAAAGTCACCTGAGCTAAAAATCTTGAAGAGGAGCTTTGATCCAAGGCATAGGCAATAATGAATCCTCTCCTCATGAAGCCTCTCACTGAATCAGCTTCTCAGAACAGAGTTCACCATCATATATTGGTTTGCATTTCAGTCAAGATCACTTTCCCACTGTTTACTTCTGAGTAATATTATGAAAAACTGAGTCTAGGAGTTTAGGAGCATGAACTGTGGACTGGTTTGCCTCCTCAGGTAGAGTCTTTGAGAACCTATGCTACAGATGGGTACAGCGCTTCAACCACAAGTCAACCCTGGCCCAGCTCTGTGCATCTGTGTGATTCCTGGCCTCGCTGAACTATTGCTTCTTTACATGTGTTGAGGAAAAGAATGACTCACTGCAAGATAAAAACAGGTACTGTGAAGCAGGGCAGGGGAAGATACTGGAATTCTGAGAGAGTTACCAAGAGCACACAAGGACATCAGCAAGTGATTTAGAAAAAGGTGAATCTCAAAGATTAAGATTCACTCAGCAAGAGAGAGAAGCCTTAGAAAGAAAACGGGTAAAGTTACCCTTCCCAGGACTTGTGGTCCCTCGAGCAGACTGGAAGAATGGACAAGATACTTGCAATTTCTAGTTCACTGGAAAACCCTGAAGTGTAACTGATGGATCTGACTAGTAGCACTTTGGCGACACCATTTGACATATTCATTCTAATTAAATTTAGGTGTATTTTAAAAGTGAAAACCCTGTCAGAGGAAGCTAACAGGCTCGTTACCCAAGGACTACCCAACGTAAGCAAATCCGGAGACAGAGGGAAGATTCACGGAGTACTTCGTTACTTTTTCTTTCCCTTCTCAAGCCAGAATTAATTAGCTTTAGGAAGGAAAAATAATAAGTACAAGTATTGTCTGGCTGGTATTTCAATTTCATTTTTCTCCACTTCTTATCTTTTGCCAAGCTCAGAAATAGAGGACTGTTTTCTTGGATTCTTTGAGCAGGAAGAGACCAGGGAGATGATAAGTGGACAGATGAGTTTGAGTCCGTGTCTCATGCCTCAAGCATTTCTTATGTATACACAGTAGGAGGAGGTGAACCAGCCTCCGCAGGATATCTGCTTCTCCAGAGGTCTGATTCCCAGATCCTGTCTCAGACTCCAGACTGTAAGACAGCAACACGTAGAACAATACCCAAGAACAATGGGAAACTTTCATGGGAAAGATAGCTGTTCTTCCACTTCACCTTGGAAATGATGCCTTCTTTCAGTCTACTCGCAGCACAGAGCTTGCAAACAGCATAAGATGTGCTGTTAAGGTCAGGTGCCAAGAAACAGAAAAAAAGGTAAAGATGTGTTTAATGAAGTCAAAGAGTTATTATGAAGTTCCGTGAAATTGAGTCTCTGGGGATCTGGGACGTTATCCTGAGAGAATTTTAAAACATCTCCGTAAAAGCTAGGCTTGTTTTGGTCATTTAGTCATTTAGTCATTTGACTAACTCACTGTTAGCTCATCAAATATAGAGACAGGAAAATGATACCTTGGTTATGATGACTATGTTAGACTCTCCAGGTGTCATAGAAAAGGGAACAACACTCAAATATGCCAGTGATAAATGTGAGTTCTCCATCACTAAGCTGGAGGACCAGAAGCTGTGGACACAAAACAAAGAAAAGCTGATTTTGGCTTACAGTTTTGAAGACCATAGTCTATGGCCAGGAACCGCCCCTCCCCATTGTTATTGGGATGGTGACATGGAAGCCCTCCATGACACAAAATTTCTCAAGGATAATGGCCGTTGGGAAGCAGAGGAAAGAAGAAAGAAATATGGGGGAGAGGAGGGAAAAACAGATGGGCAGAGAAGGAGAGGAGAGAGGCTAGGAGGTAAGGTCTCAGTGGTATCTTAAAAAGCCGGCCTCAGTAGCCTATCTTTCTCCCACTAGCCAGGATTTACCTACTAAAGTTTTCACCACCACCCCCAGCAATGACATGTTCTAGGAACCAAGCCTTCAGCACACGGCCTTTGGGTAGAAATTAGGACGAAAACTACCCTAGCAAATACTTCCGTGTCTTAGATTCAAAATAGAAAAATAGACACTTCCCTCTCTCCATCACAGAGTGTTTATGAAAGCCCAATGAGATGGATGTAAAATACTTGGAGAACCATAAATCTGTATTAATAATATTAATACTATTTTTACTCCATTCAGTCACTTTTTGAGATCTCCTAGATCATTCCTGAGAGTCATTCTGAAAAAGGGAAGGCAGAAACCAAGCAGTCAAATTAAGGCCTGGGATTACTCTGAATTTTTTCTCTTCCAGCAGATCTCCCTTGTAATTGAAAGTTGATGTATGATTCCATTTGTAAAAACGGAAGGAGAAGGTCAGACATTGACTGAGTTTTCAGGGAAATAAATGCACCTGTGACAGGCTTCCACTAATGAGACCTAGAAATTGGGTCAGATATGATATTTGCTCTTTTCAACTTTCAAGGCTGAAGCTTACCTTTAGGCATAAAACGGTAGCTAGGGAGCATGCAGGGCCATGGGGCGCTTCCACTCTGAAATCTGCTAGGGATTTGTTTTTGTGTCCTTGATATCTTTGTTTCCATGGCCTGTGTTTCTGAGGCTGCCAAGACCTCAATGGGTACTTGTAGGCATTGACCCGAGGTCTCATAGAGGGTTGCTCTTGAAAGTAGAGATACTTCATGCCTCTTCTCCTAAGTGCCAAGATATCCAGTAAGAGCCAAATAGGAACTCCTGGATAGGCCAAAGAAATGACAAGACCAGTAAACAGCCCTAATGAATGCATAGATTTAGAACCTTATTTACGTTGAGATTTATTTAGTGAGCACACTTGGAGTCTAAACGCTGGAACAAACTGTGCCTTCTCTGCTTTAATAACTCCAAGGACCTTGCTAGTTGTAAAAGGTAAAGAGTTTTCATTCACTTACAATTCAGAGTCACGTTTCTCAGGCTCGAATAAAGTGGCAATAATAAAACACCTACACAAACACAGGCAGATCTTGGAGTTAAGTGGCTTTTAGCTTTGCCTTCAGCACAGTGAACTTGAAAAATTGTCCCCACTGAAGCCTGGCCAGAACAAAATCTCTTTCCCGGTGACCCATTAGCTGTTCCCTTCACTAATTTAATGCATTCTTAGGACATATACCTTCAGGGAGTTTGCATAGCTAGCCAACCATATTAAGATATTTTATGCAGATACTGTACCAGCCAACAGATATTGTTTCTTTTCCAAGGATGTTCTCAAGTGGGCTGGTTTACTAAATCTAGGCATGGGAATTTTCTACATAGTAAATCATTGAAAGGACAAATAATTCCTTATATTGTCAGATAGCAGGGAGAAATCAGTAAAAACAAAACAAAGTAGAAACCTTTCTTCAGACGGCGTCCACACTGCACCAAGAGTTTTGGAAAGCGAAAATGGCAAGGCAGGTTCAGCCCTATGGTGGCTCTCAGTTCCTCTTTACTCTAGTAAAGAGTTGGCCTTATACTTCAGCCAGCAGATTAAAACCAGGGTCCTACAGTTGCGACTTGGCGGCTTAGTGCCCTTAATGTTCAACCCCGGGAATGGAGCCTGCCGTGGTCTTCAGTGAAAGGAAAGCAAAAGATCCATAAAACCAGGTGTCTTCTTTCTTCGGCAGACTGCGTAGACAGCATCTTCTCTTCAGACTTTAACCACGACAAAGAAACAGTCCTTGCTTGAAATTTCCGCATTTAGAATCCAAATGGTTATTACCACAGGAGCAGTGTTCTCAGTGAAAAACCTAGAACTAAAATAGCCAAATGACTATTAAGTACAGGGAAAATGTTCCACCTTTCTGTTCTGAAACATCGTAGGAACCCAAAGTTATGGACACATAGGTTCTTGGGTTCTATGGTTTTATGTTGTATAGGCTCATTTTCTAGGGCTTTCCTACAGTCCTTATGGACTTGTAATTGATACTTCCTGGTGTGCATTTTTCATAGATGGAAGCCCTCCCAGACCTCAACAGAGGGAACCACAGTCATGGGCAGTGCCATATTCAACAGTAGAACGCAGAGTGTCTGAGCTCAGGTGTTTTTATTGATTCAGAACGCCTTAGGTGTTCTACTGATACCATGTGCAGATCATAAGCAATCAAACATCCCCCACAGAAATCCAACACCTGCAGACAATACAAAAATGTCAAGACCTATTTATCCCTTGTTTCAACAAAACAATTATTTTAGGCACAGCTAAAAATAAACTTCACAACATATGCATGTGTGTCCACATCTATATACAGAATGTGTGTGTGTGTGTGTGTGTGTGCGCGTGTGTGTGTGTGTATGTGTGTGCACATGCATATGGAAGCTGATGTCTAGTGTCTTTCTGGATTGCTCTCTACCCTACATTATTGAAGCAGGACCTTTCTGCTGAAGTAGGAGCATGCTATTTTGGCTAGTCTTGTTTGTTCCAGAGATCTCTTTTCTATGTGTCCTGAACACTGGAATCGTGATAGAGTACCATGCAAGCCAGCTTTTACTGGGTTATAGGTGTCTGGGCTCTTGTCTTCACACTGAGCCATTTCCCCAACCCCTCAATTTTCTATTTCACTGGACATTCTTCCCAGACGAAACACAGGATGCCCAGTGAAATAGAACAGGTTGAATAGGACTTCCATTTTCTAAGGTGTCACATCTGCCATATCTTACTGTACCCAAAGCCCAGTCCTCCACAGTTCTTCAGCTTTGTCTAAACTTCTCATGAAAGTGTCTCAAGTTAAACTCGTCCTCGGTGTGGTGATGTGGTATGTACACTTGACTGTGTTGACTGTTGACCTCTCCAATGGGAAATATGACATTTTTAATTTGGAGATGAGCAGAACCACAAACAATCATTCACAGAGCTATTTGAGGATGTTGTGGCTGGATCCTTTCTTTCCCTTCCCAGTCTACACATGGTAAGACATTTACATGTATAAATACACATACAGTGGCAGAGGCACCTCAGGCACACGTGTGTGCTATAGAACCCGATGCTTAAGGAAAAAACTGGCTCTCTCTTATATTTATTGGGCAGGTGTTTAGAAAACCTGGGTAGATTTGAAGAACATTTCCATTATGAAGTGCTCAAACAGCTAAGTTGCCAGCTCCCTCTTATTAAAAAAACTAAAAACAAATTTTAGAGCTGACTGAACCCAGCACTGTCCTCTGCTTTCTGGAAGGAAACAAACTGGGATGAGGTGGAACCATTGATCTCACTGGCACTTATCACATAGACATATAAGGAGTGTCACACACACAGGCCATTCACCTAGTTCTGTCCCATTCACTGTGCTAAGCCTCTAGGTAGCAGTAAAGTTAAATTATTTATTGCTACATATTCTTAAAACGCAAAAGCAGTGATAGCAGCCAATGAAATCCTGGCGTGGAAATCAACGTATTTTGCATTATTACTTCTACAATGTCCTTACAAGTTAAGCTTCACTTCAAGGCCCGTGATCTCATAATGGACCTCTTTCCGTTCTGCTGGAGGAGGGAAAAGGGGGTCAAGAGAAAAGGGGGCCCTTTTCAAGAAACCACATCTGGTTTTTATAAATTCAAATTGAGAGAATGTATTGCTTCAGTTAAAAAGGGAATCATATATGGAGATTGAATTTTTTTCCCCTTCACAAACTGGCCAGATTTTAAGCTGCTTTAAGAGAAGGCAAGCACTTTTATCCTAAGAGGTTGTGCTAGTATCTGACATATTTTTAAGCTTCGACATAGCTTTATCTCTCTTATTTAGCATCTCTAATATTTGCATAATTTAATATTCCCATTTCTTCCAACCTTAATTTCACCTTTCTCCCTTTAATGGTATACGTGTGTCTCAGCATCCATTTTGGCTTACACTATTTCCAATCTAGCAGTGAGTGCTCTGCGGTTATCTAGAAAGTTCTACTTCCTTATTGAAACTATTGATAAATTAAAAATCAATTAAACGTTATATAATCTGCCACTGTGTATGTTCCCATATACAGATATATGTTCATTTATGCATATATACATGGATACATATACATACATACCTATGTATTTTTTAGGACATCTATACACAAACTAGAATGAAGAGTTAGTTACCTCTTTTATCTATTACTGTATAACAAATTATCATAAACTGACCAACTGAAAGTAACCTGTGTTCATGAAAGTCACAGCTTGTTTGGGCCAGGTGTTTGAGAACCTGTCTTAACTAAGTCTTCCATTTCAAAGTGACTCACTAGGCTGCGATCAGAACATCAACTGGGACCAGGGTGCCATCTGAAGAGCCCTATTATAGGGAAACAGGCCCCTGTCATCTCTTAGCATGCAGCATCCCCTGAGCTCTGGAAGTGGCAATATAGCTCCTTCCACTTGTGGCCTGGCAATAAGGCTAAAAACAACCTTAAAACATACAAGTCCAGAAGGTGATGGAAAGAGTCTGAAAGCAAAAGGAGGGCTGTGTCTTTTCTAGTCAAACGATAGAAGGAAACCTTAGACACTGATCATATTTGGAAGCTGCATTGGTTGGAAGCTGCTGGGAGAGTGTGTCTTCTAGACGTAAGAGAGAAGCTGCACCTGTGAAACTAACACTGTGGTTTGTGTAAAGAAGACCTGTGTAACGAAAACACCAGTTGACATGTCAACGTGGATGGACAAAATTTCATAAGACCCCACTCCTAGGAAGAGCTACAGGCAATCAATGGCTGCTGAGAGAGGGGGAGGATCAGTTCTCTCCAGGGAGGAGTCCCTTGATAGGTTATCTAGTCCCAAGTGGTCAGCCCTAAAAGGGACACAATAGGCTGTGTGTGTGTGTGTGTGTGTGTGTGTGTGTGTGTGTGTGTGTGTGACAAGAATAATTAAAGACCAAGTCACAAATTTGCAAAGGAGATGGGGTTATGGGAGGATTTGGAGGGGACAAGAAGGAATGTAAATGATGTAAATGGAGCATACTCATGTATGGACTTCTCAAAACCGAAACCGGAAAAAAAAAAAACACCAAAAAAACTAAAAATTAGGTAAAGAGAGAAGAAGTCATCAACAGTGTACCTTGGAAGAGAAGAGGGGCTGTGGGAAGAAAGGTGGCATTCTGGAGGTGAGAGTTGACAAGCTACCACAAATGCACAGGTTTAGGAAAAATGATAGGACAAGAGTGACATTTTATCTCACTCAAATGGTATGTTATTTTAAGTTGATCCTATGCCATTTTTACATGCTTTTTGCTGGTATGGGGTATGTGTGCTTGCACGTGTGACTGCATGT
Organism: Cricetomys ansorgei; assembly: GCA_026225945.1. NCBI lineage: Eukaryota > Metazoa > Chordata > Mammalia > Rodentia > Nesomyidae > Cricetomys > Cricetomys ansorgei. Next base: position 6,224,331 of record JAMJFZ010002927.1, on the reverse strand, counting down.
TCTTGTGTATGTGGTTTTCTCAAGCATAGTGTCATGGCTAAGAGTTGGACCAAGTATCTGACTATTCATCACTTCTTCTCCGCCACTGTAAACACCCATGTTTCCCAGCTCATGGTACACCCATAGCAGAGTGGGCAGAGGTGATGTGTGAGTCTCCTCGCGTGGCCATGGACCTCCTGCCGTGTAATTCCACTACAGTACAAGATAGAAGGAGCCAGGGGTGGTCCCTGGTATTGTTGAAATTAGAGGACTGCCTGATCTGAATCAAAATGTGCCTCAAGTTAGTAATTAATCTTCATTATGTTAATCTCATGACCCCTATTCTAATTCACACTGAGCACAGAAGCACCTGTAGTGACTGTCCTTTGTCAATATTCAACAAAGCAGGGCACTCAACGTTTCTGTAAAAGACACATTGGTATCTAATATTTATTGAGAACTTGGCCATGTTAGCTTCTGTCTCATGCTTTTGCCTTTGCTAAGTCATGGCATACTCCCAAAACGTAAGGTCGAGAATATGATTCTGTTTTCAATATCGGGAGAAAACTTAAGAAGGAAATCACTGCTGGCTGAACATAGCATGTGTTTAGACCTTGTACTGCCAGTCAGCTGTATGAACTTTGGTGAAATCACAAGAAAATTACTGATGCTAATTTGCTCCATACAGTGGAAGACATGATCTGAAGCACAGAGGGAAAAGTGAATCAGATAGCAAAGAAAAGCGAATGGGCACTGACAGAGGAGGGAGGGTTCTGCTAGTAGGAATATGGTGTTGGGCCTCTTCTTCTCTGTCCCTGAGACCTGTTCCTGGTATACAGACTGAGTTCCAAGATAGGCAAGGCTACACATAGAAACTTGTCTCAAAGAACATAACAAAAATTATTATCACTATTATTATTATTATTATTGTTATTATTATTATTAGTGACAGTCACGACAGGTGCTTCTGTGCTCAATGTGAATTAGAATAGGGGTCAGGAGGTTAACATAATGAAGATTTAATTACTAACTTGAGTCACATTTTGTCTTAGAAGGGGCGAGATTTGGTTTAGGTTTGCAACCAGTACTGAAAGTTAGAATAATCAGAGATTAAATGATAAAATATACGTAAAAATTAAAAGATGAAGAGGTGAATAAGCAACCAGCGTATATGTGTGTGTGTATCTATGCATACATATGTGTGTCCATGTTTTCTCTGTGTGTGTGTGTGTGTGTGTGTGTGTGTGCCTGTAGATAGGTGTGAATGTGTGTGTGTGTGCTGTATATATACATGTGCATATGGTGTTAAAATGGAGATACCATGTGACCACTCTGTCCCATAGTAGCTACCAATAGTAGACCAATAGAAGGAGAAAAGAGTTTATTTGGCTCGTACATTTCATCTCATGACCACGGAATGAACGTAGAAACTCAGGGCAGGAGGAAGAGAAGCAGAAGCCAGAGGAACGCTACTCACTGGCTTGATTCCCAGGCCCTGCTCAGGTTGTTTCCTTATGCAACCCGGTGGCTTCTGTCCAGGTGTGGCAGCATCCACAACGGCCTAGCCCTTCCACAACAATCACTAATTAAGAAATGCCGCGCACACTATTCCTATTTTGGCAATTCCTAAGTTGAGGCTCTCTCTTCCCAGGTGACTCCAGTTTGTATCAAGTTGACAGTAAGTAGCCAAACCCTCACGAAAGTCTTGTAGGTCATTTGGCCATTGGAGATGAAAAAGAAGAAGAAGAAAAAAAACAAAACTGATGACATCCTTGAAGGGCCTAATTCTTAATATTATAAAGACACCTTGCATATGAATGAAGCTGAAAAATATTAACTGTTTTTTTTTTCAGCTGGAATCAAATGTTTCTACAATTCTGACCGAGGAAATACTTTTGGCATAAACAAGTATGTGGTCTTGAATGGCACTGCCCAAAGAAAGAGGGGAAAGCTTTTGTTTCTTCAGTTGAAGTTTAAATGCTTTGAGACATGTAAAGAGACCTTCTCAGTGGGGACGGTACTGTTGATGTCTATATAAAGGTGCAGATTAAGCCAATGGAAGAATAATGTTATCTAAATCCCTCATAAAATATAGACCATATCCTATACAAATATCTTTGGACTAAGGACAAAATATGCAAGCTTTTTTTTTTCTCTCTGTTTTTAAAAGATTTCATGACTTTGAAAAGCTGCATTAGCACAGTGATGTGGATGAACTTTAAGCCTCCTTTGACTGATTAGACTTGCCTATGACAGAAGTCTCTGGGGTTCTCTGGTGTATAACATATGTATCTTTACCAATATCTTAGTCAGGACAAGGCAATGTCACACTGCATTAAGAACTTTAAAATTTTAATGACTCAACACAGCAAGAATTCATTTCGTCTTCATGCAAAACCTTCTGTGCAAATCTCTGAGGCAATGGCCAGTGGTACTCCAAGCAGTAACTCCATGACCCTTGAAGCAACCCGTTTATGTAAAACATTTTTCTCCCTAGTTCCCATGATGAAGGCAGAAGGATTTGATAGTTCACACCATGCCAGAGGAGCACCACGGTTTAAAGTGTCATCTAACATTTGAAACTCAAGCTTATTTGGATGGGACTATTCACATGGCCGTCATGAACACCCACGGGACTGAGAATATTTATCTGTATGTACCTGCCCCAAGAAGATAACCAAATATTTGTATAAGCAACACAAGTTTCCATGACTATTTGATATTTAAAACATAAAATAAGCTTTTCCACTTGTTTTAAAGATCCTTTGGTCCAAATAAAGTTTATTGTTATCTCTCTAACAATTCATATCCTGTCCGCTAATCTCACTCTTTCCCCATGCAATCCATTCAAATGTATCTTGGGAAGCAAAGCCTCCATCAGAATATGGTATTACATGACATTGTAACCTTTCTCCCTTCCAGAAAACCACCCTTTATGAATAAAACATGGGTGACCTTTAAAAACTTAGCAGTTGTACCAGGTGACTGCATATTAACAAGCTTTTTGAAGGGATAGGACAGGAGCTGTATGTTTCAGTTAAGGATAGATAATAGAACTACTCAAATAATTTATTATTTTATTCAATACAGGGAATACAACAATTTTACAGAGCCTGGCTGTACTTCCTGGCTATAGCTGTCCGTGACTTCTCCCTCAATGAAACTGTGCAGTACCAATTTGAAGATTCCATGTATATGACAACTGTTTTCATCTTCTTGAATTTCTTCTATTCGGTTTTGGCTGTTTCTGAACAAGGAAATTCAAGATTTCTTTAAGAAGAAAGCACAGAAGGGTTGTGTAGGATGGGAGTGAACTTCCTCCCCTGGGAACAAGTCCCCAAGCTTTTCAGCACCCAGATCTTCCAAGTTATACCTACATAGGAAGGGGATTCTGGGAAGCTGATGAGAAGGAACTCGCTTGGGAATTCTGTCAGTGTTATGAGGGATATTTAATCAAGTCACACACATATACACGCACATGAAAAGGCTTTTCCTCAGCCTGGATGGGAGAAATGTCAAGAGGGGTGTGAGGAAGCTGAGGAAACTGACTCTGTTCAAGTGGCATATTTTAACTGAATAGCTTAAAATTATTGCTTTCAAACTATACCTTCCTTCTGGAGTCTTGGGTTCTGAGACAGCATTCCAAGGGATACTAAAATGGAGACAGGAGCCATGTTCATTGAGGAAAGCTGAGCAGTTTTGCATGTCTATAAATAGGGAGGTTGGTGCAGGAATTTTGTGAGAAGACTTTACCACTAAAAACAATGTTGGATGGCCATTTGGTCACAATCCATCAGCTTTCGGGCTAAGCAGGATAAACTGGTATCAGGCCGCAAAGTAGTGAGAGGGTCCATAGGAAAGCACCCCGTTTCCCCCTTTTCTGTTTTCCATTTCTTCAAAGGTCAGTTTTGTTAGCAGTGGTGGCATGCTGGGAGACAGGGCCTAGGGACTTTTGATGACCCTAGGAGGTACTTCAGGGTTGGGCTAGTGAGTCCATGGGACTTCAAACTTCCCAGTGAACGAAGCATACAGCTTTAGAAACGTTAGAGCTTTAGAAACGTAGTGACATCACCAGAGTGACTCGAGCTTAGCTGTTTTGTTCTGCCACGGGCATAATGGCAAGAAGTGGAGGTTCTCTGGAATCTCCCCTACTCTTGGGAATTTTTCTTCCTTTTTCTTAACAAATTTGCATTCATTCTGCTTAAAAAACAAAGAAAGAAAGAAACAACAACAACAAAACTTGCAATCAAATGTAAGTTTTGTCTCTTGTTGAGAGTAAAGTCAAAGCAAGCATCGCCACTACAGAGCAGGATGAAGATGTTTTACGTTTGGCAGGTAAGGAGATCACAAGAGGTATTTCTAAAGCAATGCCATTCTTGATTGGAGGAACCCTGGGTTCTTTATTTGTGGAATACTTGTATATGCATAAAGGAAAGTACATGTGCTCACTTTAAGGGTACACACTTTCGTAAATATGCTCACCTAAGGAGTACAAATCCCTGAGGAAACTCATTGTCATTCTCTCTGCTGCCTCTGCCTCTGCCTCTGCCTCTGCCTCTGCCTCTGCCTCTGCCTCTGCCTCTGCCTCTGCCTCTGCCTCTGCCTCTGCCTCTGCCTCTTCCTCTGCCTCTGCCTCTGCCTGTCTCTGCCTCTGTCTCTACTATGTGTCTGTATCTCTCTGACTCCCACACACAGACACACTCACAGACATGAATGCAGAAGAGGAGCTGGCTGGGAAGAGGAGAGGGACTAAAATGAGTGGGAAGGGCACACGGGAGTGTAATGGGAACATGTGTGGATATGAACAAGATATATTATGTACATGTATGCAAGTGTGATAACGAAAGCTATGACTATATAATTAGCATATGCTAATAGAACCTCTATAAAACAGTGCATTCCTGAGAATGATCAAAATAAGGTCATAGTTCAAGTAAAAAGGGTGAACATATTTTTAGGCATGCTTAGCTCAAGGTCATGGAACACATGCTCAAAGGTTAAACTAGTGAACTGAAACAGTCTGAGGTGTGCTCAGTGGAGTCCTGGAGATGACAGACAGGGACTCCACTGGCCATTCTTGGCTTCTCTGAAAGTTTAAGAAGGAAAAGAAACAATACTTTGAAAGTATCTTAGCGTAGTTAGGCTGGTGCCTGCCGCCTCACTTGGTGGCTGACATATTGGATAGGGATGGATACCTTCCTTGGGAACACTACCTCCATGACACTGGAGCTGTCCGTCTCACCACCATTTCTACACGGTAGCCTCAGCTGCATCTGGTCACCTGGCTTCCAAGAAAGACTGGAGCCATCATTTCAAACTCCATCCTGAAATAAGGAATGTACTAATATACTTATGTGTCAGAGACCAGAGTATTCACTGTCACACAAAGGAACCCACTACTCACCTTTTCAAGATCAACTAAGCCAGTGTCAGAGACACGATTCTGAATCGCAAAATAAATAACACGGACTCTGCTACAGTTAGCTTCTTTTAAGTTTCTCAAACCTGTGGCTTAGAAACTCAGATCAAATGAATCATTTCATATTTTAAGGAGCTTTTTTTGTTCTAGGAAGACTTTTAAACTGGATGATCTCGTCTATCAGGAGGCATAAACAACATGGTTCTTTAATAGTAAAAACACCTAATGATTTCTTTAATTTGCAGAGAACGTATAGGCAAAGAGTTAAAAATGCTTTACCAACTTAGAGACTAGCACTGGGTTGCAAGATATCACTGTCTTTGGCAATGGCACATGCTTTATAATTTTCTTTGGGTGTTGCCTACCTTTCTAGGTTCATGTTCATGTAGACATCAGTAGCCTAGATAGAGGTGTATTGTTGACAGTATGGGAATGAAGACATGATTGTCACCCAGCCTCACTGGAGGAGGGATCACCAGACTCTGACACTGATGTCAGGTAGCCTCACATTTGAGGATGTTCTTTGGAATGTTTCTTGTAGCAGATGTAAAAGAGCTAAGCCTCTGAGAAACTCGGGAGAAGGCAGGTGGGAAAGGACCATTTTGAGATGAGAAGATTGAGTATCTTAAGGCAATTGAAAGATGCTATTTGTCTGAACAGCAGAGCATCTTGGTAGGAGCTTGAGGGCTTTTAGCATCATTGTGGAGAAAAGCACAGGCTCGATCTGTGATACAATGTGTGTATCATTGTGTCTATTGGACACAACCATCTCATACCTTGACTAAAGCCAATCAAATTAGCATCATTCCTGTGATAACTGGTCAGTATATAAGATCCCCAAACGGAAGTTACCAAGTGCATGAGATTATGATTATGTAGAATATTAAAAATTAGTACACATTCAGAATTATTAAGCATCTAGAATTATTTAACACAAAGGTAGCTGGTTTTTAAGCACATGAAAAAATTGCAACTCATTGATCTGAAAAATCTCTGTAAACTTCGAGAGGGCCCTTTGCACACTGGTGCAGTGGACATCTGAGCTTCCTTTGAGAGCTATAGGAGTGAATTCACTTTAAGCAGTAAATTTCATTTTAATAGTTTCCGTGGCCTTGTATCCAAAGTTGGGTATATCTGGCTTTCTTCTAACCACCTTTTCCCACCTCCTAACTCTCCTGCTTAAGCTTAGATTGAAATATCTTTAATAAAATCTCTTTAAATTTCTATTTTCTGCTTCATAACACATCTAAAATTAAAATAAAAGAGTTTCTTCAGGATGTAAATTTTCTTTTTTTAAAGATTGAATATTTTATCCTTTTTATTGAAAATAGATTATTTTTTCATACAGAATAATTAGTTTTCCCCTCCCCGACCTCTCCCATATCCTGCACACATCACCTCTTATCCAAATGTACACCTTTTGTCTCCCTCACCTCTCTCTCATTAGAAACAGTCATCTAAAAACTAACATTGAAATAAATTTAAGACTAAACTAAAAACAAACAAAATGAAACAAGACAAAAGAAGCAGGAAAAAAAAAAAGAGCCAAAAAAAAAAAGCACAAGAAATACACACACACACATGCAGTGACACACACATTCACACACACGCAATTCCATAAAAACATAAAACCAGAGACCATAATGTATGCATACACAAAAGACCCATGGAGTGATGGGGAGCCCTGGCAAAGCATTATGAGACAGAACCTCCCCAAATGCCACTGGATCATTTTCTGTTGTCCATCTACTCCTGGGCTTGGCACCTGCCCTTAAGAATGGTTTGTAAACACAGTGAGCATCCTTGGTGAAAACTAATTTTTTGTTTGTGAGTAGTTACCAACTGGAGATAGATTTTGGGTCAGAGATGGGAGCTTGTGTCCATTTCTCCACTCAACACTGTGACCCCATCCGGTGCAGACCTGTGCAGGCCCCGTGCAGGATGCTACGGTCTCTGTGTTTAGAAGTCCTTGCGTCCTTCGTATTCCCACTCCCTCTGGATCTTACAAACTTTCCCCATTTCTTCTGCAGGATTTTCCGAGCCTTGAGAGGAGGGATTTGATAGAGCCATTCCATTTAGGACTGAGTATCCTAAGGTTCTTATATGACATGAAAATTAATATTTCCTAGGAAATTAAAAATGTGTATATGTAATTTAATATTTTTGGAAATTTTTTAAAGTGTTAACTGTTCTCATAGTTTCAACTATAGGGTTGGTTGTGTGTCTTTGGTTGTCAATTCATTCCACTAGGGATTTGATCATAAGGGCACGGCTGCTGTCACATAACTGAAGGTCTGACTTTTGGTTCTGCCTCATGTACCGCTGCTTTAATTCAAGCATATAGATAACGTGTCTCTTCAATTTCTGTTAGTAAATTGGGAAGTTTCATTTCATCTACACTTATAGAAACAAACAAACAAGCAATTGGTCCACATTGCTGGGCAGGCATGGATACAAATGCCTCTAGATGTATCAATGCAGCTTCATTGTTCTGTTATATGTGTCTTCTCTCCAGAGAGCTTCAGATGGAGAAGTCCAAGTATTGAGAGTACAAAATCACTAACATTTGTCATTTAGGCTCCTAAGATTGTCTAAAGGATTCCTGAAATAGGGGGGGGGGGAAGACGTTTTCCTGTAGGAAGGAGGCGGGGAGTTTCTGCATGGCTCTTTACCTGGTATCTGGAGCACATGCAGCAGTGTATTTTGGTAGCCAAGGGTGATGGAGGGGGACTCTGCGTCGGGGCCCACATGAGATCTGTTCTCTCATGTGTCATTAAGGTGCTTCAGAGCATCTGTGTGGCTGCTGAATGAACTGAATGTGAACACAGAGTCATCAATTTCAGTTGAGAGCATTCATTTATCACCTTGCCATTTTTTATTGCAAGGTAGAGATTCTCAATCTCTTGTTCCCTCTCTCTCTCCCTCTCCCTCTCTCTCCTCTCTCTCTCTCTCTCTCTCCCTGTCTCTCCTCTCTCTCTCTCCCTCTCTCTCTCTCTCTCTCTCTCTCTCTCTCTCTCTCTCTCTCTCTCTCTCTCACACACACACACACACACACACACACACACACACACACACACACTTTCTCTCTTATACATATGCTCCCTTCCTCTCAAACACCTTCGAAAAGTTAGACTCCATCCATTTGTTCTCATTTTTTTCTTCAAAAACAAACAAGACAATACTACACTATCAGGGGAAAGAAAGAAAGAAAGAAAGAAAGAAAGAAAGAAAGAAAGAAAGAAAGAAAGAAAGAAAGAAAGAAAGAAAGAAAGAAAGAAAGAAAGAAAGAAAGAAAGAAAGAGAGAAAGAAAGAAAGAGAGAAAGAAAGAAAGAGAGAAAGAGAGAAAGAGAGAAAGAGAGAAAGAGAGAAAGAGAGAAAGAGAGAAAGAGAGAAAGAGAGAAAGAGAGAAAGAGAGAAAGAGAGAAAGAGAGAAAGAGAGAAAGAGAGAAGAAAGAAAGAAAGAAAGAAAGAAAGAAAGAAAGAAAGAAAGAAAGAAAGAGAAAAGAAAAAGGAAAAAAGGAATTGTCTGTTTCTTTTTCTGTCTTTACTTAGCCTGTGTTTGATTGAGATTATGAAACTCTCTTTCCTCTTAGGTATGGGAGAATATTTTTCATGATCTCCTTTGACTGAAAAGCAGTTCAAGTGTGATTACAGTGTTATGCAGAGCTTGCTTCTGAGTGAGCTGTCAGCAAGCAGACTTTCACTTCTTGGGCAATTAGAAACTCACAATCTGAGCTAACATTGATAAAGTAGCTCAGATCTTGATTTTTAGGGTCAACATGGCCACAAGTCACTTTTAAAGTAGAAAATTATACCCTAGTACTACTTTTCAGGAGACACATGGCTCTCAGCTTCACACTGAGAGGACTGTCCTCAGGACTTGCAGGTACAAGTCCTGGAGGTGGGGTCTACTTGACAAGTCTGAGGCAGAATGCCTTATCGAACACCAAAGAGGGGAAATAGAACACAGAAAGGAAGGTCTATGAGAAGACTGAAATCAGACCAGCAGACAGTATGGTACAGGTCTTCAAATTCCTCAAGACTCAAAGCATGTAAGCTTTGCCCGCTTTGGGGAGTTACCTTTTTGGAGGAGACTGGAAAAGCATTCTGGATATTTCATTTTTAGCTCTTTTAAACCACATTTAAATTCATTCGGCATTACCACCATGGCCATGTAATTTTTCCTTTAAATCATGGTGTGAGGGCTTGAATTACTTGAAATTCATCTCTTCAGTGTGTGTGTGTGTGCATGTGTGTGTGTGTGTGTGTGCCTGGGATTCTGGCATTTCTGTGTGTTATTTATAGTACAATACCACACACACACACACACACATACAAACACAAATCTCCCTTGGCCACTGGGTCAAAGTTCATCTGTCTACCCTAGATGTGTTTTCTCTCAGAATTCAACATCTCAGATGTTTTTTCATAAAATCTAAAATCCCACCACAAACATTTCCCCCCCCCTTTTAACTCCTAATATATTTTTTTCAGTAAGCCCTGATGTTCTCTTTTTAACTCCCAATATTTCTCCCTAGACCCCAATTTCCTAACCAAAGCACATTACTGATCTGATGCTTTCAACAGCCTGGTAGCACATCAATAAACTAAAGATTATTGTGCTTTGTCAGGTTTTATTTTGTAGCATTATGGGAAATTCTCTGCTGTCTTGGATGAGTGCATCAACTCTGATTGCCTGACAATTAACAGAGATAGTAATAGAAGAGGCAATGTAATTTACCTTCCTACAAGGGATCTCAGTTAACAAAAATTAAACTATTGAACTCTCCTCTCCAAGGAAAGGGATGTCGCCTCATTATGTTAAAAAGAAAAACAGATTCCAGTGGCGAGTAGGCCCTCAGTCTGGCTGGGTGAATTTATTGTCCAGATTATGTGTTTTTTTGACATGCATACAAAATTATGGCTTTTAAACTGGACCAAACTCTTTCTTCATTAAATGAGTATTTCCCCCCCTGTTTGGTACTATAACTCAAAGTGAACATTCCAGATAAATAATGTAGAAGGGGAGTTTCTGTGTGTGCCTGTGGTGTGGCTGTTGAGGATATCCCTTATCTGTGGGGCTAGAAAGTGACTCCTATCTCTTCCTGTTTCAGGGTCTCTGTCTTTCAGGATGGCAGTACTAAAGAACAAAATATACAGTGTAATTAAATACAGAGCCATCACGCTAAGAGTGAAGAACTCCCACAGAGGAGAGTGCTGGGTTTTACGGACTCCCACGGAGACCATATGAAGCTTGCATTCCGAGTGGCATCTGCAGCTCAGAGCCCGCCTTCTGCCCTTTTGGGGGAGTTCTACTTAGTTCCAAGGAATATAGTCTTTGAGCCTACTTGTCCCCGTAAATTCTCCAAGTTGTGAGACAAGTTACAGCCATATCCTGTCTTCTTGGGGAATTTCCACATCCTGTATCTGTTTGGTTTTATTTATTTATTTTTAAGAACTCTGCAATGAAACGTGGAAGGGGTAACCAGCTCTGCAAAGCTGTCCTCTGGCCTCTACAGGCCTGTTGTGGCATGTGTTCAGAGACGCACAAAACACACATTCAAACATTCCCAAGTTGGTTTAGATCTTTCTTCTTTACCTTGGCCAAGGGGGTTAGGGTCAAGCCTTCCGCTCTAGACAAAGGTGGTTTGCTCTTTCGGTTACGATGGAAGTAAGGAAAAAATAACAAAACCTGTTTCTGCCTTAAAGGAGATTATAATCCTGGGCTCAGCAAAACATAACGCCCCATGAGCCAAATCTGCTCTTTGGTTTTGTGTGTTCTGATCACTAAGAATATTTTTTTTTACATTTTTCATTTCATAGTAAGGCATCTTGAGCAAAGAGTAATTTTATTTTGTGCTATGTGAGAATTCTGTATTTTTTTATTTGATTTACCAACTCTCTCTCTGTCTCTCTCGCTCTCTTCCTCTCTCTCCCTCTCCCTCTCTCTCCCTCTCTCTCCCTCTCTCTCTCTCTCTCTGTGTGTATATATCTGCCATATTTGTGATGATCAGATGGCAACTTGATGGAGTTGGTTTCCTTCTTCCAGCATGGAGGTCCTAGTGCTCAAACTTGGGTCATTACGCTTGGGGACAAGGGTTTTTACTCACTAAGCTTTCTTGCCTGCCATGCTTTTGATTTTTTCTTTTCCTTTTTCTTTCTCTCTTTCTTCTTCTTCTCCTTCTCCTTCTCCTTCTCCTTCTCCTTCTCCTTCTCCTTCTCCTTCTCCTTCTCCTTCTCCTTCTCCTTCTCCTCCTTCTCCTTCTCCTCCTCCTCCTCCTCCTCCTCCTCCTCCTCCTCCTCCTCCTCCTCCTCCTCCTCCTCCTTCTTCTTTTCCTTTCGGTAAAAGGGTCTTATGAATCCCAAGCTCCCAAACAAGCTTCAAGTTTGCTGAGCATCCTAGACTGGTCATAAACTTTGGATCCTCCTGCCTCTGCCTTCAGAGGGCTGGGATTACAGGCATGGGCTACAGGACCCATTCATTAAAGACTGGGCCTGAACCAAGGGCTTTCTTCATACTAGACAAACACTCTTCAAAAGAACTACATTCCTAGCTCCATAAAATTTAAATCTCAGTGTTTCCAAATGTGACTTTATTGGAATGCAGACACTCTCCTTGATTTACACGTGTACTTGCCTGTTTCTGCCCTCGACAGAGGCCACTGTTTGAGGTTTATCAGGTTAGAAACATCTAAAACTATTTACTACCTGATCCTCTACAGAAAGAATCAGCAACTCTTGTTATTAGCCAATGGCAGGCCACTACAGGCAGCAAAGAAATAATGAATAAACAGTAAAATACAGTATATTACTAATTGTGAGTGAAACTTTGCGAGGAAATTGCCATAATAACTCAAGAAGATAAATATCTCTGGGGATCGTTTTACTTGGAGAAGTAAAGAAGCAATACAGGACAGAAGCAGACATAGATAGGAAGTCTGCTATAAAGGGGTAAGGCTGTGGGTAAGGCAGAAGTGGAGTTAAAGCCCGGGCTGGCAAGAGTCAGGTTTCAGGGAGATGTGAGCATAGTCGATAGAGTATGAAGTCTAGGTCATTTAAAATACCACGGGGAAATGAATTGTCTTCTCCGACTTCAGTATCTAGGGAAGGAGAAGCACTGAGAAAAACAAATGTGAAATTTAAAGTAAAATTGAGTTCAAGGACAGATAAGCAGGAAGGGAAGGATTTGTGTTTAATGTCATAGAAATAGTTAATCCTCTTTCAAAAGATGGGAGAAGTCTGTTTTTTTTTAAAAAAAGAGAAGTATGATTGAGAAGGATCTCATTTATTGATGAAAGTCTAGTGGAGAACAGCCGTGCTCGTGGTGTTTCGTGGTGAATTTGGGTCATTTTTCTGTAACCATTCTTTAATAGGATAGGTGATTGCTATAATTTTAATTACATGGTTAATCCCCAACAATTATCTAATAAAATCAGTGTGCATGAGAAAAAAATGTGACGGGCAATTTAATGCATGGTCATTTTAACTTTAAAATAAAACACAGGAACCAGGGCATTGTGGGTTGTTTGCTTAAAGAGGCATTCAGACTGAGGAATGCTGGTGGAGGTTTATTTTAAAATGTGATTAGCGTTGGGATTTAATTAGAAAGTAAGGCAAAAGAAAATATTTAATTATGACATCATTATATAGTTGCATTCGATTTGACCTGTCACTTCACTCCGCACTGTTTGTCTTGCTTTCTTTCTGTTCTGGGTCTTAGACAACTTCAGTTTCTACCTTGCTTTTTATTTAATACATTGTTTGCAGAATGTTACTCGGCTCTGTTACTGGTATTTCTTTTTATTCAATTTTATTTTATTCTACTGGGTTGGTTTGTTTTTGTTTTCAAGACAGAGTTTCCCTGTTGTAACTCTGGCTGTCCTGGAACTCACTCTGAAGACCAGGCTGGCCTTGAACTCACAGAGATCTGCTTGTCTCTGCCTCTGCCTCTGCCTCTGCGTCTGCCTCTGCCTCTGCCTCTGCCTCTGCCTCTGCCTCTGCCTCTGCCTCTGCCTGAGTGTTGGGATTAAAGTTGTGCGCCACCACTGCCAGACTTATTACTGGCATTTTGATCCATTGTCTAATAGTTTCCTTTTGGGGTTATGGTGATAGTAGGGAGAGAAAGAAGTTTATAAGTATTTAATTGTCTGCTGTTTGAGATGCCTGGCAGAACTCAGGGTAAGTAACAGGGAAGCTGAGAGAGCAGGCTGATATGGCTCTACCCTGTGACTGTTAAAGGGCAGCAGAGTTGTGCCTCCAAGAAGATGACACCAGATGAATACATGGGGCTTAGCTGTGTGCATCCTGAGTGATGTATATTTTTAAGTGCAGGTAGAAGAATGAAAGGCTACGGTTTTGTCTAGTCACATCAAGTCAGCATTCCTTAAGTGCTCATTTATCCATTTGAGGAGTATCTAGAGAACACATACAGCACTGGGTCCGAGTCTAAAGTTGTAGAACTAGTTGAATGCAGATTTTATATCCAAATTAGCCACTGTCAAGAGAGGAAGACCGAAAAGGAAACAGTTGATTAACTTCTGAACAAAAAAAGACAAAAACCAAAAAACAAACATAACATTAGAAGAACTCAGTAACATTTCAGAAAATACCTCTTAACCAAAATCTACTGACAACGGTACAGGCTGACATAAAAACTTGAGAATTTAGTCGAGGGAACATCTCTCGGTCCTTTCTCCAGTATTCCGTCCGGTCCTCGGGCAGGAGGTCTGTTAGGGTAGATGCAGTTCTCAGGCAAGCGCTGAGGCTACCCCACAGGGGTTAGTTGTTCTCATTCTTTATAATGTTGCTCGCTCTCTTTCTGCTAAAATGCTCTTGTGCAAAAAAAAAAAAAATGATGCTTTCAAGTTAGATAGAACTTTTCATTCCAACCGCAGACATCTATAAAAGTACATAAAAATGGAACCCCCCCACAATTAAATATTTAAATAATGACCAATCATCTATTCAAATGTGTGTAAGGTCATTGCAAACTTTTACTTTTACCAAAGAGTAGAACTTTTCATTTCAACCATAGACATCTACGAAAGTGCATAAAACTAGAATCCACTCCACAATTAAATATTAAATAATGGCCAATCATCTATTCAAATGTGTGTAAGGTCATTGCAAACTTTTATTTTTACCAGAGAGCAAGTAAATAAACATTTAAATATGTGAGAATGTGCTTACATGGCTCTGAATTACTTAGCTGTGATAAGTCCTCATAAAGACAAAAACCAAAAAGAGTTCTTATGTTTTGTAATCCACTAAGACCATCCTGCAGGAGCAAGGGGAAGCTAATTCGAGGCCACGTGTTTGAACAGTGCGCTCTGAGGCAGTAGACTAGTTCCCAAAGATATAATGGGTGTTATAGATTTGTGCCTTGGGTTTAAATTTGCCCTATCCTGCCCCAGGCACCCTTATACATACAAACAGGACAAAGAAGAGGCATACGGCCCAATGGGTGAAAGCTTTCCTCTTCTTGAGAAGAACAAACCTCTATCAGATGTGTTGAAATCTCCTACTTGACCCTTGTCTAACCTTCAGCCAAAAATGCACAAAGTACGATAGAGCTAATCCCAGAAAGCAGGTTTAAACAAACAAGCCAACCATCCACTCTGCCATTGAGAAGCCTGGTTTCCCTACATCCTCAAACGCATGCAGTGTGGGAAACCGGAGCTGATGGCTGTGACTTAGGTTGCCGTTCTTGCCTGGAGGTCACAAGTCCCAGCAGCTGCTTAGTCCGTGGTACCCACATCTCTTAGTTCCTTTGACATCACTTCTCTATAGTGATGCTTTGCGCAACTGTAATTTTCATGAGTTCCCATTACATAATAGAATTCGCAAGGTCCTGATAATCATGTCTTTGTAACAGAGCCTCCTTTACTTACTTGGGACCTTTTCATGGTGTGGCATATATTTTTAACCTAAATGTCTGTCATTCTGTGTGAAGCCAACCAATGACTCTTCTGAAGGAACTCCATTTCCATAAATGTTGTAGGCTTAGGGGAAAAAGAAAAATGTGAATTATTTCTTTCTCAAGGTGAATTCTCCAGTCATTCTTTTATTCAGATAACACAGAAATCAGCGCTATAAAAAAAAAAAAAGAATACAAGGAACTAAATATTCTGCTATTAAATTGGAATTTAAAAAACGAAAACGGAAAAATGTTATTAGTTGTGAAAATAGCCGTGTTTCATCGATTAAACCTATTTATATATTACCAACACATTGCTTTGACTGGCTGATGACACCTGGATGCTTTCAACAGAAAAACCTACAATAACAGAAGACCAGCAAGACTTATATCAAGCTTTGCATGCACTGATTCTGTTTTATTTTAACATGAGTATTAACCACACACATTTTTTAAAAAATATTTTGCTGTGTGTATTGCTTAGTCCTATCTATGAAAAGAATCTGAGACATCAATTTCTGCATGCACTGAGACAGAGATCTCCTAAGCTGTGGATAATCTCTCTCTTACTAGAAATAAGTGCCTTTCTGTCCTGCAAATTGATGGGGAGGAAATGTAAACTCTTTGGAAATAACTTGAAGATCAATACCAGCTCTGAATTCCTCCCAATGGTTTCCTGCTCTTCACCCATGGTCCGCTCTTCACCCATGGTCCAGAGGGGCACAAGGATACAGTAAAAAAAAAAAAAAAAAATCTGAAGTTGCTTGAGGGTATCTTTGTCATATGGAAGATGAAGATGAAGATGAAGATGATGGACTAGCAAGGTGCAGATGAGGGGGTCAGGAGGCTGAGCATGTGGCCCCCACACGATGCTCCGTAGGGAAACCACCCTAGTCTCAAACTCCTGTTTTCCTGGGCTAAACATAGAAAAGGATGCTCTGAATCCGTGATCCCAATGAGAGGCACGACAGAAGTGGTACCACGGAATTCCTGGTCCTGAATCCAAGCTCTGTTCCTGATTTGATTGTTTTTAAGCTGGTATCCAATGGCACTCACCTCCAGTCACCTCCAGCACCGTCTTAAAACTGCGGTCTGGTTGTCATGCCTCACGGACCTTTGTACGAATCTTGACACGCTATGGTGTCCGGTCGGGAAACCCGGGTGTGGATTTAAATTAATCCTAGCTTGTGATTTGTAGCACTGTTGACTCCTTCACTTCTTGCCCTTTTCCTTTTTTAATATTTCTCATCTTTGATTGCTCACCTTTGAAGGCCGACTTTCCACCCCTGTCCGGGTTCGTTTTCGCCTCTGCGGCTCCTTTTAGATACACACGTGTGCCCTGTTGCTGTCTTCAAATGTGTTACCCAGACTTTTCTACCATGTCAGGACCGTGAAACATCTTTCCTCCACCTACTTCCCTCCTTTCTGTTTATTTGGTTTCTAATCTACTGTTTCAACCACATTTTGAGGGATTTTATAATTTAACCAAGCAAGAATTCTTTTTTTTTAATACAGAATTCTCCTTAATTTGCCATATATCTGATTACTTTATTTTATGATCCATTATTCCTTTTTATAGATGTTAGCTCTTCCATTAAATGTTTAAACATCTAAAAACGTAATTAAAATGTTATGGTTGCCATTTCCAGCTCTTTTGATCCTGTTGTTTTATTTACCTATTTGGAGTGTCTGGCAGCTATTTTATAAGATACTGGGCCTTGACAAGTTTTATAATTCTGAAAACTCAGGGTAAACTCATCTTTGGCTAGCTACTCCTTACAAAAATTCAGGAATTCTGTGTTATTCACTTTCAGAGAGGTTCCTATTGTCTCTCTACAGCATTGCCAATTCCAATTGAATTTTAAATTATCCTCGTATCTCGGGATGTCAATGTCTCAGCCATAGTTTGAGCTTCAAATGTGTGCACTCCTGAAACCCAATGTCCGATCCTCACCCCAAGAATCCTTTCTACCACACTCTGAAATCTGTAGTTTGTACTTCATCTAAACCTCTAGTCTAGTGGTTGGAATACTAAATGTCACAGACTATGTACCTTGCAAAAAACCAAACAAACAAAAAAAACAAAAAACTAAAATAAAAATAATTCACTTGTTTTTATTTTTGGACCTTAGCACTTCAAATTA
The DNA here is from genome assembly GCA_026225945.1 of Cricetomys ansorgei. NCBI lineage: Eukaryota > Metazoa > Chordata > Mammalia > Rodentia > Nesomyidae > Cricetomys > Cricetomys ansorgei. Next base: position 6,206,872 of record JAMJFZ010002927.1, on the reverse strand, counting down.
AATATTTTTAACTGACACTGGAACCCCAACATGGTAGCCCGTAGACTAAAATGAAATTATCGAACACCTCACACATGGAGTTTCTTTTGTTTCCATCTCCTGGTGATTTGCCTTCCTTGCCATTCAGCTCTGCTGTGGGATTCATGTCATATGTTAGAATATTTTTGTCCAGTGTTTCTATCTCCTTGAAGTAGAAGAGCGTGCCGGGTCATGTTCTCTCTGTCATCTTGGCACAGAGTGCCCGCATGTTTTCATACAGTGACAGTGTACATACTCGGTATGAGCAAGAGCCTGTGTTCGACACCAGAACCCCCATCTCCACTTTGCGCACACACATGCACATGTACACACTCACATGAGCACACACACACACTCATGCACACGCGTACACACATGCACACACATCTTTCATGGGTGTATGCTCGCTTTGTAAGCTAACACCTTTGGTACACTTGTGCCCTGAGAATTCTTTTCGCCTCCATAAACTCCTCTTGCCTGTCCCCTTTCTACACTTACTGATAAAGTACTTGAAATATATGTTTCTTTGCAGAAATTCCTTCTTTCCAACTCTAATTCACAGCATAATTTTGAACTATTCCAGCCATTTGTGTATGACAAAAAACACACTGAACCTGAAAAGAAGAAGTGTCACCAGTTTGACCTAGGGGAAGTGAATTGGAACTGCAGGGTAACCGTGCTCGCCCTGACTCCTCCCCTTGGAACTGTAGGCAGCAGACATGCTGTGTCGTAACCCATCTGTCTTGGACTTCACGTTGTGGTAATGAATCCTGTTTATAAATACACAGTTTGTGTGAGGAAAGACAAATTCAGCAAATCAATCCATTTTTTTTCTTACTTTGTAGGTCAAGACACCACGTTTCAAAATATTCAGTTGACTCACTCAATTTCAAGGTGGTAGAGAGCTGACAAATGACTACGACATTTCCTGTGGTTTCCAGCTTCCCTTCTTGCTGTCTCTTCTACATCTGCTATCCAAGTGTTTCACCAGGTACAATCAAATCTTTTGGGTATATGATGGATAATGTCAGAGGAATCCGTGAGTTGACTATTGTACTAAGTTACTAAGGAATAACACACTACCAACAGCTCTGAAGCATTGAAATTTACTTCTAATGATTATAGATTTTATGGAAGAGAGTCTTAAGATCAAATAATTTTCCCTTGTATGTAGTAAAGTCTAAACTGGCAGAAACTATTTAAGAAGTTGTGTCTTGGACATTTTGACTCTTAAAGGATCATATTAATTCATTATATAGCTCAGCTTTCTTTGGCTATGAAAGAAATGAAGAATCTGAGATCATTATTCAAAAAGAAGAAATGTTTACTTTGGCTTGTAATTTTGTAGATTGTAGCCCACAGTCTCTTGTCTCATTTGCTTTGTTTTATGTAGTAAGACAGCAAGCTATGGTGGCCAAGGAGGTAAGGGGGAACCTATTCACCTCATAGCAGTCCTGAACTGTAGGGTGGAGCTCACCAGATCCCCTTCAAAAAGGTGTCCCCAATGACCTAATTTCTTTTAATTAAGTCACACTTGGTAGTAATTCCATACCCCCCAATAGCATCATAGACAGCAAACCAAGCCTCCAATGCATTTGCTTTTGAATATAGTTAATACACAACCATAAAACAAATATTTACTGAATAGCTACCATTCCCTAGTTGCTGGCTGGCTGTCATAGCTAGGGTGTCTCAGAAGTACAAACGTTAAACACTAACTTCCACGTTCTTCCTTACCTAGGACAAGCTCCAGAATGCCAGAATGAGATGGATGAAATGAAAAGACCATTTGAACAAGACGATTTTTCCTAAGCCAGCTAGTAGGACTGTATTTATTTGTGATATGAAATCAAATAAGTCTGTCTTAGCTCATGCTGGAGGAGGGAGACAAAGCCTCACCCCCAACCCCTTTCTCTCTCTGTCTCTGTCTCTCTCTCTCTCTCCTCTCTCTCTCTTGAAAAGGTGTGAGAGATTTTCCACACAGAGAGTATTGCCCTGCAATCCTTGATTGTATCAATTGAGCCCTGAGGTAATCAGATGTTTGGTCTCTCCAGTGTCAGTTGAGATGAAAATATAAGGAGCTGAAGGTTATACTTATACTTAGCTGTAGCAGACCAGGCAAGGGTGGGGGATCTCCTGCACATGCTCATTTCCACAAGGATGTATTTCTCCTTTCACAGAAATATCATTAATCCTGAAGATCAACATCTGAAATCAACAGTTACCAAGTTCCCCAACAGCCATGATTTAAACAGAGTCAAATGAATGCTGATCCATTAAGCCAATATCTAGATGTTGTAGAAGTTTATTTTGGGTTATGTATAAAATAATTGTTTTGTGTACTATTAGGTGAGGGGCTGCCTGGTCCTTGACATTTTGTATCATCTACAGGTGTTGGCTTTCTGTGGAGATGTTTGATTGCTCAGAAGCTGCACGGTCTATCAGTAGAATGAACACCTGAGGAGTTCTTAATCAATAAAAACACCTGAGCTCAGAAGCGCAGGGATCAACTGTCCAGTGTGGTGCTGGCCAGGATAATGGTTCCTTCTGATGAGTTCTGGAAGGGCTTGTATGTATGAGAATGGCACTGTCCTTCTTGGTGATCCACCACAGTAGGTGTAATGCTACACCTGGATATGGTTTATTGTCATAGAGTTAGTACTCTGTGTTCTCTGAGAATAACAGCTATCACATCCTTCAGAGCAGCTGTGACTCCCAAGCCTAGCCCCTCAAGCCTGTTGACTTTTAGAGTTCCCCCATAGAAGGTGATGCTGTGGATGGTCATCAGAGCTTCATCTGAGATTGAAATCACCCTCTCCTGGATTTTCTAGTTAGCTATATATGATTCTGGCCCAATTGCAAATGGCCTTTTTGTCTCTGGATATAAGAGACTACATAGAGGACGGTAGGCTAACTTAAAGGGGACTCCATCTATGCATCTATGTGGACATGTTTATCCATGCTAGAGTGAGACATCCTGGTGTGGCTCCATACGCAACACTTCACTCATGCGTTGTAAGTAAGCACAACAAATTCATTGATTCTCTAAGTTAACCTTCGGTAGAATTGAACTTTGGTTTGTCATTGGTGCCCTATGAGGATAGAGTGGATGATTCTTGGATTTCCCCAGGGCAGAGTTCCAGCTACAGTTGTCTGAACCACAAGTAGTAAGATAGAGCACATAGGGAAGAGTGTTCAAGGGTGAGTGGACAGAATACACACCATCAGAGGCCAAAGCATTGGCCACTTGTGGGATTATCAAGGGCATAGTATTGCCCTATTACTGTCTGTCTGTCTTCACTTGGGTCTCTATCAAGTGAAAGCCTTAGACACCAGTCTCTGTGTATCTCCTTAATTAGTACAATTCCAAGACTGCCAACGTCAGGCAAACCAGAAAGAAAAGGGTAAAATGAAAAGCCCATCTGAGTAAGAGATCTTTTTTTTTTTTTTCCTAAGCCATCCCAAATCAATGTGTGTGGTAAGGAAAAATTCTGTACTCATTAACAATTTCATTCATTTCAAAAGAAGTACACCAGACCTGTTTTGTAGAGACAAGTTCTATGGGAGGAAGAAAGCAGCTGTATTTGAAGGAGAGAAAGAATACAGCTCTCTGCGTAACCATGCAGTCCCCATCAAATATTCTTATTATACTATAATAACAATAATTAATAAGGATGATGGACAACCATTTGTATTTATAATAAAAGAGTAATTGTTGCTCATTTTCATTTAGTAATGGCACTATTGAATTAATCATACCCTTGATGAATTACTGAACCACACTGTTACGCTATTGTCGCTGCCCTCATTCTTTGCAGTTGTTCTTATCCCGAGGTGTCGTAGCCCTGTAATGGTAAAATTAAACAAGTGACAATGGATGGGGAGAAGATAATTTCTCTGGCCATTTCTTTAAAGATTCATCTTTTGGGGAAGATGCCCACGTGACTGTACAAAATTCCTCACCCATGCCCCTGTAAGCCGCCTTAATGTCACTCATTGAAGTGCTCTCTCTCTCTCTCTCTTTCTCCTCCCCCCTCTCTCTCACAGGGAAGTAAAAGGGGAACTAGTTAGAGAGCAGGAGAATTGGGAAACACTGATGAGAACTTGTTCTGTAGCATTCGTTTAGCAGGCGGGAGTGGGGAGGAATCAAGAAAGGATTAATGTGTGGACGAACCTGACGAAAGCATATTATCTACATGTATGAAGATGTCATAATAAGGCCCATTATTATGCACAATTAATAAATGCTGACAAGGAAAGTCCATGGGCATGCGTGTTTCAAGAGTACACAGTTGGGCTATTTGCTTCTCTCTCTGGGGGAGCAGGGAATCTTTAAGAAACCACCAAGCAACACAGGATAAAGAATAGATTTCCTTCTTCCCAATGTCGGTGGCTAGAAGCCAGGCGCATAATGGCACTTGAATGTGCTTCATCACGTCATTTAGCAGTATAAAACCCACTCATGTGGGGGAGGAGGACTCTTCACTAGATGGCTAGAGGACTGGAAAATGAACGTTCCTTAGTCCTTGAGATTTCCTGGTTGGTTTGGGTGCTGGCTACTTAGCATAGAAATTCTGTGCGACTACTCCAGATACTTTAGAAACCTGGTTTAAGCGCCCTGCTCTAGAAGGGATTTGCTCAGTCCATTTATCCCTCCATTGCTGCTAAACTAATTCTACAAAGCAAAGTTTCCTTCGGTGATTCCCAATTCTCTAAATGACCCTGCATTCCTCTTTATGACGACCACAACATAATGCTCTGAGAGGCACGTGGCATTTCTACAAGGGTGCATCACCAAAAAAAGAAAAAAAAATCCTTAAGTACCAGTGTCACGCTGCATCCAATCAGCTCTGGGGACAGTCTCAAAATAGTGGTTCCTTTTTCATGGTCGATTATGAATTTGGCAAAGAAACTCCGGCTTTTGTTCAGCCTCTGCGTATTTATGCACAGCAAACAGCATAATTATATTAGTGGAAATTCCATCAGCCCCTGTATATCATTCTCCAACAGTGAACACACTGTGGCCATTATGGCCCAAATTGTCAGAGATTCCTTGGCTGACGCTAGCATAATGTCTGATGACATCAGGGGCCTTTTGCAAGCCTGTTGTTACCAACTGACAGCATTTTAATGGCATGCAAGAACAGGAAAGCTTTACCCAGCACCATTCTCTTGTATTTAGGAGAACTGAATGCTAATGCAGATCATCGTCAAATGGACTTAGATGGAAAATGAATCTTATCTCGTCTTTTGAAGTGTAATTACATGACCATACCGTAATATGTCTAGCACATAAGATACCTGTTAGGGTGTCCCTAACCACTTTTAGAAAGCTGTTGGAGTTCAATGGCTAAAATAGGCATTCTGTCCTCAGTTCCACCAAAGTCCAAGTAACTTCTAGGATCATTGTTGGGGTTTGCTGGGGTCATCCATGGGCTAGCTCAGCATGATAAATATTTTGTGTCTGGAGAACAGTATGTTGCTGAGATTCAGCCCAAACTGTAGAATGTGGCTTCGCTTGAAAGGCCAAGGTTTTTGTTTTATAATTCTGTCACCCAGTCTCTAGCATGTGACCAATAGCATTGGAAACCAGTGATCTTCTGCTCAGGGCATAGTCTTCTTTGCTGGATCAATTGTGAGGTGAAGAACAGAGTTATGTTCTACAAGGAGATAGCAAAGCTCCAGAGGCAGGGGCCTCAATTTCTCTTGCCAAATATTCATCAGGTGAGTCAGCACCCTCCCAGGGGAGGAGAGGGTGTGAGAAAACTACAGAATTTGGACCAGAGGCATCTTTCCACAGGAAAGCACTAAACCTGGGTCAATATCTCAAGTTGCGCCCCTTCAGTGCCTGGGGCCCAGTGAGTGTTTTCAAGAATTTCTCTACATTCTACAAACCATGTCATAACAAACAAATATGATTCAGGACAAGAAACTTAACGGAATTTTTTTTTTTTTTTTTTACTATTGCAGGAGAGTCATTTTTAGCATTCTTTTCTAAGTTCTAGATATACGTAAAGAACACCAGAAATACCCTGAAGACTTCAGGGTAAAGGCCAAATCTACAGGCATTAGAATCAATGCCTCTGACTTCTGGGCTTCCTAATTTTGCATCCCCCTCCTCTCTCTTGAGATAGGGTTTCCCTGCTGCAACTCTGGCTGTCCTGGAACTCAATCTGTAGACCAGGCTGGCCTCGAACTCACAAAGATCTGCCTGCCTCTGCCTCTGGAGTGTTGGGATTAAAGGTGAGAGCCGCCCCCATCACCTGGCTTGCCTCCTCAGTTGTTCCTGCCAGTGGGTTATCACAGGAATGGGTGTGTGTATTTAGGAAATTTACTTACTTTCTAAGTCAAATGAAACCGATGCCATTGTTATGCCAAAGACTCTGGAACCTGGTGTGCTTCTTGCCCAATGTTGCAGTCAATAGAGGAGCTCAGAACTAAACACACTTTTGAGCCACTTGCCTCGCAGCGGGTTTTACCTGCGCATCTGTATCAGTGGGTACCTAATAAACACTGGCTCTCCACCTCTAAAAGCAAACACTTTACACTTCCAGTCTTTCACAAATAAAGAAATGATGAAGCAAATCCCAAGCCTCATTTTAGATCTGGTATATTAAAAAAAGAAAGTTTAATAATGCGCTTTAATTTCTACTTAAAGAGTTTGGGTGTTGTAACTGCTAACCTAGAAAATTTGAAATTTATTAACTATTATGGAATCACAGCGCACAGCTTCAAAATTAAATGCTATGGATGAGAAACTGCCATTAGCCTGAAACTTACAAGTTTTGAATAGCATTTTGTGTATTTTTACTTTTTAAGAAAAAAAACAAAAAAAAACAAAAAGCGATTTTAAGGAGAACACCCGCATAGTACCCAAGAATTTTACTTCGTTCATAACATAATTTGTGAAATAAAACCACCATGAAAATGCAAACTGATGAAACTGAATAGAATCAGGCAATTTCCTTGAGATTTTAGAACGAAGTTTAATTCATTTGCTTTTATGGCATACTCATTTTTGACTTGGAAAAAAAAAAAAAAAAACACATTACTTACAACCGTATCACCTAAAGATAACTTCTCAGGCATTTTGGTGTGCTCATCTGTTACACTTCCATGGATCTATTTGGCCTTTGTTTCATTGTGAAGACGCATCTACAGATTTAACATTATTTTGGTTTTCTCTGTTAGAATTGTATCGTGTGCATTGCCGTGATCAACATAAACAGTTAAAGATAGAAACCTAAGGGCTATGGGTCAGTTTATCCTTTGCTATTTTCAGAGGCACATGCTTTCATAGCCAAGTTTTGAATCTAGTCGTGATAAGGGCACCCGATATAAAAACTCTAAGCTGACAGCTCAGTCAGTGGACGTTTTAAAGGCATTGAATGTAAGTCTGTACGCGTGTGTGTCAGGGTGTGGAAGTCTAGGCCTGTCATCGTCTAGGAGGCTGAGTCAGAAAATCTTCACTTTGAGGTCAACCCAGCTACGCACCTAGACCTGTTTCACAAGAAACAAACAGACAAACAAAGGAAAAGCAAGGGCTAGCTTTCAGTTAAGTTATAATAGTTGCTCATTTCCTTTATTATCTGAATTTTGTTAAATTTGCTAAATTTTTAATTATCAAACAAAACAAACTAACAGTCTCCCTAGAGTCCCTTTGTGCCAGTCTCTCCCTCCAGTTCTCCTCAGGAGTCTCTCCAGTTCTCCTCAGGAGTCTCTCCTCAGGAGTCTCTCTGTGGTTGGAGTGTGCCTTAGCAGGACACAGCCTCTGCTGGCCCGCTGAGGAGCTGCCAAGACCACAAGGAAAGGAGCATGTGTCATCAAGTTTCCTTCGTCGGCTTTGTTTTCTCAGGATTCCCTGTTGTACCTACTTCCAGTCCCAAGGAGTAAGATGTAATTTTGTAGGAAAAAATAAAATAAAACCAGAAGATAAAAAGATATGCGAGCGCCTGAATGTGGGTATGTGGATGCGGTTGATGCGGGGCAGGGGTGGGGTTGGAAAGATAGGAAGAGAAAAGGGAAAACCAACGTCATTAAAACTAATCATCTGAAACCCATTCAAACGTATAATTTTTAGAGGCTCCTACATCAAGGAGTCAAGGATTCTGACACATTTTTATTTGGACTGGAGCCGGTGTTATGCATCCTCACCAGCTACCACACTTCCTCTTCATAAAAATCTTGTCTCCAGAAAGAGTCAATTTTTGGGAAACCTTACTCACCCAGCTTAACATTATCTGTGCAGGAAAAGAAGGAGACATAAGAAAATTTCATCAGAGTAGTCACAAATGTCCACTTAACAGTGTGCAATTCTTGGTTTTTTTAAGTTTTTTTTTAAAGTGTGTTTCCATAGCTTAGAAGATTCCTGAGTTTGCCACCCTCACATACAGAATCAGCTGAAGTCCCTCCTTGAACTTAGCATCTCAAAGAACAGTTGACTTTTTGTTACTTCGAGATGTGACTTTCAGCTAGCTATGTCTTTTCTAGTCAGCAGAAAGTTCTCACCGCTGTGACACCAACGGCATTAAGCTTGTACTGTAAATAACCCTTTACATTCCCCAGCCCTCAATCAAACTCAAACAGGAAACTGAACAAGACCATTTATTGCATTAATTCTTCTTCTTACTGTACATATCAACTTCTGGATTGGCAAGAGAGTATCTAATAACTAAATGTTGGGTTAATAAAAAAAAATTGAGTGAACAAAGACCTTGGGTCAACCATGGCATCTTTGGGAGATTATTAAGGTAGTGTTTCAAAAATGAAAACTTAAACAATGTCATTAGTTTGAGGAACATAGAAGCTCCTCATGTGAGCTTCATGTGAGAGTAACAGTCCTACCCAAAGTTCTATCATATCTTATTGACAGTTATGCTTTACATTCCAGGGGAGCCTAGTCTCTTATTGATGATGATTATTATTTTTTCCATGAAAGGTAAGAGTAATCAATTACAAAGTTTAAAAACACAACGATGGCAGACAAGCAAGGGTTGCCTTCAGTAGCTGTGGGGCTCAAGTGAGAAAAGCATGCAAATGGAACCCAATGTCACCATTCAGATTGACGTGAGAATTGAGAAAGGAAAAAGGAAAAAAAAAAGTAGTAATTCAGTTGACTGAAAAACCGGTGCAACCCTCGTGAATTTAAAAAAAAAAATCAAGAATCTTTATTATTCTTTTTTATCTTAGGAAAACAGTGTTGACAGTACTTAGCTCTGAATTTCCAAGCCTTTGGGTTCTTAAGGAAAAAAAAAATCATCCAAGAATCTATAGAGAGGGAGCAAAACAGCCCATATGCTGTTCCACAGAACCCAGACTTTTGCCCTGGTACACCAAACACACCTTAGACTCTAACAGAGGCCAAGTATGTGCCTGCCCATAGCCAGAAGGGAAATCCTATGTTCTCAGGACAGGACAGCGAGACAGAGTACAGAGTACAGGCTGTACATGGTGCAGGTATTCCCAAAACCCAACAGACTGGGGATCCCAAAATAAGCAGTGCTTCAGGCATTTAGGCACATAAGCCCTCTGTATATAATGTTGAATGTTTGGAGAATAGAAAGTGTGTCCGTGCTCCCAAATGACTGTGAATAGTAGTAGTACACTGCTGCTGGGGCAGCTCACTAAAGAAGACAGGGAGGCATTTCTGAGAGGTGTAAACTCTGCCAGACCTCAGCAGAGGCAACCACCATCATGGCCAATGCCATACTCGACAGTGGAACCCTGAACGTCTGGGCTCAGGAGTTTTTATTCTTTCAGAGCTCCTCAGGTGTTCTATTGATAGCACATGCAGATCATTAGCAATCAACATTCCCCACAGAAATGCAACAGCTGCAGACAATACAAAATTTGAAGACCTAGGCAGCCCCTCGCCCAACAGTGCACGAAACCATTTCAAACATAACTAAAAATAGACTTCTCCAACAGTGACACATCCAGCTTCAAATTCTCCTCATATGAGCTAATGAAAAACATTAATGAAAATCAATGTACATCAATTTACATCAGGATACTATCAGCAGAGCTTTATTCTAATCATCCCACGGTGTTTGCCACTTCTGAAAAACACAGATGACCCTACAGTGAAGTCACTTCCTGGTCTCACTGGACATAGGTGAGAATCTTCTGTCTGTCCATTTTCCTTTTTTCACTCGGGATAACTACTTTACTGATTAGGAACTTAGAAAACAAGCTCATGTGACTTTGAATGATTGAGAAAAAGAAGTCTATTATGAGTCATGTGGGAACAATGGAAAGAGCAGGGCAGATTCACTTTCCCAGCATGGAGCGCTGCTTTTGACTTCTTGTTTCTCAGCTCTCCCCTCCCTTGCCCTGTCAAATCCCAGACACACATTCACTCTTGCCACACTCACACACATACACACAAACACACACACACAGATGCACACACACACACAGATGCACACACAGGCAGATGCACACACACACACACAAACACATACAGATGCACACAGACACACACACACACACAAACGTACACACAGACACATATACACACAGATGCACACACACACACACACACAGATGCACACACAGGCAGATGCACACACACACACACACACACACAAACACATACAGACGCACACACACACACACAAACATACACACAGACACACACACACAAACGCATACAGATGCACACACACAGACATACACACACACTTAAAAATTTAACCTCGACTCTTACCTAAAATGGGAATTTTTGCGTATTTTGTCAGGAGGATTTATTTTAAAGTTTCAGTCTAGAGTGTAAAAGCAAACAAATGCCAACAATAAAAACAGGTGTAGACAGAGAACCCCCTACAACCAGATTATATTGGCGAATAAAGCCAATAATATTCTTCAGTTCAAAGCTATCACCGTCCCAGCCCATGGTTTCTCTGGGTGATTGAAAATGGCTTAAGTAAGTGTATATGGGTTTAAAGAGCCACTCAGAGTGAGTGAAAAGCAGGTTGTCCACAGAGTCTACAGAGAAGCCATGTCAGGCTATTGACGAATAAGCATGGGCCATGCTGTCTGTGAGCTTCCCCCAGGCTCCTGGGCAAGGGAGAGCTATCCTCGTGTGGGGGATAATAAGCGCACAGAATCCTCCCCATTCCTGCGATTACATAAATGTTATATTTGTTAGCTGAGCTCCATCTCTGACCACCCCCCAAGCAGCCCATAGACAATAAAACACCAGGAATCCCTGAAGAGGGGTAAAATGCTGACATGATTTAAGAAGGAGGACTCTGATAAGAAGATAAAAATCTAATAAACAGAGTCTAGAGAACCTTGGCTTGTCTCAGGCGCTTGCCAGTGTAAGCAAAACCCTCCCAAGGAAAACAAAGGGCGCCTTAATCGTAAGGACATTCCACTAGCAACCTTCTGAAGGAGAAAGTTAGGGCCGTGACCTCTGCAGCCTGCAGTTATGAGCACTCTGACAAGAAAATATTTGATTTGGTTCAAGAGGCAAAATCAGTCATTGGGATTTTTTAATATCTTTTTTTTCTTCCATAAAAAAATAAAATAATATGTTTTGTATGAGCTTGGGAGAGCAAGAGAGTTCTGTATATATGGTAAATGACTCTCCTACCCATGTCGTCTTTTCTGTTCAGCATGGTCCTTAATTTCATCTTGGATTTTAATGACCCTTCGGAAAAGGTGGATTCACTGGCCCATTGATCTTCCTTTTTTAATTAACACAAGGTTCCTGAAGGCTAATCTCAAGTTTCACTTGTGAATGTGCACATATGGAAAGACATACATTCTTGGCAAGTACTGGAACTGCGATTCTTGCCACAGAAGAGGTAGGGAGTGCACTATGGAGGCATGAATGTCTGGAACCCAGGACAAGGAGTGTATATCAAGAATCTCTAAATGCTGAAGAGGCTCCCAAGAGAACACAGAAACAAGCCAGTCTATGAAATGGGTAAAATCCTGAGCAGTCTGTTGCAACATGGACGAACACACATAACAGGGAATGTTTGAACAATAACTCGTGCCTCTGACATTTGAGGAAAATAAGATGAGTCAGAGAAGAAGCCGGGAAGCATTCTGCAGAGATTCGGAGGTACTTTTCTCACTATACTTTCAAGAATCAAATGTTTGCCCACACTGTTTTGATTGGGATGAGCTTACTTTTTAAATGTATAGCAATCTTTCTCCCTGATACCAATGAGGACTGTATTAAATATTTCCAATTTTTCTCCGAAACAAGGGAAGAAGACAGAGCACAATGGTTAAGATCTAGAAGAAAACAGACACAACATGAAGGTGGACATGAGAGCAGAATAACATGGGGTGGAAAGAATGAACTATAAAGAGTGACAGGCAAAGAAACAGCCTGTTCTCCTGTATCTTTCACAAACTCCAGAAGAGGAGACAAGGATTCGAGACTGTGCCAAAAGGCTCTCCCTAACAATAATCTCAAAGTAATCAGGACTCAGGAGGATGGACAGGAGAGGAGATGGCAAGGGCTATGGTTTACAGTCTCTCTCTATATATACTATGTATATTAATATAAGTCCATATATTAATAGATGTATTAACACAGATACACATTAATATGTAGATATATGCATCCAATATAGATGTATATTAATATATAGATACATATTAATATGTATATTAATATATGGATATATTAATACATACTACTAATAATACATATTAATATTATTAATATGTACATTTCCATGGGGATTGATTTCAGGAGATAAAGATGCCTTAGAATAGCGTGACCCATAGATGCCCAATGCATCACATAAATCAGTGGAGTATGCTTATGACCTACATATAAGCTCCTGTACACTTGGAATAATCTCCAGTTTACTTATAATAACAAGTACAGTGGAAATACTATGTAAGTAAATGTTATAATGGGATGGCCATGGGATACATGGCAGGGACAACTCTGTACATGACATGACCAACACATGCAGAAGCTTTAAATCTTCAGCAGCGCCTTTAATCCATGGTTGGCTGAGTCTTGGGATGAGAAAATGGAAACCAGCCATACTTCTGATCTAATAGCCTAAAACACTAGATGGTGAGCCCGAGGAGGATATAGTTAGAGTTAGAATTTCAGACCTCCGAGGGGCCGGCTAAGAGAAAATGCAGGCCAGTGGGATCATGCAGTTTCTTCTCTATAGAGCCGTACCTTTCTTCTTTGTCCGAAGCTATTCCAGCACATCAACGTATTTAAAGCATGCATTGTTTCCATTAATGTCTATACATATTTCAAAATTAAAAAGCATGACCTCTTTCACCAGGAAAACATAAGGCCGAAATTGCCATCATAAACTTATTAGCAAAATCTACCACTGGAATGGAGACAAATAAATTCTGTCAAATTAAACGACTTAGGACCCTGACATCAGAAACATGGCACTGTGCTCGTTTCTCTTTATATGTAGGTATCTGAAGCTTTAGCTGGTGATATCTGCCTGGAAAACAATATTCAGCTTAAAATCCGTATGCTCACAAAAATGTGACTGGGATGATCTACCTTGTTTATGAATTACACTCAAAGATCATGCTTTGGAGTGAGGCAATTGGGGCTCAAATCTTGGTTCTTTCATTCATGGACTATATACTCTCCAGCCAATTACTCAACCTGCATGGCACTCTGCTTTCTTATTTCTAGAAGGAAGTAAAAGTAATATTTATCTCAAAGAGTGGTTATGGCAATTATACGTATTATTTCACAAAAAATATCAAAATCAGCATCTAGCAGAAATGAACAATTATTTTCTAAATTCAAATGCTAAATGTTCACGTCAAAACTTTCCAGCTATAAGATATACTTTTTAAGAAACATCTTAATTCTAATAGATTGAAATCATCACTATCTTTCCTAATTTTCGTTCTCTATGGATTATTTCTTTTTCTTTTAATGGACACTACACATACTTGGTGCACAGATACACCCACAGGTAAAAATGCACACAAATAAATATAACAAATAAATACTTTGTTTTTAAAAAGGGGGGGAATAAATGTTGCACTAGTATCTAAGAATAATTTAAGAAGTATCATGAAGCATGTTCAAATTTAAGGGTTTCATTGAGACCTAGGGGGTTCATGTTAGCTACTTACTCATTTTATTCTCTAACTCAAAAATCATTCCTTTGAAATTTTCAAAACTGACAAGATAAATGACTGAAGACCTCAGTCAGAGAGAATTGAACTTATTGGCAGATTTGAGCTTAATTCAGGACCAGTATAAATGGATTGCTTAGATAACCATGCAAAAAAAGGAAACTGACATCTCAGTGGGTAAATCAGTATGGGGCATGTGAAAGTTCTTTTAATAACCCTTGAAAGCACGGACAGAAATGCTGAAGGGGTGCCTCCCACACACCCTGAATGTCATAGGGATCACTGTACTTTCTACCACACTCTTCTGTACTGGGTGGGTGAGGGGAGCTCCGGACTGCTCAGTGATTAGGCATCATGTGTGCAAACTATATCACCATCTGTACTTTAATTTGGGTCATTTAACTTTATTTAATCAGCATGTGAATATCTTCAAGAGTTTGCTTTGCTCTGTTTTTTTAAGCAGTGTGTCTTATAGCCAAGGCTGGCCTCAAACTTACTGTGCAGGTGAGGACGACCTTGACCTTCTGATCCTCTCCATTTGCCGCTGATGTGAATATGAGCCTGTTCTACCATGCTGGATTTATGCAGTACTGGGGGGGCAAACCTGGATCTTCATCCATGTTGGGCTAGTTCCTGAGCTGAGCTACATCCCCAGCTCACTAAGATGCCCCCCCCCCCCCCCAGTTTACAGGCTCCAACTTCATTTCTCAAGTGAGGGGTCTCTCCTTGTGGTTTCCAGGAGAAAAGGTTCTTGCCATTTCAGACCCAGGATTTTGTTCCAGTCTCAAGAATTCTGCAAAAATATTGAAAGCATTCCTTTTATGTCCAGGAGTTACTTATTATTCAACATTCTTGGGACAGTTCATGTTTTTCCAAATTCAAGTACTATATATTGTCTAAGAAATAATGAAATTGAAAAAATAAACTGTAAATTGAAGAGTTAACAATCAATTGTGAACACAGTTGATAAAATGATAAAAATGCAGTAGTAGACATTAAAAACAAAATGTACAGAATATGTTTGATATATTATCTCACTCCTTAAATTTAGACCCAGCTTAATTTGTATATTCTATTAATAATTTTTGAATATAGAGAAATGTCCTAAATAGGGGAATTTACAAATAGTTTGAAAGGATAAATACTTTGCAAACAGTTCAAAGACCATTCATTGTTTATTGGTCAATATCTTGGAGAAGCAAAAGACAAGAAACATATGTTTCTATTTCACAGCAAGACTAATGATTGTTTATGGAAATATAAAAAGTGGCAAATGTAGTCTACGATTTCTTCCTTGTTTCAGTTTCCAGTATTTCATCTCTTTGCAGAAAACACAAGTTTAAATTGATCAATCATTTGTTCACATTATGGTAAATGGGAGCCTGTGTATGCACTTGGGTACAGAGCTATATCGAGTGCATATTATATTCAATTAGTGAAAGTTATAAACATAAATAGAACATATCAGGTAGAGTTTTGTAATTTAGGTTTTCAAAATTAACAGTTTAGTAAAAATATCCTTTTCTTTTTAATAGCTACAGATCTAATATTTTGTTAATAGTTTTATTTACAAATAAATTGAAACCCTGGTTTTGTATCTTGCTTTGGTAGCTGTAAGGAAAGGAAAAATATTAATAACAATAATTCAGAGGTTCTTTAGAGGAAGTTGGATTATATAGGAATACTTAAATAACTGACTGCACTGGACTACTTTTTCTCTCATAGCGTAGGTAGGTCAGTGTTTTATCAAAGCAAATAATTTGTGAAAGTAATTCCCCAAAGACCTGCAAAGATGAAGCATTAGCTTCGTGTGAGTCCACAACTGCTCTGGCAAAACTCAGACAAAACATATTCTATTATGGTGAGGAATTTCCAGAAGCCACTCCTGAAGATGAGGTCTTGGGAAACCAAATTGGACAGACTTTGTGCAGAATCCCAGAGTGAAATGGGTAGCTTCTGTTATGAGCGCTTCGTCCTAGAATCGCCTGCATACATTTCTAGGGCGGCTGTCCAAGTGATATGTGATCTGCGGTGTGGAAAAATGGCTCAAAGGTAATGGCCCTTAGTCACGTGGCAGCTGCAGACCCGCATCCTTTTTGCGAGATCTCCAAGTGCTTCGACTCTCAACTTCTCAGAGAACAGCAGCCTCCTGTAATTGGACGAATGTCCCATGTTCCGTTACGGCCTGCAGTGTGAGCAGGCCTATGGGGGCAGGACTTGAAAACTTGTCCCCGTGATTCCCCCTTAAAATGTGGTAATCTCTTGGCACCCACTCAAAAATCTATCTACCTTTTCTGTTCTGCCTATAGGATTTCAAAATAAGCCTTAAAAACAACAACACCGACCACAACAACAACCTCAAGATGAGCCAGGCTTTTTTGCTTTTGCCTGCTAACCAGTGAGAATACAGACCCTGATGCAGAGATAGAAAATAAAACAACATTCCTTTGCTCGAGGAAAAATGCAGGTGATGGGGAGAAATGGCAGGATTTAAAAAGAAAACTCAGAGTGGAATCTGCTTCCATCTAGGTAAACAGTCAAACTGAGATAATGGCGGAACGTTTACCCAGAACCTCACGCTGTGAAAGAGGGCCCTCCGTCAGAACTCCAGGAAGACGACTGTCACTAGGCATCCCGGTCTTCCAAGTGGCATATTTTGAATTCTGTAAACCAATTCACTGCTTCTCTGCTTTGTCTCCTCCCCACAAGTCACTAAACGTGTATTCTGAGCCGAGAGAAAGAAGTCAGACCCAGTTATTGTACACAAATCATCCCCTGGCTGAAGTTTTTGGTGGCAGCCAAGAGAGGAGACGGAAAAAAAAATTAGAAAAATTTCAATTTCAGGACCATTATTATTTTCATTAATCATAAGAGGCTCTGTCAGCCCTGTCCTTACTCTTTAGAAGGAGATCTATTATACGGTCCATTTAGTCCAAGCCATATTACCTCATATGTTTTCCTGGCTGACCAAATAAGACTTAAGAGATAAAACAATTTACTGTTCATTATGATCCGTGTCACTGGAATCAATCTATTAACCTACATTAACTGGCTATGTGACGATATCTCACACACATGCTTCCTCGGTTTAAAAAATAAAAGACTTGGGACTGGGAAGGGGACAGAGAGAGAGGGAAAGGGGGAATGAAGGGAATCAGCGCCCATAAAGTGCAGCAGACGGATAATTTGCCAAGCGAATACAACTTCATTTTCCAGTGCCCACTGCTGCGCCCTCCACACCCTCACGCAGCCCCTGACCTGTAAAGAAGTCTAACAAATTGGCTTCTATTGTGGAGCCAAAAGGTGCCATCAAAGAAGGGACGGTTCGCTGGTCCTAAAGTATGATGGGAAATCTCCGGCTGGAATAAAGAGCTGCGGTTTTTATGAAGTTAACCCATTAAGGTTAAATGCAGCCAGAAAGTTCCAGCTGACAGGGCAGCAGTGAGAGGGGAACAGAGACCCCCACCTTGGCCTTCTCATCTGGGCACCCCAGGGGTGCAAGAGCTGCATGAAGTTAAAATAATTACCTTTTGGTGTTAAGAAATGCACCCACTCCTTCAAATGTCTTTGGACAGTCTCTCTCTCTCTCTCTCTCTCTCTCTCTCTCTCTCTCTCTCTCTCATCCCTCTCAATAGTTTAGTGAAGGAATATCTGATGAGTCCCTCTGTCTGTCTCTCACTGCCTCTGTCTCTCTCTCTCTCTGATCATAAATAATATCTGACGACCCCCCCCCGAATGGAAATTCTAGGCCTCTCCTGGTGTCATGTCATCCATGACATGAGCTTTACCCTGAGCTTTTCTGTTCCTTCTGATGCTGTGAACAGCTTGGCCAGTGACCACAGGTCCTCCTCTGGCACACGGGCAGAGCCCCGCATCCTTGGCCATCATCCCAGCTGCAGAAAGTTTGAGCCTTCTGAACACAGAGCCGCAGCAGGATGTGACCAGTGGGCGCCAGCACCTGTTCCCTTCTGAGATGGGACGGGAGTAACTGCAGATGTGCCCACTCCCATTCCACGGGTGATTTGTTCTACTAAATCCTTAGGAACCTGAGGAGGAGCAGAAATGCATAATTCTGTCATTCATTCAACCTTCTCAGTCCTAGGAAGACATTCAAAACATCTGTTGGACCAATGACTGCTCTCCAGCCCAGGATGAAATCGGAGTGGGAGAACATCCGTGGGAGTAATGGTCAAAAGACAAGGAGTATGCATGAATTCGTGGGCGGCACTGAATACATCGTGGAATACTGCTGCTTCCTGTTAGGGAGAACAGGAAGTGGAAGGCACTGGGCATTATTGGGATTGTCACTCGTAACCGATGGAGATAGCTAGCTAGCTAGCTAGCTAGATAACGGATAGATATCACTCACAAACGTGATGACTGCTCAATAGTTGTAGAGATATTTTGCATACTGATTTCAACAATATAACTGCCCATGTATGTTCATGCGTGTGTCTCAGTGTCAATCCAGTGAAACCATAATTTCAGTTTAACCCAGTTTTATCACTGCAAGATACATACGCAGTCAGCTCCTACAAACCCTGTGAAGTACCAAGGGAAACAGGTTAAAGCTAATTTTGTTGAGGTGGCAATGAGGAAAGGTAGTTTGGACTACATTTCAAAACCAAATATTACCTGCAAAGGTTTTAATCACCTTAAATATTTTATAACAGCTCATTTTCGACTTGGACCATTCTCTTCTTCCATTCTCCACACCTCTTCCTTCCTCCTGGACTAATGGTAGGAAATAGTCTACCCTTTCATCTTTGTACTTTCTGTGCCTGAGCATGTAGGATGAAGAGGTATCAGTATATCCTTCAAGAAACGGGTGGAGGAGGGGGTGTCCCATGCAGGTCTCCTGAGCAGAGATCCTCACCAGAGTTCGACTTGATTCTGGAAACCGTCTCTTTTTGGATTATGTTTGAAGCTCCTTTTGCTCTCTTTCGATTACGTTCAATCATTGTCAACACCTGTTAATATTTTTGGAAGGTCTCCGCCCACGGGATGAGGAGTGGGACACTGACAGCCTTTACCAGATGTCGTGTCCACGAAACGGGATCTCATAGACGTGGAAGCATTTATTTTTTTTTTTTACGTTATGTTCAGAAACCAAGCGACTTGGGAAAATAACAGACGTAATCGTGTAACAGATGTAGTCACTTATCTACCGTATTAGACTTGAGCTCCTGCTGTCTGAGAAGCGTGTTCAGACAGCGGACACCTATCTAGTACTGAATAAGTCTAAGTGCTTCGTCCATCATGGCGACCAGGGCTTGTAATCATACCACTTGGAAGCCGAGAAAGGAGGATGTCTACACAGCCTAAGCTACACAGTGATTTCAGGTTATAGCTAGCCTAGGCTATGTAAGGGAATCCTTGCTAAGTAAACAAATAAATCATTGCCTTCAAGGAGCCCATCAGTAACAACTATGTGAATTTACAATAAGCCTGATGATGATAAAAGATCAATGAAGAAAATTGAGACGTGAGAAGGAAGATAGAGATATCACTGCACACGTGGGTATAAAGAACAGATCTAACTTACATTGACTTGTGTTCCGGATATGTGTGGCTACAGGAGACACACTGTGCGACTCATGGAATCAGAATAAAAGACGGTATCATTCCCCTTGATTCTGTGGCCTCGGTGAGCAGTTGCCAATTGGGATACTCATGTGGAATATGGTTCTTCAGCGTCCTCTGAAACACAGAAAGGACTGGTTGTTCAACAAAGCCTCTTCACTCACATGGCTGAGTGGATAAGATGGCTGGAACAGCTGGACTCTGAACACGTATCCTCTGCCCATATTCATAGGAAAACATGGCTACCCAGGATTCCTTCACAGAATAGTGGGTCCAGGTAATCTGATATGGTGTCTCCTGTCTACAGGAGCACAAGTGTCCTAAGAACTCCACATGGGATCTGCAAGCCTCCTTGTGATCTAGCCCCAAAGGTCACAGAATGTTGGTCCTTCGAGGTTCTATTGGTTAAAAACAAGTCAAGGTGACAGAGCACATAAACAGAGAGAGAGGAATGGAGACCTTGTGCATAACAGAAGATGAAGCTCAGGGATTGCTGGGAGACTAGCTGCCATGGGTCTTTGTAAAGAGACAGCCACACTGATAAGGGGATGTCTAAGAAGAGATCAAAAGTTCTGGGAGTGGGCTGTGTGGCTGTCTGGAGGATGAGATTTCCTGGCAGGGTAGGCAGCACTCACAAATTTCTAAGGCAGAATTATTCTCAAAGTGTTTGCGGAAAAGAAGAGGGCCAGAGAGGCTGGAATGAAGTAAGAAGACTGTGGTGGAGAAAAATAAAGAATAAAGTCAGAAATCAACTTCCTGGAAGAACATACAAACTGTGGTTTTAACTTCAGGTACATGAGAAGCCAGCTAAGACTTCAAAGAGCTTAGTAGGATCTGACAAAGACTCAAAAATATTTCTTCATTTAGTGTGAATCCTGAAAGGGAAAGAGAGAGAGAGAGAGAGAGAGAGAGAGAGAGAGAGAATGGAAAGATAGAGAAAGAGGGGGAAAAGATGGAAGGAAGGAAGGAAGGGAGGGAGAAAGAAAGATAGGAAGAAAGTAAAAGAGAGAGAAAAGAAGAAAGAAAAAGAAAGGAAGGAAGGAAAAAGGAAGAAATGAAGGAAGGAAGGGAGAGAGAAAGAAAGAAAGGAAGAAACAGAGAGGAAACAAGTTATTACAACCATCCAAACCACAGGAAACGGAAGCATAGTCAGAGTGGGATCCATAACGAATCTCTTCTGCTACTGCTGCGGGAAGAGCTTTCTGATGGAGTGGCTATAGCTGATTGTAGACTACAGTTTATCATGGAATGACTTGCATTATTAAAGCTGAGATCACGTTCCTTTTTTCCGTGCATCCCTCCAGGCCTTCCTGGTTCCCTCCCTCTCTTCCTATCCTCCATATTTTCTTTTGCGCTTTTCCTGAGCAACTACAAGAATAGAGCTGCCATGTTTAAGCTGGAGAAAATAAAGGTGAGTTTATCACCTGACATTTGGAAAGACCCATTAGATATCCCAATGGAAGCAAAATATAAATAGTTGGCTTTAGAAGTTTGCACCTGTTGAGCAGTTGACAAAGTGCTTGCGGTGCAAACATAAAGACCTGAATTCGGCCTGAGATCTCACATAAGTGTCCTGGTGTGGTGATGCACACTCACAATCCCTGTGTTGGGGAGGTGGAGACAGGAGGAGCCCTGGATTTTACTGACCAGAAAAGCCAGGCTAACTAGCTTGCCATGGATCCCACCAAGAGACTCTGTCTCAAAAATCAAAGTGGGCGGCTCCTGATAAACAGCACTGAGGTAGTGGACTCCACACATGTGCGTGCGCGTGCGCACACACACACACACACACACACACACACACACACACCACTTTTGTAGGCCCAAGGAAATTCCAAAATAGAAACATCTTTTGAGCATCATCCAGTATTGTTAGATTTCTTTAGATTGGCAGAAGCTAATACCAATAGGAAAAAACGTTCAAGAAGTGATTCCTCAGACACAGTAATGTCAGAGGCGGAAGACATGGGGAGGAAACATTGAAGGAGCATAGGAAAAAGTATCAAAAACAACACCACCAACAATAAAGAGAAACAAGAGGGAATGAGGTACTGGAAGCCAACTGACAGGGGAGTCTCAAGTGGAAAGTGATAGATTTGTTAAGTCAATTCCACTTAGTAAGGAAGCACTCGAGTGGATGCTTGAATCGGTTGTGTTAACCCCACAGGAGAGCTGGATGAAAGAGTGTTTCACAGAAAGTAGAGGAAAACTAGAGACAAACAGTAAGCATCACCTATTTCTTCTAGCATTTTGTGTGAAAGGGAATCAAGATAATTGTTAGAACATTTGAGCAATATATGCTTACCAGAAGAATAATTCTTGGCTCGTGTGTGCAAATATCATCCGGAAGCACCGTGGTAGCTACTGGGTTCCTTTCTTCTCTGTTGCCATGACACTGGGCTGTAGGTTTTGTTATAGCCATTGGTTTTCTCCTGTCCTGACTAGCATCTTTGTTGTTTTCTACAGCCATGAAATGGTCTTAGGTTTATAAATGGGATTCTCTACAGCAAAGAGGCTCACCTTGGCATATAATTCAAGGACAGAATTCCCATCTACCCCTCCATATGAGTGAGAGCGGGGAGGTTGCTGCTTCTACTTAGAACCTCTTGGACTTCTTTGAAGGTATTAGCTGGTTGATTCTTTGGAACTGATGGCATTGGGGAGGGAGGAATGCTATCTTCAGTATCAGGTGCTTCCTTTTTGAATGAAGGGTGTGGTGGTAATGGGGTGTCAACTCATTGAGCTCTAGAATAAGCTAGGAGACAAACCTCTGGGCGTGTCTGTTAAGAATTTTATGTATTTGGGTTAATTAAAGTGGGCTGATTCACCCAAAATATGAGCAATACCATCCCGTGGGCTGGGGTGCATTACATAATAAAAGAGTGTGAGCTGAGTGCTAGTGTTTTCAACTCTCTTCTCCTGGCTGTGAATGCAGTGTGACTAGCCACCTCATATTCTTGCCGCCATGACTTCTAGGCCATGATACCCTCAAACTGGGAGCCAAATAAGATCATCCTTCCTTACGTCATTTTCTCTTAGATGTTATATCTCAGTTGCAAGATAAGAATCTAATATATAGATGATATCAACAGAATCTCAGAAGTTATGAAGCACAGTTTTTTGGCTTTGTTTTGTTTTTTCTTTTGGGTCATGAAGTTAGTAGGAACCCATCCTTCGGAATCAGGAGATGAAAACCATTTAATCTGTCTTTGACCATGAACATTTCTGAATCGCTGTTGACTCATGAGTAAGACAGGAGCCACACATCTGCCTTCTCATATTTTAGCAATGAAGACCAACGAGATAATTTCTTCAAAACAATTTACATTGTAAATGGTAGAGAGATTGGTTTCTCTAAAATATAGCATTAGCTATATTTAAGGAAAGCAATAACATTTCATTGAGTTCAAATATATGAGACTTAAATAGTTCCTAAAGTCATTTGTATCTGAAGGCAAGACTATCTGCCAAAATTGTATTTGTATATTAACTACAAGTAATATCAGCTATACAATCCCCTCTGACCTGAAATCAATTCAGTTTCCTGTTGTTGGTTGAAGTACAAGAAAACCCTAAGTTAGAAATGAGCACCTCAATTGGGGAAATCATGTCTGCACTTTCTATTAACCGCTGTATGGCTAAGGAACTACCCATTTATGAGAGTTTTTCATTGAGAGGGGAATAAGCACCTGTCCAAAAAAATTATGTGCAGGCAAAAGAAGGCAGGAAGACTAATACAAAGTCCTGAGAAATTCTGTTCTAGGGTTACCAAAACTGTGTCATCTGAATGCTCATTGATATCTATTGGCCTTAGATTTCCAAGCTGTATATAAGAGGCTGGGCTACTGTAAGGATTTTACATTCAATCGTTCATCCTAAGAAATGGGATGTAGTCATAATATTCTTCTTATTTCAACCATGGAAATATTGCTGCTGTTTCATACATTGGGCTTCCGCATAAGGCTTTGTTTAAACAGGTTTTTGTCATTAAAATATACTTGAAAATCCCTTGGGTTATAAGTACTTTTAAGTTGCTTGCAGCTTGAAACCTCTATGACTCTGTTTCTAAGCATGCAGGATAATGGAAAAGATTCTATGAATATCTGAATTGTGGTGGGGATGCACTCCCATCCACAAGAGGAAGCCATAAAGTTCCTGCTGGGAGTCCCATGGCGGCCAGGCCCTGCCTTTACCCCGACCCTTATACTCCTCCCCTGTGCTTATTTAATTCTCATTGGGAAATAGAGAGAGAGGTTAGGTCCTGAGTCTCAGTGGAGGAGGAATGGCTGGTTAGTGGGGGATGAAAGGAAAAATGTATACTCAAGACCAAGCCTTCATTTTTGAAAGCCGTGAAAACTGTACCCTAGGGGCTTTGAGCAGTTTACGCCTGCAGGGTGGGGACTGGAATTTGTCTAGATAGAACTTCTGTTTTTCATGGAAGGCACTGCTTGGATGAGCCCTTCTCATTAACCTTTTGTTCCTTGGAGAAGCTTCAGTACTTTGAAGCGAGATGTTACGCATGCTGGTTACTCTTGGCTTTGGAGGTCTGGGTTAAGCTGCCTTTTAGCAGAAGAGCACTGGGCCACCATTTCCAGGTTTCCAGGGTGGTATTAAATTTCCCTTTGCATGTCCAGGCTTCAGGTAAAGAGTTTGTAAATGTCTGGTCAGGTCTCAAAAAATGACATAGACAGCAGTTCCTGTCCCTTCCCAGAGTGCGGGAAGAGAGCAGCTGTAACTGTGGAACTCTAGTCTCTGAAGATCCCATCAAGTGTGGCCTTTGGACAGAAGGGTCAATGCTGTTCACAATGACAGCTTTAGCCCTGGCAACTGTCAGAGAGCACAGCAGAACACCTACATGCCACACCCATGAAAGCCTTGCTTAGCCAGAGGAGTAAGAAATGGTAGACTCCTCACGAGGCAGGATGTGGTGGTCATCAAGTCTCTGCAGGAACTGAGAGGTAAGTAGAGTCTGTGCAATTTAAAACTAGGCTCAAAAGGGAAGGCGGTCTTTTTCTGTAGCCAAAGGCACATAGGTCCCACAGTGCATACACTGCAGGAGGTCAACTCAGCAAAGATTCAGTGCGGATGCAAAATTACACGATCCAGGCAGCAGAATTCCAAAATGGACAGTTCAGTTACGTTTGGATTCTAGCACTCCGTAGTAGGCGAGTGTTGGAAAGCAGGAACCAATTCCAGACATAGCGTTTTACTGCTTTATCTCCTTTGTCGTCTGACAGTTTCTTTACATTCTAGCAATGACTCTCTTGCTTTAATGCCAGTCCGTTTCTTCAAAGTGATTATTTAGTTGCTAGGGAAAACAACATTGCATTTCCCTGCTTCTGAAGCCCCACTAAATTCACTCCCAGACAACAATTAGATCATAATTTGGAAGCTTGTAAGAAAAAGAGAAGGCAGTTAGTGTCTCAGCTCATGGTAGCCATTTCGTTCATTCCAGTTGTTATTGTGGAAATTTGTGCTTTTGTTATGACTGTAATCGTTAATACCCACACCCCCAAAGTCAACATCAGAATGGTCTGTTAGAGCTCACTGGGATGATAGAAACGACATCAATGCCGTCCTGTAAGTAGCCATTTATCACAGAGGGCTAATGAGTATTAAATTGTGGCTGCTTCAATGAATCGATTTTATATAGTTTAAAGGAATTCACATTTAAGCAGCTATAGGACATTGTAGATGTAATTCCCATTTTGGAAGCAGATGAGGTTGGGGTGGATCTATTATTTAAAGCTGCGGTTGTGGGCCTTGCATGAGAATCACCTGGAGGACCTGATGCAGCATAGATTGTGGGGCCCAACCCTGCAGGTTCTGGTTTAGCAAACCTAGGGTGTGGCTTGAGAACCTACGTCTTCACAGCTGAGGCTTGTATTGGTGATGGGCGCTGGCCTCATTCACCTTGGTCTGAGGTTCTCAGTGCAGACTTTCAGTGAAAAAAGAAAAAGTCACACAAGGAACCAGAAGCATGCTCAATTAGGAGAGCATCTCTCAAAGCACAACATGTTTATGTGTCTCCTGGAATTCTTGAAAGGAAGAAGATATGACCTTAGATCCAATGTCTCCAACAATCTCCTAAATTTACAATGACTCCTGTTGATCTAAGAACCACAGATTGAGTAACAAGGAACAAGATGGTTTCTAGGACGCCATCGGACATTAGATTCTTTGATTTTAGGACTAGGCAGGACACCCTACACCCAGCATGCCCACAAGGGTCTAGGGAGGCTCAGGAGGAGGAGGAAGAGGAGAAGGAGGAAGAAATGGGCAGAGGGAAGGAAAGCCTAGCATGTCCTGTGATGGAGAGAAGCAAAAAGACCCAATCAAAGCAGGTAGGTCCTGACCCGAGGCTGTCAAAGGTGAATTATGTTATTGAGCTTCTTCCTGCCTACAGAAGAGGCAAAATAGTACCAGTTTTGTTGCTCTCCGTTCTTCTAAGACTCCATGTAGAGGTAAAAGCCTGTAAAAACACATCCCCTGTTCTCATCCTTAGGAAAGAAAGCTGTGATCTGAGGGCCCTGCAGGGCAAGGGGCAGGGGCAGGTTCAGAACTGTCAAACTCCCCAGCACTCTGTTCCTTTAAATTAAGATAGGAAATTAAATGTTGAGGGCTCTAGTACATGATCAGACAATAACCCAGGGGCACTACAGTCCTTGTAATGTCAAATATAAAGACACCTAATGGTTCTTTTTCTCATTTTGGGTCAAAGGTGAGTCACAATGGAAGTGTCAAAGTTAAGCAGCAAAATAGCTATGAAGAGGGTAAGGGGCGCTGTCCAGCTTAGAGGATCCCAGGAAACACGCTAGATCATGCAGAGGATTTTCATCAGCCTCTGAGTACTGTCCAGAGGAGAGCTGAGCATTAGACCAACCAGGGATTAGCCATCCTGTCAAAGCTTGTTCTTTGAGAGGCTGAATTTTATTTTTAAGCATTTTGGTTGTTGGTACCCTACAGGTACCAGGCAGACAGAATATGTTACTTCCATACAATTATAGTCCATTATCATGAACAGAAATAGATTTAATAAAGGTGATTGTATCATGGGCAATGTAACCTTTCTTGTTTTTCCCTTCTACCAGAAGAAGCTACATCATTCAATCCATAACAGCTCTTTGAAATTGTAAGGACAGCCAATGAAACCACATGGATGGCTTCATAAATGTGTACCAGGTAAGGGGAGATGCAGGTAAAGGGAGATAAATTTCCCTAAATGTATTTGCCTAAAAGTCTCCTCCATAACTACCCTACACACATATGCACACTTGTACATACACACGCACACGCACACATGCACATGCACACGCACACACACACACACACACACACACGCACAAACAATTTTACTGAGCTGAGGTTGATGTTATAATAATGCAGGATTCCAAATGCAGAGACTGTGCTAGAAAGGACAGTGCTTCGGAGAGAGAACTCAGCTCCATTTTGCCACAGCCTTGTTTTCCGCTGAATTTGGACTTTCGGATAAAAACATTTCTCTCTTGTCTGCAGTAAAAATGACTCTATTTGTTCTTTTTCCGAGGACGCCCCCAAGGGTCCTGTCCCAGAACAAAATGAATAATGAGGCTCAGTTTTTCATAGTGCCTTTTCTCACACGAAGTTTGAGATGCTGCAGAAAAGTGATCTAATAAATCTCCAAGACACCCCTGAGAGGCAGAAAGCTGCAGCTGCACCCCTATTGTACAGGACAGGAAACTGAGGTTAATCCAGTGAGGAAGAGTCACTAGCCAGGACTTTAGATTATGAAGCTCAAGTAGGGCTGGAGAGGTGGTTCAGTGGTAAAAAATACTTGGTGCTCTGTAGACCACCCAGATTCCCTTCTCTGCTCCCACCCAATTCCAGGAGGCCTGATGACGCCCTCTTCTGGTATTTATGGGTACTGCATGTATGTGGTACACATACATACACACATATATACATACATACAGGCAAAACACTCTTACCCATAAAATATAATAAAATTTACAAAGCTTGAAACAGAGCAGGTCTCTTCTTCCCTAAGTCAATGATTCAAACCATGCATACTTTTCTTTTTGTCTTTGAAAGTGTGGAGAATTCGACTCTCAAACATGGACTTTCCATGGTTAGGTTGGCAGCTCACTGATTGTCTTCAACACTGAAAATGCTAACCATAGTACTCATAATCCAAGGGTCCCTACAGGCCCAGATCCCAGGGCAGTGTAATTAAAGATGCCTTTCTTGATGCTGGGAAAGTGGGAGAGGTAGAGTACTTGCTGTGACTCCAGGACTTTAGGGTCTCTTAGGTCTAGACACCAACGATCATGGAAGTAGGAGCTGAGAAACGGTGAATTTGCCTAGTAGACATTTTTCCAGATGACTATACATTTAACGGTTCATCTTTTTGCCTGTGTCTGAAACTAATATATCAGGGGAATTTCTCACCCAGTCGGCCAGGTAAGGACATTTAGTCATTCACACACCATTTCCCTCTTTCATACTAAGTCAACAACATCAATCCATGTTTTACACAGCATGTGTAATAGATCCTCAGAAACCTGCATACCTCTCCCACTCAGCTGGGTTGAGGTGGTCCCTAACTTTGGGATTAACTGTTGTTTAGAAGTTTATTTTTAGTTGCGTTTAAAATATTGTTTTGTGCACTGTTTGGGGAAGGGCTGATTAGGCTTTGCCATTTCATATTTTCTGCAGGTGTTGGATTTATGTGGGGGATGTTTGATTGCTGATAATCTGCACGTGTTATCAGTAGGACACCTAAGGAGTTCTGAAAAAATAAAAACACCTGAGCTCAGATGCTTGGGGTTCCACTGTCCAGTACAGCACTGGCCAGGATAGTGATTCCCTCCACTGAGGTCTGGCAGGGTTTGCACTGATGAAGATGCCACCATGTCCTGTTTGCTGAGCCACCACTGCGGGAGTACTACAACAGTTAACACTCACAGAAGCAAAGTCACCGCTGTGCTCTTTTTCTTCTCATATACAGCCTCATTTCTTTTGCTGTCAATTCCAGTCATTTTTCTCCACTGGCATGATGTGCGTGCCTTAGGACATTCAGTTATTTATTTAAAAGCAGCAATAAGCCTTCTCTCTCCCCGCTCTCATCTCTTGTCAAGTGATCTATCCACCATCGTTTTGCTATTTTTTTTTCTTTTTTCTTTTAAGTCATTCTATGTTTGTTAAACATTAACATGAGGAAAATAGAAGGCAGGCCTCTTTAATTAAGTGTAGCCTTAGCTCACCGACTTAAGACTCATGCATTTTTTCCAGAGGAGGACCTCAAAGGAGGAACCTGACTTCTGGCAAAAGACCCCTGTGCTCCTGACAGCTGAGGGCACTGAAAAAGAACATTCCAGAAAGGTAGAGGCTCTTGCCATGCCTCCGACTTAAGAGGCCATGGGTAGTAGACTGAGTTTAAACAAAACAAAACTGGAGAATAAAACAACTGGGGGGAGAAAAAGATAATTATGTCTTAACAACAAT
The DNA here is from genome assembly GCA_026225945.1 of Cricetomys ansorgei. Classification (NCBI taxonomy): domain Eukaryota; kingdom Metazoa; phylum Chordata; class Mammalia; order Rodentia; family Nesomyidae; genus Cricetomys; species Cricetomys ansorgei. The sequence continues at coordinate 6,177,685 of JAMJFZ010002927.1, read as the reverse complement.
TACTCTGGCTCCGAAGCAAAATTAGCATAGTCTTTTCTAATTTAAATGTGTTAGAAGTGGCTGAGCGTGGCAGCAGAAAATTACAACTTAACGACAGGCTTTGCTTAAAGTGACGGCTTTCGGATGAGCATGGCTCTTCTGCTGATAGAGACGATTGTAAAGTTACCTATAAAAACTGTTCCGCTGATAGGTGAACCCTGTTTTGCCGACAAGTAGAGTCATTCCATACTTGAATCCTGTTTTCCCTTTCTTCTTTTATTTTCAATTAGCTTTGTTTTAATTTATTATTCATAGGGTTTGGGGTAACAGAAGGCTGCTTTCTTTCCTTCCTTTCCTTTTCCTCCTCTCTTCTCTCCCCTCCCTTCCCTTCAAGTTTCCTTCCTTCATCTCTCCTTTCCTTCCCCTTTCATCCCCTCCCCTAGCCCTTCCCCTCCTTTTCCTTCCCAACTCCATCTAAACTACAGCTTCCCATCCAATCAGAAGTTTCCTGGTTTCCATAACTACCCTTAGCTCATTCAGAAGCATGATTTTTCTTTCTTTTTCCTTCCTTCCTCCCTCCCTCCCTGCCTCTCTCTCTCTCTCTCTCTCTCTCCTTCCCCCCTCCTTCCCTTTTTCTTTCTTTCTTTCTTTCTTTCTTTCTTTCTTTCTTTCTTTCTTTCTTTCTTTCTTTCTTTCTTTCTTTCTTTCTTTCTTTCTTTCTTATTTCTTTCTTCCTTCCTTCCTTCCTTCCTTCCTTCCTTCCTTCCTTCCTTCCTTTCTTTCTTTTCTTTCTTTCTTTCTTTCTTTCTTTCTTTCTTTCTTTCTTTCTTTCTTTCTTTCTTTCTTTCTTTCTTTCTTTCGAGACAGGGTTTCTCTGTTGTAACTCTGGCTGTCCTGGAACTCACTCTGTAGGCCAAGCTGGCCTGAAACTCAAAGAGATCAGCCTGCCTCTGCCTCCCAAGTACTGGATTTAAAGGAGTGTGCCACCACCAACAGCAACATGTTTTTTCTTACTGTTGTGTCTGAGAGCTGCCCTGTGGAAATGACCCATGGTGTTCTCCTTTTTCCTTTTTACTCTGTAATACGCTGAGAATTCATCTTCATACTTTTGAGTATTATTTGTGAAACCAGAACAGAACCAACATATTTTGCAATCTAAGGTTTCAGTTTGCAGTCCAGAATAAGTTCGTGTTTGCCTTGTGCCAAAGTCCTTCCAAATTGAGGTTGCTATTTTCAGTTAGGAGTAAGTTCCCGTTTCTTGGGATCTGATGTGTCCTGCAGTCATATAACGTAAATCCTTGCCTTTCTTCTTTCTTTTTCATTGCATTTTTCTAATAATGTCAAACAGCCAACTACCTCACCCCTGTAAATACTTTATTGCTCCCATAAAAGGGCCCCAGCAGGGGCCACTCCCTGAAATTCCTGCTTAGGGAGAGAAGCTGGCTCATCAGTCCCAAAATTAAACATTTGCTTTAATCAGAAAATCTTGGATTTGATTTTTTTTTCCCCTCACAACTTACAGGTTTAACATATTATCCCCCACCCCATCTAATCACACACACCGAAATATACTTTATTTCGGAAGTTGAGGGAAATAACCATTTTTTATGTAGATAGAAACAGATAGGCTCACATCAAAAAGGGGGGAAAAACCACATTCATGAAGAGTTAATGTTTAGGTGGGCTTTGGAGGTAACTTAAGATCTCTGAGCATTAATGAACATAGCCCTCAGGAATGGTTCAGATAATGTCTGGTTGGCGGGGGTCTGTCCTTCGCCTTGTAAGATATTGGTAACATGCTTAGATCTCTTATCTGCTGTCTCAAAGTCCTATTCTTAAGCTGTGAAAACATTTTTGTCTTCAGACAATGATGGATATTGTATAGGGGAAGCAGAAACACCTTTAAGTAGGTGCCATCAATTGAACCCAATTAAAAAAGATCTTTAGTCTTTGGGAAATAATCCACTAGTCTAAGCAGGGTTGTTTTGTTTGCTTCCTATGTTTAATTATTGACCCTAGACAGTGGTTCTCAACCTCCCTAAGGCTGTGACTCTTTAAAACAGTTCCTCATGCTTTGGTGACTCCCAACATAAATTTATTTTTGTTGCTACTTCATAACTGTAATTTTGCTACTCTTATGAATCATAATGTAAGTATCTGAAATGCAGATGGTCTTCGGTGACCCCGGGCAGAGGTCATTCAATCCCCAAAGGGATCATGACCCACAGATTGAGAACTGCTGTGCTGTAAACTAATAATGTTGAGAATCAAATAGAAAAAATTCTAATGCTCTATGAGTAACGGAGACTGAAAATGGTAAGAGTTTTGAAATGACAGGTACTTGCTTTTCTAAAATTCTAAGGAAATCTAGCGTGGTTCCTTTCCTGGTGGTGAAGACTCCTGTGGCCCCGTTGGGGCCTGTGTCCCATCTGTGTTTCCTTTTTTCTTCCCTTTGGCCTGGTGTTTATGATCAGGCAATAATAGGTGGCATTGCCATGGGTTGCCTACATTCTGAACCGAAAGCAAGAGGTAGAACTGGGAGGATTCACAGGAACACAGGAGTGTGTGTTTGGGGTGGGGGGGGGGGGCGTGGGGCGTGTTTGTTCTAAGAACCACTTACAGAAAGCTGGAGACGGAGGAAATGTATTTCTGTGGTGACTTTTTAAATTCAATGTTTGCTTCACAATCAAATTAAGAAAGTAGAACATATATCATATTCACAATTAGCAGAGACTCACTCCTTTATTTTCCTTTCTGTTCAGGTAAGTAGGTCTTAAGTGTTTATTTACTATATATGAGACACTCTGCTAAGCACTGTGTTGTTTGGGGCACATACTTTTTAGGACCCGTAGGCTCAAGTATGGCCTGAATCCCACAGCAATGACAGAATGAGCTTCAGCTGTAATCAGTGCTGCAGACTCGCAGGCTAATCTAAACTCCTTGTGGTAAAACAGATCTGTATGGCTCACATTTACCGGTGGTTTATACACAGTGCTTGTTCACATCTGGATACGCTGTCTAATCCAGGACACATCACTGGCTTCGAATACTGATGTGAATTAGTTTCTATGTAATTTCCAAAATCAAAATCCTAACATCGCCATGCCATTCAAAGCTAGCCAGTCCGCTTGCATGTTAATTTTATTGATGACAATTGTAAACTCGGGTTACAGAAAAAATATTACCTGAAGTAAAACCCCAATTTCTAATCTTATACTAAGTGATTTGATCTGCTGATAAATATTTGGATCAGAAAAGCTAACATCTAAATGTCTTTATTAACTTACTTGAGCAGGGAGCAACTATGCGTTTTGCTCGTAATTTGACACATTGGAAACAGGAAAAAATGAAGTAGATCCAGATTCTTATTTCTACAATCTTTTTTTTTCCCCATTGTTGTGTAAATATGTTCTCTGTGGTAGATGTACAATTTAAAGCTATTTTATTGAAAACTTGATGAGTCCTACCGAGATCAAAACAAATTCATTTTGACCATATTAACCTCAAATGTAGCTTTTTTAAATTCAGCCTTGGTGCTTACCCACCCTCATGGACACACTCATTCAGAGACACATAAATAAGCCGCTGTCAAAAAGATCTTGTTATTATCCAGTTTCACTGGTGGGCTCAGAAGACAATAACGACAGAATTGTTGGCCCTGGAAGATGCCTTTCTTTTATTGCCTTAAGAGACATTTCTCTGCAGTTTTCCTTTGCTACACACAAGCAATGGACAAACTGGGGAATTTCCTATTTCTCCTGTGTGTTCAGCTTTTCTTATCACCATAACGTAAGTCAGCTACTTCTCTGAGGTTTGATTTTTCTACTCCTACTCAAATGTCATCTAATATCTTAGACTACAGGGTTCCCAGTGCCATAGTCATTACGTAGTTTAATGTCGGGTTGTTAAGCTGGCAATAATGCTCACCCTCTGAGCAAAAATTCTCACTCCAGAATTTCAATACAGCCAAGTTTTTATTTAATGCCAAAAAAAGGAGAAAAATAACCACTGAATCTAGTAACTATCTCAGGTGACAAGCATGTTTGTGCTATGAACATTAAAACTTATCATATTTGACCACCCTTGAGAATAAATAACATAAAGATACCTAGAAAATCACATGTATTATTAATCAAATACATGGATATTGAGTATAGCAATTGGAAACATATTTTTCAAATGGGGAATTCTTGGGTAAAGCTGATGTGAAATTTGTGTGCATCTATAAAGAGACCAAATGTCGAAACAGCTCTGTATCCTCTCTCCCCAAAGAGCTTTTTCCCCTGGACTAGTGGTCCAGCCAAATCCTTCATTGGAATGCTATTAGCATGATTGGAATTATCTCCCGATATTCTGTACTATGTTTTTAAAATTTATTTTTCTTCTCTTGTATGATACATCCTTACCCCCATCCTCCCCTCCCCCACTCCTCCCAGCTCTCTGGTTCTCCACTCTCCCCCAGATCCACACCTCCTTGATTCTTAGAGCAGGCCTCCCAGGGTTATCAGTTGAACAGGGCATAACAAGATGGAACAAGGCTTGGGTATGAACTCCTGCATCAAGGCTGGATAAGGCAACCCAGCAGTAGGAAAAATGTCCCAAGGGCAGGTAAAAGAGTCAGAGGTACCCCCCCCCAACACACACACATACCACTTCAACCTGTAGGAGTTCTACAAGAACACCAAGCTGGACAAATATGACATGTGGAAGATATTCTGTACTATTAATGTGAGTCTACAACAGCTAGCACCTAATAACCCATGTAGATACTGTATTAGCTCCTTCTGATGCCTTGTAGATTGAAGCTTCATAGCTAAGCCTCAGGTTGGAATTCAGATCACCTCCTATCTGCTTACTGCTTAAACTAGCACATACATCTTCCTGTGAACTTACTTCTTTGAGCTGAGTGACCTCGGAAGCCAGTTCACGAGACCAGAGCGTGAGTGGAATCTGAACACATCCTTGGTGAGTTTTTCTAAGCAAAACTTCAATGTGATTCAATTTTTAAAAACCTTTTACAAATTTCACTTACTTAATGTTTACCTTCCAATAAAAAAAAAAACCCTAACAAGTTGCTTCATTCCAATACATATTAAAATATTTAAAATCGTTGATACAAAAATACAAATATTTTTTAACTTTTAGCTTGTTACTAAACAGTAGGAGAACAGTTTGGGACGTGAATGATTTTGGAGTAGTACGGAGCTCCAATATCCACACCTCAATTTCCACCTCTGTTTCTACCTTGCTCTTACACCGTGAAGTATATTTTTTACTATCAATGTATAGTGTAAACAACTAGTATTAAAGCTCACACTGCTCTCAGGAGTCATTAGCTCTTTTCATCATCTTTTTGTTCTGTCCTAAGACCCCACTCACGTTACCCTTCAAGTTGGTCGCCATATCTCTTTAGGCTCCTGTGAATTGTCGTGGTGCCGAGGCGTTCCTCCATTTTGGTGACCTTGAAAGCTTTGAGGATGACTGATCAAGTAGGAATTGTTGTAGGAGCTGTTTCCTCTTCGTGTTTGTCTGAATAGACAGGAGTCATGTGTTTGTGGAAGAAGTGCGCACATCACATCGGAACCCAGTGACCTACTTCGGGTTTCCAGACCATGACGTCACTCGTTGCTCATGATCCTCCCATTCCAGATACTTATAGAAAGGAGTCACAACGCATACCATGCAGTGAAGGATGGGAAGCGAGGCTCCCCTTCTTGAGGGAAAAGATATATAAATAATTCAGAATTCTTCTTTATGGAATATTTGCCTACTCGTCCCACTCATTTACTTATATGAATACGGGTTGTGGAACTCACTCTTTAAGGTGCCCCCTGAGTCCCTCTGACACATGTGGGACAGCTGTTCTCGGAGACCCCCTGCCTTTCGGATTACTGAATCATCTTCTCTCCAACCTAGGGTTTGAGTCAGCACTTTCTCCAGAGGACCTTGCTTCTTTTTATTGCACATCTCCTTTAAAAGCCAGATCTGGATGTCAGAGCCAGGTGTTAACGCGGCTTAACCACGGAAGACAGTCTGCAAAAGGACTCATCATTCTTAATGACGGCCTTCTACGTCGTGATCTGATAGCTGGTTAAAGCAGTTACAACATGCCCATTCACAGAAAATTGCTGGAGAAGACACTCCATTTGGCCTATTTAACTTTTGTTTCTCATTTGAAACACTTTTGTTTGATTAAAACAGTGGGGAAATATATGGGGAAAGGCGAAGTACGACACTACGAGGTGAGATTTGAACCCTGAAAGAGCTGCACATCGGCAGCAAGAAGGGTCTCCTCTACAGTTCTCATTCAACTTTTAAACAAATTCTTCCGAAGACCTAAGTTTTTGCGTACCATGCCAACCGCATTCTAGAATGGGGAAATCACTACATCTTGCTATATAGATATAAGGCCTCTAGCAATGTCACCACTGATTTCTCTGAAATGCACACATTTGTCCCATATAGAATGCATGAGAAAAACGGTCAACAAGTATAGGTGTGCCCCCTATGGATAATTTACAAAGCCTGTGCTTGTGTGTGGATGCACACACACAGGCAAGTGCACACACACCTGAACAAGCGCGACTCTGATCCTTATTTCCCTTCCTGTTCATCCCCCACCCGCCCCCCCCACCGCTGATTTTATGCACATGCTCATTGACACTGCTCAGGGAAGGAAGCTGTACATAAAAACAGATTATCTCTTAGAGCACTCCAGGGTTACTTTTATTCTTACTTCTCTCTCTTTTTATGAAGGAAATGATAGGAGGCAAAAACCTGGCACCCTTAAAGAAGAAAATGCATAAAATGAAACAAGCGAGCCTTCAAAAAAAAAACCACAAAACACACCAGGCAGACCACCAGCCTAGCGGGAGGGCTGGGGGTAAAAAGGCGCCAGGAGGACATGTGTCCTGGATATCTTCAGCACTTAAAACAAGATAAAAGTGGTCTTGAAAGTGAATGAAGTTGACTCTCACAAACTGGGTTTTAGATGTTGAATATTTAATTCACTGATAAAAGGGCCCTGATTTCCCGCACACGGCTGCCATAAATAAAAAAAGAAAAAGGAAAAGGAAAAAGGAGAGGAGCGGGGAGGGGAAAAAGCTCATCTTAAAAGAGAAGCAATGAGCAGAAACTGACCTTTCTCTGAGCAAGCAGATGAGAGAAGGTATTTGGTTAATCCCAGCTGCCTCTGATTGGCCAGACAGCACAGTGTTGAAAATGTCTCCATCTGGGCTAATCTGCTCTCAGTTGGATGAGCTGAGGCCTTCAGAGTTAACCTGACATTTAACAATAATTACCCTTTCGAATGACCCCGGCCCAATCGCCTGCTCGCTTAGAAATCTCTTTTTTTTTTGTACGTGCTCCCAAACCCCTTGACTTTTGTGTTAGAGATAGGGGGGGGGGAAGATGAGATGATATGACTATGTGTGTAAACACACAGAAGTGTGTGTGTTTGTGTGTACAGACACACTTACATAACATAGATGACAGTGGGGCCCCGGATGGCAGTGGGACCAGATTCAATGCCTCCAACGGACTGTATTGACTTTGCTGCTTATCAGCCTCCTATAGTATAAGAAAACATACTTATACAGAGAAGAAGAACATCACCAATTAAAGTGGAGTAGAGAGTGTTTGCTGGCTGTTCTCTGAAAGTCAAAGTTCCTATCTGGCCTTGCTCAAGTGCTTGAGTCTCCCTTATCAGACACTGGGAGAAATGATGCATGAAAAGAGGTTCAGATTGAAAAACCCAGTTCAGAGGTCACGGAGGCTAACCGTGGATGAAATGTGGCCATTTCTTTTTACCTGAGGCTGGCTTCATCTTTCCTTGGAAAGGTCATTGTGATAAAACAAAAACACATCTTGGAAAGAAGAATCCATTCTAGGGTTTTATTTACTGAGGAAAATAATAAAAAGCTTTTTCCCAGTTTAGAGAGGCATTTTCCCAGAGCTTGCCTGCCAGGTGTCTTTGTGAGAGCATCCAGATTCTAAGGCCATTGTTTTAGTAAGGAGCCATAGCTGATGGTTGAAAGTAGAGACACTCGAAGGCTTGTCCGAGATACCGGGCTTCATTAGTCAGACAAAATTAAGAAATTCCCACAAGCATAATTTCTACAATCTCTTTTGAATTTTTTTCTGTGTACCATCCTTTGTGATCTTTGGAATACCAAGAATATAATAATTTAGAATATTTTCTTCTGCTTTTCCATAACAAAAAAAAAATAGAAGGAAATACAAACACGCATAAGGACATAAGTATAGATATATTTCAATAGAATTTTTGTTTTATAGTTGCTTCCCATAGTTTCATAGTTACTTATCTTCCTATTTGATCAGTAATTAATAATGATAGATACAAAGAAATTTGTGTATGTTAATATGGCCGGCTGTCCATTCGTCTGCCTATCAGGTCCCCTTAGATTTAATACAGATTTTAAATTAGTTCACACTTATCTTTTTTGAAAATCACTTATCTACTACTTTCTGCGTACAAATATATGCCTACAAGAATGTATGTTTGCCACATGTGTGCTTGGTGTGCTAAAGACCAGAAGGTTGCGTCAGATCCTGGAACTGGAGTTTGAGATTATTGTGAGGCACTACGTGGATTCTGGGAACTGAACTCAAATCTTCTTCAAGAAGTAGATTGGATTAGATTAGATTTAGGGTGGGTCTCCCACCTTCAAATAATTCTGTCAAGAAAAATCCCTCCCAGGTATACACAACTACTTGAGTTTTAGTTGATTGATTCCAGGTATAATCATGCTGACAACCAAAAGTAGCCATCAAACGCCGTGTCATCAACAGCTCAGATGCTGGTGAGAAATCTGGGGGAGAGAGCTGGCCACTGGGCTCGATGATCCTTTCTCTTGTGTTTCAGTGCATGCCAAGGAGGTAGATGCCATTCTAAAAGTATCAGTAACTGGAGGAGAAAGGAATGGTAGCTTCAGGAGATCAGTGAAGGGTTAAAAAATCTGGAAAAAAAATTCTCACAATATGGTTGTTACCTGCATAACATTTGCAAGGATAAGAGACAAAATAATGAAGAGATACAATAAAGTTGTGCTCATATTTGTGCAGTTGTGAAGGAGGAAGGCTTCTCCCCACTCACCTCCTGGTGTTACTGCCATAACTTAATCTTCTTCTGGCAAACAGCCGCTAGACAGGCAGAGGGACTATGGTACAAATGTGTCCCCAGGTTCACATGTTGAAACTTACCTACCAAGGTAATGATGAAGTCATCTGAGCTGCAGGATTCATGACCTCATTTAAGAAGTTTAGGAGAGCGTTCTGAGGCCTTTCTGTACTTCTGCAACACCCAATTATATCCTGGGAGTAGAGATGGGGACCTCACTAGGTACTGACCTTACAGGTCCTTGATGGTGGACATTCAGCCTCCCGAACCATGAAAAATCAAGTCAATATACGTTATCTATAAATTACTCACTTTGTGGAGTTTTGCTATAGTGGCAGGATTGAACAAAGACAGGGGGTCATATGTATTATATTTGGAATAATACACACTCTTCCATGAAAATTAAATAATGAAAGAATATTCTTCTTTTTTCTCCTTTTTTAGGTAATGATGATGATGACAATGAAGAAGAAGAAAGAGGAAAATAGGGGAGAAAGAGGAGGGAGGGAAGATGAAGGGGGAAAGGGAGAAGGGTAATGGGAAAGAGGGAAGGAAAGAGGTAGAGCCAGGGAGTAGTGAACTATGTCCCTTTAAAATTTAAGGTATATTTCTAAGACATTTTACTCACTCAATGAAATAACTATTACTTTTTTTGTAATCATTTCTGGCTGCTCTTCTCAAAATGAGAATAATTGTGTGTACAATGTTGCCTCATGGTGGTGCTTTATTATGCTCAGAACCTTCACTTAAAACTGAATAATTTTAAATGTGCGTGTAGTTTGCCAACATTGCTCAACCTAGTCAGTCACTGGATGGATTCTGAGATGAAAAAGTGAGTTTGATGCCTTTACTTTGCTCTATAAAACCTCAAAGTTTCAGTATCTTACTACTAGGACAACACATTTATATGCTCTCTTAAAAATTATTGTCTCTAAAATCATGGTTTAAAATCTTCACCCATTATAAATTAATCATTTTCATTGGAGAAAAATCGGAAAGAACTCAAATATTGAAAAGAAGACTATAGAAAGCAATCTCCATTCCCTTTCCTCTTTTCACAAATGGAAAGGAATAGACTAATGATTATCTATGACCAATCCTGTCTTCTTCCATATTTTTGATTTTCCATATATTGTGTCCTCCACACAGAAACTCCCAGGTCTGTAATTGTTGAGCTGTGGTCCTGAAACATTCAGATGCGTTAAACATGCTCCCTGAGAAACACAACCACAGTCAGTCCTGGGACACACTACTACCAATGGGGCTCTTGTTCTTCTAAATCTGCTTTTTGCAATCAAGGGTGCTAAAATTTAAAAGTTACAATTATTTATCCAAGTTCACGGGCTAGAAGGTGGACACACTGACTTTTTCTACCAAATCTTTACTGTTTAAAATTATAGGCTGCAAAGATATTTCCATTCATAAAGCCCATAAGACTTACAAATAATACAAATCTGAGCACTGATCACCATGTGGTTTCCCACCCACTCTTGGGGATTACACCTGTATCAGAATCTCCATAACTACAGTGGCTGTCTCTTGAAAAGCACACTCACTCTTCACACCCTTAGAGGTTCACAATTGTCATCATTCTCCCCTTCCCCCCCCCATATCAGTAAATCTGTATTAAAACTTTCTCTTAATTAATTCCAACTTTACGTCATTTGAAAAACCCCACAACCCTGACACTGCAGTTCTGTGATCTCCTTGGTAAGTCCTTCAAACCATTCTGATATTGTGCTGAAGACTGAGAATTGCTAGGTTCCTAGTAAGCTCTTCCCACCCTCACCCACTTCTCCCTCGGAGCACAACACAATATGAACATTTTGAGTAAGGCAAAGTATACTAGCCATTCCTGTGAAGGAAGGAAGGAAGGAAGGAAGGAAGGAAGGAAGGAAGGAAGGAAGGAAGGAAGGAAAAGAAAAGGAAAAGAAAGACAGAAAAGAAAGAATAATAGGAGATTTCCCTGCTTTTAATCTGACTTCCCAATATATACATTTACTAGGTTTCTTCTCTCCCCTTGTCCTTCCAATCTGTACATTCATCCTGACTTCTTCCTGCTGTTTTTACACTCCTTTCTGTTGGTTAGCCTTATTTCTACAAGACTCTGGGAGAAGAAGGTGAAGAGATCGTTGTATGGGGCTGTCCACAGTGATTCCAGTGGCCACGCTCACCACTTACATCAATATTGTAGAGAGGTTGATTTGATGAACAATCACACACTTTCCTGTTACCTGAGAACTGCCTACTGGATGACGCTGCCCATGACCACTTTGCTTCAGTTGACTGTTTACCAAACTCTATTGGAGCTTCACAGAAGAGATGGCTCCACCCTCTGCATATTCCACTGTTGCAGGCCTTAAGTAAATGGTTGCCAGTACTAGGCAGGACAGAGAACTGCAGCCGTGCTCTGAAGAAAATGCCATGATGAGTGTTCACAATGTCACATACCTAGCCAAGGCAATAGGGCAAGACAGAAACGTTTCAACATATATTCAAGGGTAGGAAAACTGCTTAGACATATATGTCTTTGTCATAGCTTTTAGCGACTAGGCTGAAGAAAAGAAAATAAACAATCAGATCTGGAAGTATTTGCAAGTCACACATTAATTTAGCAGAGGTCATAAAGTCAGCTGTTATAGGCCAGCATCATCTTCGTCGAACATTTCAAACAGGATCTCCCGTTTGTTTACTGAAAACCACCTAGAAGGTTCACTGGCAGGTCAGCAATGTGGCTTGTCTTTTGGAGTACTGTGGGGTCCCAATCACTCTTAGGGATCAAATGGTGGACCCATAAACAGTTCCTTCTGCGTAACACGCAGCCACCATCTATACAGCAAAAACATGCGCCTGCTCTTCTATTTCTTTACGGCGTACTAAAGGTGGGGAAACAGATCACAGCACAACGCCTATCCATAAACTGCAGAAGAGGAAAGGGCCCCCTTTACAGCTACAGCACAGGGAAGAGGTTCCTTGTGAAATTCTGAAATAAGCCCCCCATCCTAAGAACTGGGAAGAAACTTAAGCACTGTTACCCACCTGTCCCTCCCCTCAGCCTAGTTCCCTGTCACCCAGTCCTTGCCTTCCTGTAATGTCATAATCAGCAGGCCGAGAGCAAGGTTGCTGATAATTGTTCTTTATGTTGCTCTTTGTTTAGTATCTGATTCAATACATCTGTGAGGACACCCTTTCATCACCTTCTTAGTAACTGAGGTGAAAAAAATCAATGGCAATCAGATTACCTTGTTAACAGAAAGGGCTAGAGGGCCCGTGTGTTAGGCTCACAGGCCAATTACCTTTCATTTAAAACATTTCACTTCTTTATTATTTATCTTTATTATTATTTATGGCACAAAGCCCAGACTGTTTCCTAACGCAGACAGTGGCCTTGCATCATCTCCAAAAGAATCAACCATCACCCACCACCGCATCAAAGAAGACTTAAGTCGGGCACCCCTGGTGCAGACCCCATTAAAAGCCCACAGAGAGCCCTCTCTGCCATTTTCTCACAGAGTGCTCTGGATCAATCTCAAAGGACTCGGGTTACAAGGTTGAGTTTGTGATCTAAGCTGTCCTATGATGTGGTATCTCTCGTGTTAGTTATTTACTCTTGGCCCTTATTATTGGCATTATTGTTAGCCATAGAAGCAAGTGGTTGTGCTACTTACAATGTGTGATAATATACTCCTTGAACAAATGCTATCATCAGGGAATTCCACCTGAATGACATGAGGGAAAAAGCTGCATGGGCCCCAGAAGAAGGGATGAAGCCAGTATGGATTCTGTATGCGCTACCTAAAAAACTGCCATTTCAGGCCATTTCTGAAAGTCCTCCCATCGGTAACAGATCCCTTGGACGGTGATATATGAACAAGCAGGACAGCAAAGAGGAGAAGAGTCTGCAAGTCTTAGCAACAGGGCTGTTCCTGTCTCCAGCATCAGACACGGGGATGAGCTTCTAAGGCTGAATTTTGATAGTGTCTGCGTACACATTACAATATGTCAAGAGCAAAAGAGTTATAAAAACAAAACTAAACCCTGCTATCCAAAACACAACAAAATGAGATTCGATGGAGTGTCATGCAACCATTTAAATATGTAATTATGAAAACAATTAAGCATCTTAAAAAAGCACTTATCACATAATTAAGTGTGAAAAGGCACATCATAAAACTGTATCTACATTATGACTTCAATTATAAAATACATATGCCTATGATGAAAATATTTCAGTCCTGAACACAGATGGGTAAGTGTGACGTCGGTTGAATAGAGACTGCTCTTCTGTCAGATCTCCCTAGTTTTGAATTTTTTTTCCATTGCTTGCATAGTTTGAACAAAAGTATTTCAGCCATTTCAACAGCGACCTTAGTGTAATTGAACATTGCTGCTGGGTGGCTCAGCAAGGGAGACAAGGAGGCATTTTCCATAGGTGTAAAATCCGCCAGACCTCGGCAGAGGGAACCACCGCTGTGGCAAGCACCATATTCAATCAACAGTGGAACCCCAAGCTCTGAGCTCAGGTGTTTTTATTGATTCAGCACTCCTCAGATGCAGATCATCAGCAATCAAACGTTCTCCATAGAAACCCAACCCCTGCAGACAGTATAAACACCAAGTCCTAGGCAGACCTTCACCCAACAGTTCACAAAACAATTTCAGACGTAACTAAAAATAAAACCTCCCCAACACCTTAGATTTGGAATGGCTGAAACACAATGACCGTAACCTCATCCTGCTTGTGGACCACTTTATTCCAAATAGTCCATGGATGTTATCTGAATTAACATCGAGAGGGAAAGGCCAGGCGCCTTGTCTAGAGGTGTTAGGCAGCTCTTCCTCTCTGCAACCCCAGTTCACAGTCTCCCTGCTTCTGAGAAGCTCACTCACTCCATGACGGGTTCGCTACCTCAGTATCGTTTGTTTACGACCTTGTGGAAAAGTGCTGCTATCCGCCTGAGAATCTGTTCAGTTGGCTTAGTACAGTTGCATCATACAGACAACATGATGGAGCACGCCTACACGTTCCACTCACCATTGTTAATTAAATACAGGTGGAGATACATACATGCATATAAATTTTACTGAGGCAGCCGATCTTTGCATTCATCATTCTAGGTGAGCAAATCTGTATCCAGAAACACGGTCATTCTGTAGAAATTCAATGAAATCAGCGGTGACACTGAGTCTCCAATCATTCTTCTTTTGTGTTTCAAAGATGGGTTGTGTTGGTTGTAAAGTACCAGCACTAAGACTCACAGCTGATGCTGATGAATAAAGTCTCTCTGGTCATCGCCTCTGATATAAGAGGGATTTTTAAATACCCGGGTTGGCAGGAGGAAGATCTGAGTGTCAAGCGTGGTTGGATGCTGATGACGAGAGCAGAGGGTCTTGATAAAGTCTTAACTTATCTTTTCATGTAAAAGTATTGGGGTCATAAAGCTTTGAGCATTTGCCTATTGAGATCTTAGTAAGGGTTTCAAAAGAGAAAAAGTGTGAGGAAAATGCAGAGCCGTTTCCTTTAAGATTTCTTTTCACCTGCACTACAATTGATCCTCTGTCACCCAGTTTCTGCTTTACCCTGGTTGGATTTAGAACTATCCCCATCATCTTAGAGCTTGAGCAGCAAAGAGACATTCCTAGGGATTACAGGACTCCACATTATCCATAAGATTCAACCAAATATTGACAGTTGGAAGAAAGCAAAATGACGCCGGGCTACTTGTACATGCATTTGCAAGCTGTGACATCTCCTGTGTGCGTGGCGAGACACCTGTCTCCACCGCTCAGGGTGCACGCTCATCTCCAGCTTGGTATAACTGCCTTCAGTGGCCAAGCAGAATGACAAATGGTTTTATTTGTGCTACCATTGCCAAATCTGATTCATACATCTTTTCTGGGACAGGAGACTGTATGGCTACTTCACTCAGAAAACTTCCCATCCTGCACTGAAAGAATAGACTGATTTACCTCCCTGTCACTTTAAGATCCTTGAAGGCAAGGACTTTTTTGGCTTTTTTTTTTTTTTTTCAAATATACACTTGCTAGATCCAGCATAGCTTCCAGATGGCCTTATGCAGTTGAGGAATATTTATACAAAGACTTTTGAGGAGATAGCTCTCTAAATTGTTTGGAATGAGAAGTGTTGCATAGAAATTAAAGATTGGGAGAGATCTGAAATGGCAGTTAGAGCCTTTATCCCAAAGTAGTAAGTATCTATTGAGGGTGGTGTGGAAGCATCACAGGAAAATTAAATAGGCAGAAAGCTGTACATGAGGCTGTATTTGGGGCCTGGAGTGTTCCCAAAGTCCCCTTGATAAAGGCTTGGTTCAGGAGCATGATACTTTGAGATATGGTAGAATCTGTAAAATCTAGGGTGTAGATGAAAGAAGTTCAGTTACTGTAAATGTTGCTTTGAGGAAACTTTCAGACCCTGCCTACTCCCCTTTCTTTCTTTACTTCCTGGAAACCATCAGGGGAGCAGCTTTGCTGTACTCTGTGCTGCCTGCCATAATTGCAAGTGCATGTGTGTGTGTGTGTGTGTGAGTGTGTGTGTGTGTGTGTGTGTGTGTGCACGCACGCATTTATCTCTGTGTGCTGTGTATGTGTTTTTGTGTCCGTGTATGTGTTTGTGTATGTGTGTCTGTGATTTTTTATCTGTGTCTTTGTGTGTGGGTGTAGAGTCTTGTGTACGCATGTGCGGAGAGTCCAGACATTAGTGTCACATGTCTCCTCAATCACTGTCCACTTTATATCTTTAGACAAAAGTCTCTCATTAAACCTATAGTTCAATAATTTGGCCTAACTGGATGGCCAGCAAATCTCCAGGGATCTTCCCACCTCTGTCTCTCTCATGCTGGAATGACAAGAATATACCAGCAAATCCCAGTTTTTACATGGATGATGGGATCGAACTCAGATCCTTTCGGTAGCACATCAAGCCCGTTACTGACTAGACCATATCTTCATTCATACCTTAATGCTTTATTTCATCACATACCCAAAATAATGGAGCAAAATGATCAGGAATTGAAACTCGTGAACATTGAGCCCACATAAACCTTTTCTTTCATGGAAGGTGATTACCTCAAGTTTGTTGTCACAGTGATGGAAAAGTGACCTGTATACATGTCTTAGAGGAGAAAGAGTCCAGAGTATTTGCATAAGTTAAAAAGATATTTGTCTGTTATTGGTGTCTGGGAATAGAGCCTCATTGCTGATGAGAGGGACATACCAAAGAAATGGGAAAATACCATAGTGGTACTACTTCTGTTTTGTGTCTTCCCAGACCTCCTCCTCCTCCCCTTTTCCCCAGATCCATTCTCCCCCCTCAAAAAAGAGCAGGCCATCCTGGGACATCAACTGAACACTGCACAATAAGATACAATAAGACCAGGCATAGTCCTTTACATTGAGACTATATGAGAGGAGGAGGAAAAGGGTCCCAAGAGCAGGCAAAAGAGTCAGAGACACCCCCATTCAAACTGTTAGGAGTATCACAACAAACACCAAGCCAACAATTGACCCATGCAGGACCTGTGATCGCAGCTCTAGTCTCTGTGAGTTCGTATGAGCTTTGCATAGTTGATTTTGTGGATCATGTTCTCCTGGTGTCCTCCAACCCTGTGGCTCCTACAATTCCCCCTCTTCCTGTTCCATGGCATTCCCTGACTCAGAGGGGAGGGACCAGATCAAGATCTCCGATTTAGGCTGTCTCTCATCCTGTTGGTTGGCTGTGGATCTCTGTATCTGCTCCAATCAGCTGCTGGAGAAAGCCTCCCTGATGGCCATTGGGCTAATTCTTTTCAAGTGCAGTGGGAGGCTTTAGAATCTGATTGATGACCTTGGAGCACCTGACCTCATATAACTGTAGAGATTTAGATGAACTTTATATGCAAATCTGTGTTGAATACTATATATTTAGTGAACAGAGCTGTTTAATTAAGAAGTGCCTATTAGTCATCTGGCTTTTCCTCAGTAGTTGCAATGCTGGTGTGAATTTGTGTTCATTCCATACTATTATTTTGATTAAATAACTTAGACGTACCTCTTGCTAGTTCTTTAAGCAATGACTTTATAACAAAGTTTCCCTATTATTTCTTAACTTCTTTATACTTACTAATTATCTTATATTTAGTAATTAATGTAGAGAATTAGTTTGACTTTTAAGAAAAAAAGTAATAATTAAATACTAAAGAGAGAACAAGATATTAAAGAGAAAGGAAAAAGAGACAAATGCTTGATCTAATTCAAAAAGGGTTTTATTTCTCACTCAATGATATACATTTCACTAGATTCCAGGTTGGGTTTTATGTAACTATTGGAAGCCTGGATCAGCATGAGTCATTTTGTTTAATGGAGTGCTATAGAATTAGTTATGGCTTTAACTGTAGAAAGAAAATACTTTGTGAAGTGGCTAGCTCCTTGTGTGTTTTCTTTTGCCTCACCTGGACTATGAAGGGCAGACATTGCATCTTGTCAATGAAATGGCAAGTGTGTGATTCTCATAATGATTTTAAGTATAAAACCAATGAAGTATTTTTTAAAAAAGATAAAACCAACTAATCACATGGAAGCCAGACCAATCACTCTAGATGAGAGGTCTTTGAAAATTTCTGAAATGCTGCCTGGCTTAAGAAACACAAAAAGTACCATGACTAAATGTTTTGTGTCTACAGAGTTTATAGAATTTGGAAGCAGGTCATCTTCTTTAGGGTTTTTAAAACATAATCTAAAATCATGTAAAGACAAAAATAAGAAGAATGTTCCTATACAGTCAATAAATCTGTATAACAACGCCCTACTTGAAGTACAAGCTGAAGTTCTAAAATGAAGGAGGACTTGTCTTCTACTTGTCAATGATCTTGCTCCTCATTCAATGTAAAGAGAAGAAGATGCATGTGGGATGTATGTAGGAGACACTCAAAGGCAACCAATAAAGAGCAACACGGTCTCTGCTGGAAGAGAGGCAGATGCAATGGGACAGTAGTGACTACCACAAGTGATGCTCTCTTTGTGGAAAACCCTGAGCTGGGCTAAACATATATTTATGTGAATATTCAGCACATATTTATATGTGTTAACTTGAAAGAATTCATTTTACGATCTTGATACAACCAATTTGCCATTTTTTATTTCAAAAATGCATACTCAAATAAATGAACTTATCCCACGTATTTGCCAGCTAGCATTAAACATGAATTAATGTGAACATTTCAACATGGAATTGAATACTGTCTATCAATCATATCATTTAAAGGATATGGTTAAAGTTTTTTTCTTAACTGTAATGGTAAATATTGACAGCATGAACACTTTTCCATATTGTTACACGCTGAAGCCATGACCTATGGAAACGGTGAAAGTCATGAAGTCGGCACAGCTGTTTGACACAGTTCCAGCAAAGCTGTGCCAAATGCTACAATCACTGCCATGCTGTCACTCACTTTGGGTTTTAGTCTCCATGTGTTGCATAGTTAGGAGACTGTTTACACTATGATTCATTTATGTCTTTACCCAAGAAATTATCTCTGAGTCTCTTTAGAAAAGCCCTAAGTATACTGCTCCTTCTCATTTTCAGGGAAATAACTTTGCCTGACCATACCCAGGAAACTTCCTTGTATTTTGGAGGTTGTGAGAAGAAGAAGGAGGAGGAGGAGGAGGAGGAGGAGGAGGAGGAGGAGGAGGAGGAAGAAGAAGAAAGCAAAAGCAAAGCAAACAAAACAAAATCACAAAAAACAAAACATATAGAAAAGACACTAGGAATTTCTTTATGAGGCTATGGCTCCAGTATCTTCTTGGTGCATGTACTTCCTGAGCAAACTCAGGAACAAGGTAGTCAGGGTAATGTAAACTTGGGAGAAACTGATAAGCTCTCAGCCTGCCAAGAGAAGTGGTGGCAGATCAGAAGCCTCCTCCTACACACATTCAGAGTTTCTTGGATATGTAGCTTATAAGACTAGGGGCAGGGGGTTGGGGTGGGGTGGGTCTGTGGTATATATGACATGCCTCCAGATTAAAAGGAACTTAGTAACAAAGTTAGGTTGGATAAATCAACCTTTACCCTACAGAATGGTATGATATAAAAGAAAAAAGAACTGGGCATAAGGATTTGCCATTTATAAAAGACTGGCTTACACCAAGTTACAATGAAGTCACTTGACTAGGGAACAAAGGGAATTCTCTTAAACAAACAGATTTTTATAGAAATCATATAAGCAAGTCAGTTGCAGAAACTTTTAGGCCTGAGAAAGCTTTCAGGTTACACATTAACTATCAAAGTTAATTATACATTGTTCAAGCTCAGATATTTACAGAATGATATGATCTGCATCCCCTTGGAAACCATGAGTTTGTCTTTGTCTTGTGAAATCTGTATAAGTAAAAAAGCACCCTTATTGCTAGTCAGTCAGAGCTGCAAGGTCCTCCTAGCCTTGGTCTATGACTCAAACTCCCTTCACCTACTCCTTACCACCTCTCTGAACCTTGCTGACTGCTGGAGCTGGCTTCTGGCTCTTATATATTTACTATAATATAATTTTACATGTCTAAGGTATTCCATTTTATAAATGCATATTATATATTTAATGAATCTATAGTACTCAAGTTACCTCACCTCATTTTATCAATCTCCAAGTTAAAAAATAATTTTCCTATCTTCTACTAGAATCAAGGTAGTTACTATAGAAATGAAAATAAAGGTAGCATTTCATTAGACCTATGAAAGGTTGCTTCATGCAATCTTGCCCTAAATTCCAACTTTGGGTGTGTGTGTATGTGTGTGTGTGTGTGTGAATGTAATTCTTATGTAGGATAGGGAATGTGTACTTTATTATCTAACTTTAAATTGAACACATAAAGACTTAGGCTTTTATGCACAGGAGGGAATAACCACAATTCACTTGCCAGTTTAATAATAAGAACAGGGTCTGGAGAGATAGCACAGCAGTTTAGAATATGTACTGTTCTCTCAGAATACCCTGTTCCAGTTTCTAGCAGTCAGATGGCAGTTCAAAAATGCTGGTAACTATTTTGTTCAGGCAATCTGACACACTCTTACAGATTCTGTGGACTCTTGCAGGCATATGGTACACATAAACTCATGCAGATACACACACACACACACACACACACACACACACACACAGGTCCTCAGTTGCATATGTGCACATACACACAAGAAAGAAAGAAAGAGAATTAGACAAACAAAAAATGATTGATATTTAAGAAGTTAGTAAGACAAATGACAAAAAAGCCTAAATAAATAAATTAAAGACAGACCATTATATTTGATACAATTCCATAAAGAGAATGATGAAGTCTTTGAGAGAAATAGCATGCTGATCATATATGAAGAGAACTTTTATTGCATTATGACAAAAAAGAAGGAGAGTAAGACAAAATAGTAGGATAGAGACTTAAATTCCTGCTTGCAACAAAAGCAAAGACATAAAATGGGTAAAAAGTAAAAACGAACCAACAAAAAATCAACCAGTGGTTGTCAGAATACTAGATGTCAAAACAAAGTGCTTATACCAGAATTAGTAAGCACACCTCTCTAATTGGTGTTTAGAAATAGAAAATCATCTCAGTAAGCTGAAAGGCAACTCCAGAGACCCAACATATGTATAATTGGATTCCTGAAAATGTTGTGGACAAGTACAAGAAATATTCAAATGTAGCAACACCAGCAATTTTAAAATGAGACGAGACTATGACTCATCCCCAGATGTAACACATAATAAGACATATTTAAGAAATCTGAGGGAAGTTTAGCAAGACAGTAACCCTAATCAAACTCCACCATGCTTCCATGATGATATCAATAAAATTCCCCCAAAGACCCATGTGTTAAAGTTGAAGGGTTAAAGGTTAAAGTTGAAGGGTTAAAGGTCCTCAGTTTGTGGATTTTGGGAGATACTGAAACCTTTAGGAGTCTGGCCTAGTGGAAATAAGTTAGGTCAAAGGGAGCACACCTTGGAAACTAATAGAGGACTCTATTTCTTTCCTTTTTCCCCTTTGCCTTTTGGAGCAACAGGAGGTGATCAGATATTTTTCACATGCTACTGTTAGGATGGCCTGTGCCTCCACAGGCCCCAAAGTAATGGGCATAGTCTACATGGACTGAAATCTCCAACACTGTAAGCCAAATAAACTTTTACTCCTATAAACTGATTGTTTCAGTTATTTTATTACAATGGCTAAAATCTAACGAACACAGCTCAATATTGAATTAAAAATCTTAATAGTTAGTAAAGATAAGGAAGGGGAATAATTCCAATAGAATTCTTCTAGAGAAATGCAAATGAGAAGCCAATGGATCAGACCTAATGAGGAAAAAGGAAGGAGGGGAGAGGAAGGAAGGAAGAGGAACAGAAGACAGGGAAAAGTCAATCTTCAATTAAATACATGTAGAAAATATTTTTAGTGTGAGAAAACCCTTGACGACATTATTCAATGATTTCTGCCTGTGTCTTAATTTACAAAGGGGACAAGATTGAGTGGCCAATAATACCAAAAGAGGGGTTAAGAGTTACTCAAAGTTACTGTGAAAATGAGCAGCAGGGAACACCATGCAGGCCATAGGGGACTGCACCAGAGTCTGTCAGGAAGCAGTAGGAATGAGGCAGAGTCACAAGTCAGTCTGCATTGTCTGTTCTCCAGGAAAGATGAAACCAAGGAAGCAGTTTAGACACAGTCAGTCTCAGTCCTCTGCTATCTGGTGCCTGGCTCTTGACAGATACTGGGTAGGAGTAATATTGAGATGCTGTGTAGGAGTCTAATAAGAAGAAAGTTGAGTTGCCTACAGAAGTCAGGTTTACCACTTAACAAGGTGATTACTTGTCTGGGCACTTGTTAACTATCTGAGTTGGGTGTCTGTTGCTACCATAAAATACCTTGACCAAAAGCAACTTGGGTAAGAAGTTGGTTTAGTAGGAAAAGGTTTATTTGGTTTGCATATCTCAAGTCACAGTCCATTAAGAGAAGATAAGGACTCTTGCAGGAACCAGAAGGGAGGAGCTGAAGCAAAGGCCATGAGGGACTGCTCGAGGGACTGCTCTTTTCTGACTTGCTTTTCATGCTTGTTCAGTTTGCTTTCTTACACCAGCCAGAACCACCTGCCTAGGGGTGGCTCTGTCCACAGTGGGCAGGGCACTCCAACATCAGTCATTAATCAGAAAAATGCCCTATAGATTTGCCTACAGGCCAGTATGATAGATATGTTTTCTCAACTTATGTTCTGGATAATTCTTTGAGTCAAGTTGACAAAAAATAAACAAACGAACAAACAAACAAACAAAAACTAGCCAGACCACCAAACCCAAGAGGTCAGTATTTCCTCAGATAGTATGGTTATCCACAGACTCTTGAGTATATTTGTATGTAGGAATTGGTATGGAGGTCAAGGGACAACTTCCATGAGTGAGAACCCTACTTCCACCATGTTTGTCCTAGGTACCAGGCTCAGACGCCAGTGTCTTCACCCATTGAGCCATCTCATCAGCCCAGGGCTTTGTTGTAGCAAACAAGGTCATTATTGGAGAAGCAAGGAGGAGCTGAGAAAGAGACTGGTCATTTTCAAGTGTTACTGACAACATTCTGCTGATGTTACAAAATGCACTTAGGGATGTTCCGCAGTCACAGCGGCAGGAGTATCCATTATGTTGTGAAATGATATGAACTGGCAGGTTAGTAAATTATGCGTGAAGATGTCTGCGTGTCACTGGGAACAAGAACCATATGGCTTCAAACTGAGGGCATCATAGAATAAGGCCCTAAGAGGAGGCAGGTCCTTTCTCTGAGGTCCAAGGGGTTGACTGATATGAGGTAAGCTCCTGAAGAAAGCAATGCTTTATATTACTACTTTGTATGACACAGAGAGTAGAAAATGTCCCTTTCTACACAGAATTGCACACAGTGAGGAACACAATGGGATCGTGTTCTGAGCTGATGCGAAGTTCAGAAACACAGTACGGACTCCATCATGATAAAGGGAAGAAAGCAAATGTCTTCTCATGGCCTGTCCACATCCTGGAGAGGTTGGTGTGGGTATTGAAAGGTTGGGGGTGTCTTCAGTGTCTGATGTGAGGCCACATTGGCAGGGAGCTTTAGTTTCAGGGCAGTGTTAACTGGGATGAAGGACGCGGAGCATCCTTTTTTTTAAGTTGTTGATATGAGTGTCAGTGTCTCCTATGCTTGGCTGAAGCAATGTCTCATCGTCCCATCAGAAAGGCTTGCTCCTTCAAGATATAAGCAGATTAAAAATAAATAAACAAATAAAAAGTTAAGTGATAGTTTGAGGTGAACAGAACAGTGGGCTGCTGCAATTGACAAGATACTTGCTTTTGTCTTTTGATTAAAAGTCTACGTTCAAATTCATCCTGTCCCAGGTAAGCAGCTACTGCTTGTTCTGTGGACATTCTCTGCTTATAGTTTTCCCCAAAAGTGGACCTTAAGTTTTCCTGAAGCCCTCATGAGATGGAATAAGCTTGAGCGTTCATAAAGACACATTAAGGTCTAGAGAAACAAACAGGCTCTTTTGGGGGTTGATCTATCTGGCTGGAGTGTTTTAAAGGCATTTCTGAGGAGAATACCACATCTCTCAATTGAACTGGCTGTTTGGGACCTATTAGGACCCAAAAGTACTCCTGAATTCTTCTTTCCAAAGTGTAGTCCTGTGTCTTCTGGAAAATGAAATGGATGTCTTGATTACTGCCGGTGCTGTTTATAATTCCAAGGGAATAATGAGTGTCCTGGAAAAAAAATCCTTAACCATGGCCACCCCTTAGATATGTTCAGACAGAAGTGGAAGAGATGTTTGCTATGGAATGGCTTAGTAGCTTATAGAAACTTTAAAGATAAGTGTGTATGATTCCTAGAGCATCTAATAGTAAACTGACTGCTTGAAGTTTGGCCGAGTATGCTAACCTCTGAGTTCTCTTCTGTGTTAGAGACCTCAGACTGAGGGATAGCAATACCACTGTGCTGAGCTCTATGTAATAGTCAACGGTGTCGTGTACATAAACTATAATACATGCTGTTGTGTTTACTCAGTTCATCACACATGGCCTTGGTTACCCAAGGACTCTATGGGTTCCTCTAGAACCATTCCACCTGGATTGGGTCAGAGGACAGGGAGACCACTCTCCCCTACAGTTGATTGACCAGACGGCTCAGGTCCACTTACATCTTGTCCTAAAGAGGTCATGGAAGCAAGGCTGAGCTTGTGGAATACTGTTTCCATGGCACAAAGCTGGATGGGCAACTGGAGATAAAGGGTCACCAGCCAGGCGTCCACAAGAGCCTCCATTTCCAGTGATCCCAGGATGTGGCCAACAATTCTTATTCAAATGATACAAGACTAAAGGGCAAAGGTATAATGTAGCATGAGTAGTTGAGACTTTGATAGCCATGATGAGAGATGAGAAAGAAGAGAAAAGAACTTGTATGATCTTGGGCTAGAGAAAGATTTCTTGGGCATGATATTAGATGTATAACTTTGAAAGGAAAGAAACATGAAAATTGAACTCCAGTACATTTAAAACTGAAGTCCTTCAGAAAATATGATTCAGCAAATGAAAAGATAAACCCAAGTGTATGAGGAAAATACTTGCACAGTGAAGGATTGCTATCTAGGATGTAAGAAAACATTTCAAACCACATTAGAAAAGGAATTATGTTTCTTAAAAATGAGCAAAAGTGTTGATGAAATACTTCAAAATAAATACACAGATTGTACATAAACCTATGAAAATATCTGCTATAGTTAGTCTTTAGAGAAGTGAATTTAAAAATCAATATGAATTAGCAATTCATACTCAGTCCAGTATCTACTTGATGGTGAGGATTTAATGGATTTATATGCATGCTAAAGTATATCAAGATGTATACTTTAAACTTTAATAAAGGATTTTTTATTTTAAAATGAATATATAGAGCAGTATTTGTATTGGTGGTAAAATAGAATCCATAGCCTGATAATATCAAAGTCAAGAGGCAAAGGAAATGAAGGAGGGGAGGGGAAGGAAGGAAAGAAAAGAAAAAAAGAAAGGAAAGAAGGGGAGGAGAAAAATCAAGAATATTTTAAAAGTCAAGAACGAACAATGTTGCTTCAAATATAGATAAATAGATGATAGGAGCTAGCTAGGTAATGGTTACTTCATATAAGGGATGACAGAATAGATAAATGAAATATTCGAGGTGTATGATTTGTAAATGGATAATAGATGATAGATAGATATGTAGATAGATAGATAGATAGATAGATAGATAGATAGATAGATAGATAGATTCATAAATACATAGCTACATAGGGCAGAAAATGTATAGCTAAATCAAAGGATCAGTCTTCTTTCTTGATGCCAGTCAGCTGTCAGAATAAACTACATGTTCCATGAAAGTGCTTTATCTCAAAATGGGCTAAGCCTGGGTGGAGGGTGAGGTCCTGCCTGAGGCTGTGAGGCTCCAGGAAAGTTGAACCCTTTCCTGTCACTTCTTCAGCTTGTGATACGCTTACAAAGGGCTGAGGAGGGATTCCTTCAGACCCCTTATGCCCAGAGCTTTGTCCTTCCCCAAAGACATTTAATAATAGCCTGATATTTCTCACTTAACCCCATACAGACTTAACCATGGCCACTCAGGGTTGTAACATGAATTTGTTGAAAGTTCAGAATGTTCTGGGCATATGATACAGCAACTCTGCAGGGAGATTTTAGTTCATTCTGTGGCACTTCAGCTGTTCTAACAAGATATACAATGGCTCCGAGCTACTCATCGGATGATTTCCAGGAACAAAGCACTTTGTGGATCTATTACAAAGGCACAGGGTCAATGCCACAAGCTTCTGCTTCTGGGCCTTGGGTCCTGCAGTTTACCATTCTGGCCAGGCTCTAAGGGGAAGAATAAGGCTTTTATTTTGGGGAAGAAATGGAAAGAAATAGTTATAAAATTTCATAAGGGCAAATGGCCTTCATCTTATGTTATTAAGCCTCCAGATCTCTTGTCACTTGAATCCCACACTTGCCTTTGAAGGGCAAGAGTAAAACAAGTGCACAGTATATCCTTTTTAAAGTCTAAATCAAACAAAAATGAAAACAAAGCTTGCAGACAGGGAGAAAGTTTGTTCCCTTCCTATTGCTATGATAAAACACCCGGAAGTGGGGGGAGCTTTGGCTCACAGTTTGGGAGGGTTCTGTCTATCTTCTGTGGCTCTATTGCTTATGGGCTAAACAGCAGGATCAGCATGAGTGGTGGGGTCAACTTGCCTTCTTTCTAACAGCTACAAAATAAAAGACTGTCAGGGTCAGAAGTCCACAATCCCCTTTAAGGGCACATCACAAAAGATGTAATGTTCTCTGGCCAACTAGGCAGGCCCTGCTTCTTAAAGGTTCAGTGACCTCCCAATAAATCCACGGATGGCTGATGAAGCCTTTTACAAATGGGTATTGGAACAATGTTTAAGATCCAAACCAATATAGGCTCCCAAAACGTAAAACATCCAACACTAAAGTGTCCCTTGGAAAAGACAGAAAACCAAGAATGTGAGTGTGGTTATGTTTATTATAAGTTTGAAAAAAATATACATATGTGTATATATATGTATATATATATAAATATATACATACACATATATGTGTATTTTTTATAATTATTAGTAATTTTGTGTATGAGTGTTTTGTCAGCATGTATGCCTGTGTACCATTTGTGTGCCTGGTACCTGAGCAAGCCAGAATAAAGACTCATCTCCTGGAACTGGAGTTATAAGTGGTTGTGAGTTGCCCTGTGGGTGCTCGAAATTGAACCCATATTCTCTGGAAAAGCAGCTAGTGCTCTTAACCTCTGAGCCACCTCTCCAGCTCCCAGGGTATATTTACCTATTAAAAGTATTAGCTGATATTAAAGAATTTCTTTTTTCTTTTCTGTTTTTATTTGATCTGTTTCCACTTTCTCTGCCTAGGTCTTTACATAAAATAATAGCTTACCATTGAATTCTGAATTATTCTGATGTACAACAACAAACAATTAAAATAATATTTGGTTGTTCACAATGAAGAAGACAGCTCTAATATTATGAAGTTAAGGACACCATACATTGTATCTCACCTTTTTTGAGAATATTAAACGGTCAAGTTAAAAGTCAGACAGAAGTTTTTGTTTTGTTTTCTTTTTTCCCAAAGAACAGATTTGAAGTCATTCAGTTATTCTAACAATTAAGCGTAGTACAGACCTGGGAGTCAGGGAGATACTTTTGAACTTTCTATTTATTTTCTTTATTAAAGCTATAGCATATATATTCCCCTCCACAGCCCCTCCCCTTTCTCACTACTCTCCCCCCCTCCCATAATCCTCTTTGCCCCCTGAATGGTTTTTACTTCGATTTCATGTCATCTAAATATCCATGATTTTATGTGCCTGTTTAAAATACACGGATCGCAAGTGAAGGAGAATTTGTTTAATATGGCCATCTCCGGGGGCTCCCATTTCCCCCTAAACAGCGTGAAGACATTCTTCTTTATGGCAAATTTAAAACTGCACATGTCCATCCCATGAGTAAGTACTTCTCCACGTGACTGTTGCAGGTCTGCCAGTCTCTTCAGTAGATGTTCATGTACACTCTTTGCCTCCGGATCGAACACTTTGAGGCATTTTTTTCCCCCCTCGGGGATTCCAGCAACTTCAGTGATGAGATCATTATAAAGTTTCAAATCCATCCTACAGGTCCTTGAGTTTTATTATATTAAAAAATCTAGAACTACCATTGTCTCTGACTTCACCTAAATCCATGCAGATACTTACATATTCATTATCTTCTGCCATTAGCATGATTCCCAAGGCTTCGAATATGAACTTTCTCATGAATAATTAAGATGATGAGGCAAGTTCTTTAATTTAGGACCTCATTTAATTTTCACAATAACCCCGTGTGGTAGGTATCACTCCGGTCTGCTCTGCACAGGTAACCCTGGGACGCGGAGAAGTAGGTGAATGCCCCAGGTTTCTACAGCCAGTTGACGCGAGGATTACAAGCCGAACTCTGAAGTCGTCCTGTTCATGGCCTGCATGCTTCTTCACCGCCCTGCAACCCAGGAATATTCTCTCTGTACTGGCCTTCTTAAATGCAAGGAAATTCTGTGTATCGATGTCATGCGTCAATTGTCATTATTTTATGAGAAAAAAATCCTTATTAAAAATAGTTTTAAAATGGTTCAAGGGGCTTGTCAGCATTTATAAACACCTGCTGCGCCACCAGGAACCAGAGTCCTGCAAACACCTGCAGCTCTAGCTGCAAAGATCCTGCCCCTTCCTCTGGCCTCTGAGCAGAAACAGGTGAGCATTCCCCCAAATCATACCTCTTCACAGGCACACACACTAACACATGCAGGCATGCACTCAGGCACGCAGTCACACAAACAGACAAAATCATTTTTTAAAAAAGCTTAAAGAATTGCTCTACCACTAAACATAGAAGTTCTACGTGTGAATGTGACTTCTGAAAGGTACGGCCATTTTGCCAGTTTTCAGGTGAATTGTAAGTGTCCTAATGAATTAGACTTAGCAGAAGCTGCTACCCCACCGGCCTTGAGGCCAGCATGGTTTCATCCAGAACTTTCGAATTTCTGATAAACATTGTAGAAAAAGTTTTGCTGGCTCTGTTATGTTGTCCATGCTTAGCATGACCCACACCCTAGTTTCAATAGAACTTGAAGTAAAAACAAATTTATTCAAATGTAACTATTAGTGAAACTGGCAGAAATGAACAAAAAATGAAATCCTTGGAAGATGCTATCGGATTGAGTGGCCTTGTCAGCAAAGATTCTGCTCCCGTACCTGGGAGACAGTTCCTTGTCTCCTTGCTTCACCTTAGCCTGTTACACAATGATACCCACCCTTGGCAGGCTTCAAATCAGCAATGTGTGTGGTTCGATGGCTTCTCAAACTGTTTACAGAAAGTAACAAGTGCTTTCCACAGTGCATTGTAAGTGTAGACCTGAAATGGATGTAGTACCGTTGCATTTAATTGGAAGATTTAGTCAGGCAGGCAAGAAAATCCCCTAACCAGAAATAGCGACATGTGGGCTGGCATTCTAGCCACCAGTAATTGCTTAATGGTACAGAGAATCCCAGTGAAAAGCACAGGAGATACTCTTACTATTAGTGTAAACCAAATTCAAAGCTTTGGTTTGCTTGCTGAAGTATTACATGCACTTATGAGATTAGATTAATAATAGTTCAAACAGATTCTGTTATGGCAAGTACAGTTTTAATGTCTCCTGGCTTTCACTATATTATTTCAGTGAGTCCCAGGTCTTAAACAAACCTCATTATTACAACTTAAGTGACTTTGAATGAAGTCAAACCCACAACAAAATATGTCTGTCTCCTCTTCCATTTTCTCCATTCTTGTCCGTGATCCTATATAACCCTAGCCTCTACTCAGAACTTTGAAGTACGTGTTTCTCACTCTAAAGGCCTGGGCAGCACTCTCCTCAATACCTTCTCGACTCTGGATCTGTTCTTCACTGTCATCATCCCCATCTTTGGGCCAGTTTTAGGTTTGGTTGACAGACCCCGGAAGCCAGCTCTGAGGCATGTAAAATTCATAAAATTCAAGATTCCTGCAATTCTGTAGTCACCGAACACAGTGAGCGTATTTCCCCTCATTGGTGGTAAATATCTTAGTGACTCGATAGTAACCGACATCATATTGTACCCCGTCAGCTTATCCAAATAAGCAAGCAATTGACTTCAGGTTCTGTCTTTACCTGGTTATTCAGCAATACCACACGACTATGTATTCTTGACTCGCTAAGATGCTGTAATAACTGCTCAGAAGTAGTGTCCACGCATGCTCTTTGCCCCTCTCCTTCACGTCCAGCACCTTGTACATCACTGAGCTCCACTGGGTGCTGTCTTCGTCTACCGTGCCTTGTGCGCAGCTGTGGTGCTTATTTGACTTCAAACTATACCACAGTCCACACATATGTCTAGAGTCCTCTCTGATGGCTTTTCAGACCCATTTCCCTTTTACTTGTTTGTAGCTGCACATCCAGTCTTCCTAAGACAAGCAAACAGAAAGCTCGTTTTAGGCATCCAGGTTCTATTACACTTTCTCAGATTATTTTTATAATGTCGCAGCTTTATTCTCGCTGTGTGTGCATGTGTGTATGTGTGTGTATTGAGTGTGTCTGACACCACGTCTGCGCTTGAGGGTATAGCACGGGCACGTACACATACATGCATGTGGAGGTCAGAAAACAGCTTTCAACAACCAGTCCTCTTTATCTGCCGTATGCACCCCAGAAATCAAACTCAAACTGCCAGTCTTGGTGGCTAGAATCCTTACCAGGTAATCAGATCACCAGTCCTTCTATTAGTTTCTGAATACGGGTCCTCTCTACTTGTGATGTGCAGTCAGGAGGCCCCGTGCCCACCTGACATTAGGAACGACATTAGGAAATAAAAGAATGCTATACTAGATCAAAACTAGGGGGCAGTGCCCTGTCATATCCTGTCTACCTGGCCATCTCCATCTTCCATATCAGTTCTCAAAAAAGGCACAGCTTCACTAGGAAGGAATATACATGCCAGATGCCTACATATGTGTCTCATGCATATGGAAAGAATAAAGCTCGACCCCTTGTCCAGCCACTATAAACTTACTGAAGGAAGGAATAGTCCATCCGTGAGTCAGTCAGTGAGCCATGGAAAATGACTTACAGCCACAAGGAAATATTCAGGAAGGAATGCTTAAAAATGGGTCTCGCTGCAGCTTGGAGTTAATATTCGGCCTTGCCTGAGTGCTTCAGTACTCCTCCTACAATCACTCTCTACATGGCCAGATCAAAGCTAAATATAAAACTCTTCAAAGCTGGGCATTTTTTACTTGTTTGTGATTTTTTTCTAAACGTAGTGAATGAGCACTGAGTTAATATTTCAGAAAAAAATATATATAATTTTAAAAAGCTAAATAGTAATTCAAGCTCAAACATGACTAGGCATCTCATTTATATCTTGTCACTGTGCTATTTTGTGTGTCGTTAAAGCATCATGAATCACACCTTGTTGTCATCATTTGCCTACTTGGCAAGAATACATGCCCTTTATTAAAATGGGACTTTCTCCGGGGAAGAGGTGAGTTTGTGTTTTAGCACAACACTGAACACGTAAGCCTTCACAGAACACCACTGGGAAGGGCAAATTATTGCAGGCCGTCACATTAAGAAAAGACTGTGTTTTCAAAATTCCTACAATGACTCTGTCACCCCACTGGTAGTTGGGAAAAAAAAAATCTTCTTAATAAATAGTAATTGTTGGGGAAGCTTATTTTTAGTTATGTTTGAAATTGTTTTATGCATTGTTGGGTGAGGGGCTAGCCCTGGGTCTAGGCATTCTGTATTGTCTGCAGGTGTTGAATTTCTGCGTGGGATGTTTGATTGCTAATGATCTGCATGTGCTATCAGTAGAATACCTGAGGAGTTCTGAAAGAATAAAAACACCTGAGTTTAGAGGCTCGAGGTTCCACTGTGAGTCTGGCCCTGACCATGATGGTGGTTCCCTCTGCTGAGGTCTGGCAGGGCTTCCACATATGAAATATGCCTCCTTGTCTTCTGTGCTGAGCCATCACAGCAAACGTACTACTACAAGTAATTTTCTTTGTTTTCAGTGTGAGCTATGGAGAAGAAAACAGCCCAGTATGCCTTGTGCCTCCATAAGCAAGGTACTCTCAGGGATGATGGTGATAATTTATATGATAGAATGCAGGGACACGTTCAGAAAACTCGGAATGTCTAACGGAATAGGTAGAAGCTTCTCCATCATCCAAGGCCAACAGATGTCAAACGCAACTGGAATGCATCATTTCTTAGGACTTCGTTCAAGAGCTCCACAAATTCACGAAGGCAGTAGCTCATGCATTCCAAAGGGATAGATATGTGTCTGTGTGCCTCTATGGGAAAGTAAGTGTATATCTGTAGGCCTATTCAAGGAAAAAGATCATGCATATGTTAGAAGAAGAAATCATATTATACATGCCATGGTGTGCTTGACTTTTTTTTTTTCATGTAATATGCCAAAGAATCAATTCTGTGTAGTTTATTCTGATCTGTTTAGCCAGATTCTATAGTTCAAAGCTAGAGCTTTGTAAATGTTAAGCAAACACTCTTCCATCGAGCTACACCCCAGCCCTTTGTTTTACTTAGGCAGGGTCTCACTGCATGTATAGCCCAGGCTAGGTGCACATTCATCATTGTCCTGTCTCACCCTCACAAACCCAAACCTGTGTGCCACTTAGCCCAGCTAAGCTTATCAAAACTATGATTCCTGTAGCCGCAGATACGTTATTGCCAAGGATATTTTAATTTTTGGTACACACACACACACACCCATGAATGTTGTCTGTGTCTGTGTTTGGAGCTGTACAACTAGTGACTAAGTCAGTTTGAGCTGGGAACACATCAGTCATCTTCTCCAGAACCTTTGAGGAAGTGACAGGCCACTTCTCCCTGCTTTGGTCTTGAAGAAAAATCTACCTTGGCATTTATTTGGTCAGAGAGATGAAAAATGGGAACTTGCTGTTTTTCATTTGCAGGTTTTAGAAATTGTGAGCAAAGCTCAGAAACATAATGTATTTATTGGTCATTTTTATTTATGTCTTTTTAAACTGCTAGTGTCCTGGTTTTTTTTTTTTTTTTTTTAACTGATTTGTTAGAATTTTTATTAACTGAAAAACAGACATTTGTCAAATGTGGAGCTTTTTTTCCCTAAGTTAGCTTATGTTCAGATATCTAAGCATGGTTGTACTTGTGGTTATCAGAATATTTTTCAGCCAATTACAGACATTTTCTTACACTATGTAAATTTTGTATTTTGGAGAACACCTTCCCATTCCAAGATGATGAAAGGGTGCGCTCGCTCTCTTTTCCAATGTTTTATTTATTAACACATCTGGATTTTTCTTTTTTTTCTTTTTTTCCAGATAATTAGTCAGCCTTCATCCCCCTTAATTACACAGGTTCCCTATGACCTTCCTTAATGTTACAGTTGCAAAGATGGGTTTTCTGAAGCCTCTGGATCAGATAAGGAATTTTCACATGGTCTGGGTGGTTACTCCTGGCATCTTTCCTCTTTCCTCTGTTGTCAGATGCCACGGTTGGCTTCCTTTGGGACATGTCTTGCTCCTGTTGGAGGTACACCGTGGAACCTTGAGACGATCTTGCTTGAGTGATATCAGAGACTCACTTTCCTCCTCCGTTTTATTCCTCATTAACCCAAGAAACAAAGAATGTTGGCTCCCTCCATGCTTCAGAAAGCAGGAAGAACACACTGAGATTTCCCAGGGTAGGTTTCTACCTCCTCCCCCATCAGCAGAGCACAGTCTGAGCTCTGGGGAGGCCTGAGCAGCAGGGGAAAATTCTACTGCTTCTGCATCGTGTCCTAGGTTATTAGAACCTCCTGGCTGCAGCCCTTTCTGTGTTCTGAGTCATGCTGAGGCAGCTGATTTCATTGCTAGTTTGTTTGTGTTATTCTCATGTAGAGACAGGGGTTGGTGGGAGTGGGAAGCATTGGTGATCCGGCTTTACACCTCTATCTTAAATAACAGGAAGCCTAAACTCTTGTAATCATTTTTAAATCATCCTCTGGCATGAGAAAAGGCTAAATAAATAGCTCACAGCAATCAGTTCTGTAACAAAAATTACGACTCTTGAGAAAAAAAAATCATTGAAATCCAAGAAAATTTCTCTCCATGGTATTAATTGATTCAGACAAACTAGACGAATTTCTTTATTGGATCTTTGGGAGCAAACATTCTTATTAAGTTCTCAGAAAGCATATACATTTGAAAAGGTCTAATGTTAATTCTTTTTTCTTTATGCTCCTTCTTCTGCTTCCATCAGATAGGATCTGTCAGAAACAATGCCAACGTAAGGAAAGTAGGATATTGATGTAACCGTGGAAATAGAATTCCTTCCTCCCTCTGCCCTCCCATGGACACTTAACAGTGCTTTGTGGGTACCAAAGACATTTTGCCAATAAACAATAGCCAATTAATTATTATATGCATAATTTAGACCCTTCCTTCTTATAAGCTTTCAGACCCAAATTAGATTTTAAGCATATGTGACCAGGCATTAAATAAATAAAATATATTTAAATAAATATATAAAAAAAAAGTTAAACAGCTTGGGGTGGGAGTGATGACTCAGTGGTTAAGAACCTGACTGTTCTTCCAGAGGACCTGGGTACAATTCCCAGCACCCACACGATGTCTCCCAACCATCTGTAACTCCAGTTCCAAGGCCTCTGATACCCTCTTCTGGCTTCCCTGGCACCCTGCATTCAAGTAATGCACAGACATCCCTGCAGACAAAATAATGATGCACATTCCATTGCACCGCTCTAGGAATGGTTTGAAAACCTAGAATGTGCAAGCCTTAATATTTTCACATACAAATCAAATCCAAATAATCCGGATTAGAGTTCCTGTTCTTCTCCTGTCTCAGAATCTTCCGATCGATTTGTCTTCACATTCAGAAGAGTCACATTTTTACGAAGTAGAAGTGATATGATTCCTCTTTTGATCATTTCATTTTTTTTTTGAAGCAAATGTATGGTCAACAATCGGGCCATGACTCCACACGAGTTCTGTGTACTTTACTCTTATAAGACCGATGGACGATGCCCTCCAGGACAAATTTTCTTCTGCGCTTCCAAAGATGGAAGACTCCCTACCGAAAGGAATGAAATTTGCCTCCAGCTTTCAAAATGTGATATCCAAGTTCATTACTTGTGCTCCATTTCAGTCGACTGGAGTCAGATCCAGGGAGCAGAATCACCGCCGGAGACCTTGCCTGCCATTTAGAAAATGACTTCCTAAACCACAGAGGGTTAATTTGGAGCACACCTCTCTACCCACGGCTTTCTGTTTTTCTCTCCGAAGAGTCCACACCAGTCATAAGCAGAGTAATATCTTGCCGGACACTCATCTTTCGGCTGTCAAAAACAAAAACCAAACAACAAAAAAGAAAAACGATATATTTTTTTTTTTGCCCTGAGCCTTCCATATAAGGTCCTAACTGCAGCCCTGAGCCCGTGGGTTCCACAGAAGCAACCAGATTGTGCAATGTACTATCACCGAATGTCATATTAAAGTCCTGCTACAGTCCTATCCAATAATCTGGCATGAAGAAAAGTTAACTGAATTAGTGGCCGATTGGGGCACTTTGTGACCTACTCTTTAGGAACCAAGTCCCCTGAACTTTTCCATCCCACATCGCCTTCATCCTTTAATAGGGACCGAATCCCCATTAACAATTGAGCAGCGACAAAAAGTGCCATCAGGAAGAGGAAATTCAATTTTCGTGGGGGATGACAGCCTTACCTTTTCGCGCTTAATTGGCCGTATTGTCTCCAAAAGTTAATTGGTTACTTAGGCCAGGTAGTTAGTAAAATGTTTAGCTGCGTCAAAAAGCTCAGGCTCCCACTGTTAATGGGGCATGAAATGGAATGTTTGATACTGCAAATAAAATCAGTGATATTCAAGGATGTTATGGTAGGTAATGCGTTGAAACTGCCATTTAATGGGTCCTGGAAGATTAGGGTAGTGTCAGCCGGAACCGCCCGGTCTCTTTTCTGACATTGTTAGTTGCCTCTTCATTTACTTAACGGCTGTCTGCACTGATTACATAGGCATAAAACTCCCTGCAAAAAAACAACAGAGACACGCTCTATTAGCAGTCCAATTAGAACTATTTGCATATTACAGTTCATTTCTGCTTAAGTGAATCCCTAATACAACTTCAGGAAAAAAAAAATTCTATTGTGTCATTTGAAAGAAAGAGGAAAGAAAAGCTTCAAAGGTGATCTTCTCTTCCTTTCTCGCTCATCTCTCCTCATCCCGTCTCCCTGCTCTTCCCCTCTCCCCATGGATCCCACTCTCTCTCCCACTTCCTATCTTCATTGTCCATCACGCGTATTAGCTATTACATCAAAACTTTAGACTTGATGCATACGTGTGTGTGTGTATGTATGTGTGTGTGTGTCTGTGTGTGTGTATATATATATACATATACATATATATATATATATATATATACATATATATATATATATATATATCAACCCAAGAATGACTCATTCCCTCTCTGATGAGCCAGTGTTGACAGCTGTTTTAAGACCTATATCCATACTGGTTTTTTTTTATTATTTTATTTTATTGTATTTTATTTTGAGATGTTCCTAGTTTTAGTTAGATCAGCTTTGTTATAACATTTTAAGCAAAGAAGTTAATGTCTATACCAACATCCCCAGTGAGTCAGAGAGCCCCTGACAAGATGTCACATGCCTACACAATTAATGAGAACAGAAGATGGGGTCCTGGTGTCTGCCTCAGTGGGTTTGAAGGTGCTGACCAGGTACACGTGGGGGCAGCTGGCGCCACATGTTAGCACCCGTGAAGGCAGTTCCTTTTCACCATGGTGCTTAGTAAGTTAGGCACGCCTCAGTCTGCCCTGTTTTTTCTCACTGTTCTTTGGATCCTGGGAAAACCTCAAAAATAGCCCACTGCCGCTATTTCAGTGACATCCTGGGTCTTTCACTTACAGTATATTTTTATAGTCACCTTGTCGATCACACAGGAATCAAGGATCCTCTTGCCGAAGTCAGTATGAGTCCAAATGATCTAGAAGCATCGTGTTCTCTTACTTCACGCTTCAAAAATGCATGGAGCAGTTTAAAATACACTTTTATGTTTAGGTTTTTATTAGTGTGTGTGGTGCGTAAGTGTTATGGTATGTGTGTTTGTGTGTGCTGTGGTATATAATGTGTGTGTGGTGTTGTGTGGTATTGTGAGGTTTGTGTATATGTGTGTGTGGTGTGTGTGTGTGTGCCGTGGTTTGTATGTGTGGTGTGGTGTGGTTTGTGTGTGTGATGTGGTGTGTATGGTTTGTGTGTGGGAGGTGTGGTTTGTTTGTGTGTGGTGTGGTATGTATGTGTTGCAGTATATGTGTGTGTGTGGTGTGGTGTGCATGTGTGTGTATATTGAGGTGTGTGTTGTAGTGTGTGTGTCTGTGTGTTGTGTGGTGTGGTTTGTGTGCATGGTTTGTGTGTGTGGTGTGATTTGTGTGCATGGTTTGTGTGTGTGGTGTGATTTGTGTGTATGGGAGTATGGATTGTTTGTGTGTAGGGGATGTGGTTTGTTTGTGTGTGGTGTGGTGTGTATGTGTTGCAGTATATATGTGTGTGTGTGTACGTGTGTGGTGTGGCATGTAGGTGTGTGTATTTGTGTGTATATTGTGGTATGTGTTGTGGTGTGTGTGGGGGTGTGTTGTGGTATGTGAATGCTAGTGCCAGAGCGCACATGTATATGTCTGAGGACACTATTTTGGAGTTGATTTTTCTTGTTCTCACTCTACATTTGTTCCTTGACTTGTGAGGAAAGTGCCTTTACCTGCTGGGCCTTTTCAGAAGCCCTGGATAGAATGCCATTCAGATGCCAAGTGCAGTTGCTCACAGATGTTTTCAAGATGCTGTAAAGGATTTTTGTGTCAGTCCTGAGTTTTCCTGAGTCCTGTATCTATGGGAGACTGAGAGGTTGGTGAAAGAAGTCTTAAGTGGTCAGGGAGACCTCCTACTACGAAGGAGGAATTGACTCTGTGTGTGTGTGTGTGTGTGTGTGTGTGTGTGTGTGTGTGCGTGTGTGTGTTGTACTGAGCATCTGTGAGGTCCTTCAGGTAAGAGAACTAGGACCTTCCTCTAAGGTAAGCCTCTGTGAGTAGGGTTGAATGGTAGGCATTTGCTGCCATTCAATGGGTGTTTGGAATAGCCGCCGATGAGGCTCCAGGGCCACCCTGATGTCTGCACGCCCTTCACAAGCGCTGAGTGTTTCTAAAGCTCACACCACCCAGCTCCCTCTTCACCTGCAGGCCAGCCCACCCATCTCCACGCTAGACAGATCTGCCGATTGCTAGAAAATTTCAGGTGTCGACCATGGAAAATATGGGAATAAAGAAGGGGGTTATTAGAGGTGACAGATCAACTGCTCAAGAAACGCGAACGATTCTTCGCTGTCCCTCTTCGCTTTTCATGTCTAATCCATTATTTTGAGGGAAATGCATACACGATTGTTAGGAAAAGCTGGGGAGGCAGACGAAGGCATTCACAGCCTCAGAACCTCAAAGCAGCATAAACAAACCAAACAACAACAAAAAAGCCCATCAGAGGGAAAGGTAAAGCCCCCGGTCTGTCATTTTCAATTCCTTTCACCACATGAGCAGATCGCAGTGTGAAACGTGTTGGCTTTGCCTGCCACACGTACTGTTTGGATGCCCCGTCGGGTCCTTTGTGCCCTGCCTCCTGCTTGTATCAGGCTCTCATTAACACCGCTGCCAGATGAGCACCGTCAGAGGCAGAGGCTGACACACCGGCCCATTGCCTTGGCGCAGTGGCCCTGCCAAGGGTGGTTAGGCTGTGCCAGGGATGGAGAGCGAGACAGCCTCAAGACACACACTTTGCCCCTGGAAGCAGACTTTGCACCCCGCCAGGAAAACAGCTCTCTGGAAAAGCACTGCCTGCTAGTAAAATGGGCTAAATCAGTAAACAATGATTAAGGCTCGGGTTCTGCTGCAGACACATGGCTTCGCTTCCCGACACACACACACACACACACACACACACACACACACACACACACACAGAGACAGAGAGAGGGAGAGAAAGACAGAGACAGACAGATATAGACACAGAGACAGAGAAACAGAGACAGATGCAGAAAAGGACAGAAAAAGACAGAGTGGCAGAGAAATAGACAAGACATAGAGACAGACCCAAAGAAGGACAGAGAAAGACAGAGACATAGGCAGAGAGACAGATGGTAGAGAGAGAGACAGAGAGACAGAGAGAGAGAGTTGGGTGTCGGTTAAAGAGTTAGGATGGGGGATGGAATGTTCTCTGAAAGTGAGAGACCCTGCTCTAAAAAAATAAAATGGGTATCTCAGAATGTTCATTTCTCCCCAGTTTATGTTTTTTTTTCTGGATGTTCTGTGAGAATTGCTTTTCCTAATAAAACTTCAAGCAGGGGATATAGGCAGTGGTTTCTCTTAGCCAACACGAACTCCTATTTGTCAGGCTCAGTAATGTGTGCGACACCGTCTGAGACCGTGGAGGAGGTGGCGTGAATCAGCAGGAGCAGGCCAGCTGTGACGTGAGCTGTTTAGTGGAAACAGGACACTTCATCAAACGTCTTTCTTAATCAGAACAAATCTCTCTATGAATGCCTGGACTCATTTATCCTTCTAGCTACCCATTTACAGATAGAGCATACGCAAAGTATCTATGTGCATCAGCTCTTGCTTTCAGATCTCTTATTATAGTTATGGTATTATTACGTTATTAATATTACAGTATAACCGGGTCCTTTAAAATCAAATGCTTTGACACTGATGGTATTCATATGCCTGTGCTTTGAACCAAACAGAGAAGGCTAACTGGAACTCCGGAGTCTGGGAATATAATTCAGGCAGTCTGACACCTTGGAGAAATTGTCAGAAACAAGCAGAATGAGGTCTTCAGAGAGCAGGGTCACACACCACAGAAGAAGGAAAAAAAAAAGGCATGAACTCCACAAATATGGAATCCAGAGCTCACAGCTGCTGACAAGTGGATCATGAATCAGAAGGGTGGCCCCAGGACTAGCAGAATCCTGAACAGTTAATGCATCGCCGAGTCCTGAGTCTACCCAACTTGAGCCCAGTTCCTGGAGGAGTGAGTCATGGCTGCTTACAATGGTCAAGACAGTAGAAAATTGTTAATTAAAAAGAAAGAAAATATAGTATATATATACTATATACTATATATATACTATATATATATATATACACACACAAAATATAGTATATATATATACAATATAGTAGCTCACTTAGGTTGAGGATGAGTCTCAACTACTAACTATTTATATAATTTTCACAATGTCACTAACAGCTTATGTGAAACAAATTCAAGCTGTTGGGGGAAAACTCACACGGCCGAGGTACCTTCACCCACGGTCCCAGTTAGCAAGGAGGAGCACTGTTCAGAGAAGACACTCAAAAGGAAATAAGACGCAGAAAGAGAAAGAGGGAATAAGGAGATGGAGATGTGAACGAAACCTCAAGATGGAAGAGAAAAGGCAAAGGGAGAGGGTAGGTTCCCTTAGAAATATACACCACACAGACCATCCACGTGGATGGTAAACACAAATTTCTGTAGGACCTTGATTATGGGTATTTGGTTCAGAACTATCAGTGAGGACTCACCGTGGAATAAGGGCCACAGAAACGGTGATATAGTTAACTGGCATTGTTCTCTCTGCTTTGGCCGTGAGAAAACCCAGTACTAGGTAGGCATCTAACTGACCAGCTCACCCACTGGGTCATGGGGTTTTCACTCTCCCTGAGTCTCTTCAATGTTACGATCATGTGTGATAAGGGACCTCTGTACACATAGACCAATTACAGATCCTCTAGAAGGTTTGTTACCTCGACAGAGGCCGTGATTTTAGTCAGTGCTTGATGGCAGTCTTGAGCCTTTGTGTGGGTACTGGTGTCATACTTTGCAGGGCCCCGTGAACATTTTTAAATTGGGGTCCACCTGAGGACTTAGAAGTCATCTACACAAGGGTTGGATGCTCTCGCTCACAGAGGACAACTCCCCACCTCCACCTTTACAGTCAGGAGATTGACATCTCTCTGCAAAACAAACCGGCTGTAAGTCTCGGTGCCCACTAGTTTTCCTCCAGAGCGCATCACAATGTTATCCAAACATGCAAAGATGGTCTGCACTTTTTCAGCCTGCAAGAAACATGTGGCCATGCAATTGCCTCAACTTGTCCTAAATCTACACTATGATAATGTCCAGAATCTATAGGACAATTACAGAGGAGGATGACACACTGTGGGCAAATCCACCTAAAGCTATGTGTGTATTATAAGAGACCTTTCCAGGAAATTTAATCTTATTTATTTGTACACAAACTCTTCATTCATTTCAGAGTTGTCCTAGTAAATGCTGTCCTGAACACCAGCTCCTCATGAGGCCAGGGATTGTTTTGGCCAATACTTGAAGTGGCTCATGGCTGCCTGTCTCATCCACATACAGAAGCCACATCTTAGAAAGCCATAGCTTTAATTTACAGATAGCAATGGTATTGTGTATATGATAACTATGTATTTCAAGTAAATTATATAAATATTGAGTTATGATTCCCTGTCGATCCCAAGAAAGAGACTTGCCTTTCTTAGAAGAGGACTGTTCATTAATAGACACCGCATTCCCTGACATTACTAGAGACAAACCATTATCAGAGACAGTGCATTCCATTAAGATCATATGTTCAAGGAATGATAAATAACACTGAGGCCACCATAAGGCAATAATTTAATGTGATAGCACAGCTTCAGATACTCTTTGCTCTCATTTGACTTTCCCACCACCCACAGGCGATCACAGCCATGACTTTCTGTTTATTTATTTATTTTTTTAATCCAAGGAATTATTTTGCTTTTCTAATATGCATTTGGAAATCTAGCATGGTTTCCTCAAATTGAAATTCCTCAAATTGAAAGGAGACTTCTTTGGAAGTCGTCATATTAACTCTGTCCATGGAGTCTTATCAGTCCTACAGGATAGATAGACTGAACTGGAGGCCGCTCCTTTCCCAGACTCTGTCTTCTCATCACTGGTAAATCCAGGCAGAGTGTGGCCAGCATAGAAGGCTTCCATCACCTTGCACATACTCCATATGGGTCCATTCCATGTAAACACTACTCCAAAGGAATATTCCTTCCAATGACTCTCCTTATACACAGCAGTCCTCCGTTATCTCTGGGTCACCTCGCATTCCCTCCCCCATTATCATCCACGGGAAAGAATGCTGCGCTCACCCCTTCTTTAAGCTTCCATTTGACCTAAATATCCATCCAGTCTATGCAAAGAGATGACCATGGATAAGGCTCCCTGAGCACCAGAGCTAGTCTGATCAGAATTCTACGTTCTCAATAGGAACTTATTCACGAAGGCAACTGACGATGGTCCACGCCATCAACAAGGCTCCATAATATCTTGAAGATGGCCTGGATGTTGAACTTAAAGGAGTAGCTTGATCTTTAAGAGACTCAAAATCTTTTAATCAAAGTCGGAAACAAGCGAGATGACCTGTGTTTACCATACCCTGATACATCACCACCAACCCTGTTTGAAGGAATTTTATACATGTGGTATGAAATAATTTTGTTATAATTTGCTATGGTCGACATCTTAGAGACTTGGAGAAGGAGAGGATTTTGCAAATCTGTTGTGGAAATGAAATGCCATTTGGATAATGAGAAAAGGAGGGACGCAGGGTTTCCACATCTAAGTTGTGAACCACAAATATGCATTCTGAAATACCCTTAAGCTTAGAGACGAGAGCAATGTAAAAGGGGAAAAAAAATGGAAATGAAAAACCAGAATTGACTTTTTGATTTGTCCAGCACCAATTCATTCCCATTCTTACATTGTCCCACCTAATAGGCTGGCTATGTTCTTCGGCTTACTGCTTCTATAAGGGATGCATCTCTCGCATGTTTCCCATGCATAAGGGAAACATGGCCAGGTATGATTTCGCATCCTATATACATCCGCGGCACCAAGGAAGTTCAATTCCCAGAAGCGAGCATTTGGAAAGAATTCTGCTGGTGTGGTTGGGACCCTCAATAGAAACAGCAGTTGCAGACAGTAGGCAAGGATCTTAGAGTGAAATGCAAATCAAATACATGAATTCAC
Organism: Cricetomys ansorgei; assembly: GCA_026225945.1. Lineage (NCBI taxonomy): Eukaryota > Metazoa > Chordata > Mammalia > Rodentia > Nesomyidae > Cricetomys > Cricetomys ansorgei. Next base: position 6,134,772 of record JAMJFZ010002927.1, on the reverse strand, counting down.
GCATGTACGTTCTCGTACTCCTTTCATCATTGATTAACCAGCCACATGACCTTTTCAGTAAGAGAAATAATTGGCAGTTTTAACAAACGAAAAATTGATCCCATTACTCAGGATAGAATTTTCCACTTTTTTTTTATTATTATTATAGATGCTTATTAAAGAGGTCAGTTTCCTTTTTTTCTGTGTCTCAGTCGGGGTCATGCATATGTAACTAAGCATGGCTATTATGTGCTATCTATGGAGAATGGACGGGTGAGCCATAACCCGTCATAAACACAAACATTCACACACGGCCAGGTCTCCAACGCTTCTGTTCGCCAATTACAGTAATGCTGATGGCATATCTCCTTTAATGCATGTGGCATTAAAGTAGTCCCCCCTTTTCTAGGAAAATCTAATTACACCAAACCCAAGCACTCAATCAAACCTGTTATTCTGTGGCTAAACAGCCTGGCATTAATGCAATTTGAGGAGATCCAGGCCGTGACTGGAAACGTCATGGATTAACAATATCTAATGGGGGCTCCCGTAGGTAAATGAATACGCTAACAAGCAAGATCACTGCTAAATCTAATATCTTTAAGCTGTTTAATTCCAAACAGTCCCTTAATAAATCAATTGACCGGGAGAGCTGATGCCCCTATCAATTATTCAAGAGGGCAAATAAATATTTCAGATGATTTGATAGGAAAGCTAGTGCTGGTCTTACGGAAAGCTTTGCATTTCATTAGCTTCTTGCTAAAAGTTTTATAATGAGCAGAACACAGGTGGCATTCCTGCTGCAGAAATGGGAAAGCAGGAGAGAAAGATTGGAGATCAAGCCTCCTTCCGTCTCCACCTTCTTCCATTATCCGTACTTTACTTTCATAATGTGCAAATTGGAGTCAAGTCCCCCAAAGAATTGCCATTCTCTGCAATCACAAAGGAAATTAAAATGATCAAAAGTATGTCATATTGCACGGGTCTTAACTGTAATTCCTATTGGAAATGCAATTATCAGATGCTGGTATCAGGCACATAATTTATGCAGTACCACATCCAAATAGCCCTTTACCAAATATTTAATATCTATTCCACTTTCAAGAGTCAGAAACTGAGTTCCCTATTCATTTATAAAGTGCTGACTAGGTCACCTGTGTTTGAAAGAAAGCACTCCCACCACCCCCTCCATTGGAGACAATTATTGAAAGCATATACATCTGTTTAACATGATATCTGTCGTATGAATAATCTACATCATCAAGTTCTGAGTTTATGGGGGGAAAGACATTAAAATGATTAGTATGTTTTTCTCTTTTGTTATGTGTGTTTAATGCATGGTGTGTGTGTGTGTGTGTGTGTGTGTGTGTGTGTGTGTGTCTGTGTCTGTGTGTCCGTGTGTCTGTGTGTCTGTGTGTATCTGTGTGTATACAGGAATACCATGCATTGCCCACTTGTATATGTCAGAAAACAAACTCAGATACAGATACTAACCTTCGAGCTTCTTTAGGATAGAGTCTCTGTTTGATTGGCACCATGTGTGTCGGAATAGCTGGGTTTAGAGCCTCCAGTGACCCTGCTGTCTCTGCTTTTCTTCTCATTTTAGAAACACGGGGATTAAATATATACATACTATTGCATCCACATTTACTTATTCTTCAGGGATCTGAACTCAGGGCCTCATGGTTGTATGGCAAATGATCCAGTCCACATATCTGTTTCCTTTATGGAAATGTTAATGTTGTTAATATGTTTGAATGTTGAATGGCAGGAGAGGAAATTATGGGTGAGGGCTTTGGATGTAGTTGAGTGTTAACATGCTTGCTAGCATGGGCAGAACCCTGGTTTTGAACCTAGCACTACAGAAAAAGCAAAAGCAGAAAAAAAGCAGACAACAACAACAGCAACAAAACCATCATAAAACAGCTGCTCCTGGACAGTAGACAAACGAAGGCACTATTAGTTCTTGCTCAGTTACTATGTAGTGATCCAGACAGTCTTCGAAGTACCTGACTATGGTGGAGCTGAAATACGCGGCTCCCTGTGCGAAGGTGGTCTGTATCTGTTTTGTCTTATGCTCTGGAACTGATCAAACAGCAACTTTATCAAATTTTGAGATTGCAGGCTGTGAAACCAAAGCGGCGTGTCATCTCTTAACAGCCTTTTACAGTTTACAAATGTAAAATCCCTGTTAAATTACTGTAAGCGTTATTGTTATGAGAGGTAACTGCAGGAGAGAAAGGGGATTTAGATTATCTGAAAAATAAAACTTAATTGTCAGAAGGTTTGAATGTAAAAACAGTTGATGACTATTTTTCTAAATAAAAAGATCCATATAAAAACCACTGAATGAGGATTTTTCTGCACAGGCAGTTATACTCTACAAAATACTCAATGAGCTATGAAAGAGACATATCAGCTACAGAAAATCATAATTTAAATGTTAGGTTTGTTCATTTTCAGCTTCATGAATCAATAGAATAAATCCTTTACATTACTCTGTAAGTAAAATCCGGTCATGTTTAAAATCAGATTTGGAGACTTCTCATCAGAAATATTTTATTTGTGGATCCATTCAATTAAGTCTTTATTTGTTTAATATTCAAAGTCCCATAGAAATCATAAACGGTTTGGAAAAGGGCCAATGGAACATGTACAGCCCAGCCCTCGTTCTATCTTGTCCCAGATACCTTAGTACTACTGGAAGAAGAAGTTAAGGTGGGCACCGGGATGTGTACCTCAAATCCCAGCACTTAGAAATGTCAGAAAGGAGTGTGAAGTCTAGTTTTCCTGAGCAACTTAGTGAGACCCTGTTGGAATGAATGAAAGAATGAAGCAACTTTAGGAAAATAATGTCACGTGACACATAAAGGAGAACTAACCTGACATTAGAAATCACAAAGAATTCTTCGCTTACACTTGTAATTTAAGGGCAATTGGGCTAAAGAAGGTGCGTGCCCCAAATCTAACAGTAGAGTGACCTTCTGAACTACTTCTAAAAGAACGAGCAGAAAGGGCATCTCTAGGGGTGACGTTGTGGATGCACTTTGTGGATGGTTTTATCAGTCAAGCCTTCCATGGCTCCTGATCCTTCACAAAGAAAATTAAAGTAGAATACACTGATGCCAGCTGGCAACAAATGTCCCCACACTCAAGAAATAAAACATTGGTATTTCCCTCTCAGCAGGTAATATATTCTGCAGGTTCCCATGTATCTCTGGATGTGGCATCTTTAGTTGTTTAGTATTCAAAGACCCACAGAAATCATAAATGATTTGCAAAAGGACTAGTGGATCATGTGAAACACAGCCCTTGCTCTACCTTGCCCCCAAATACCTACCTACTAGGTAACTAAACTGGCGCACATAACCCAAAGCACACATGAGTGGCCAAAAGACGAGAATGATACCTATCTACATGGAATTCACAAAGGAAAGAAGATTCACAGAGAAAATAGATCAACACGTCAAAATAAAGCACAGTTAAAACCCTAGGAAGGATAAAGGAACTATGTAAGCCACTAAGATGCAATTAACATTTTTTGAAAGAAAAACTATGATCATAAAATATTATTGATATTCCTCATAAGAAATAGTAATAAATTTTTACCCCAATGGAAAAATAGCATAGTAAGTACAACTGAAGATGCGTTAATAAATTACTCTGTAACATTTATGTGGGTCGCTGACTGAATATTCCACGAGAACTTAATCTCATGCTGACTTTTGACAAAGGGTGGCTTGAGATCTGAGACACTACAGAATCACGATTGAAGACAACAGTTAGTCACCATTCTCCTTCTCTGTTTGTACAGCTTCTAGTTCCATACTAAAGTAAGTTTCTGGACCACAGCAACCAGGGCAATAACATCTTCACTTTACATTACTTCTCAAGTAATGGTTTTTACCAGTTGCAGTTTGACATTGTACTCCCATCTTTTGTAAAAGGGTACAATGAGAAACGTACCTCTAAGGATCTCTCTGGGCTTTTGGAAGATCGTAGTTAAAGACTTTACTCACTGTATTACCTAATGCCCCTCAGATGAAGCTGTATCCAGTATTTTCACTCCAGATACTTGGCACCAGAAAAATAAATAGCTTTTGCCCTCACAAAAATATGTCTATCCCATGATATGAAATCAAGATCTCAGTATGTATGTTGTGTGCTCTGTCTGCCAGAAAGCTCCCAGGTAAATGTATTATTGAATGAAATGATTCCCAGTGCTGGATGCATACAGTTTCTATTCTTTAGAATATTTCAAATGTTGCATTTTTAATTTCTAGCCTTATATAGGAATGAGGTAACTTTAAATACTTGATCGTCTATACTGCCTAGTATGTTTAAGTGTATGGGGACACACAGTACGTAAATCGTAAACAAAGATTCAGGTCTTTTGGAAAGATTCATCTAGAAGAATGAACTCTGGGTAACATATTTGGGGCTATAAGCATTATTAACTTTTGGCTTCTTAAAGAAGTTCCAACTACTCTCAATAATAGTCTCAGCTGCTTTCCCAAAGCACATTTGATGAACTTTCCCCCTTTGTCATCCACCTACAGCATCTCAACTTGTGTCCTAGCTTCAGTGCATGACTCCACACCCTCCTTACCAGATAAAGGAGCCGGACCCAGAAATGTCTTCTTTGCTCACTACCACTGATAGAAATCTTTTCCGCATTCTCCATGTCTATCTACTGAACAATGAGTGTGAAAGGAAGAGGTTTGGCACGGGGTTGTATAATTTGTGCTTTGTGTTTATTCTACTGTGCTTTCCAGTACAGATCTATAAGGAGAGGTGAGATTGAACAATATTGTTACATTTGATATGTACACGTAGCCGTTCAACCAGTGGGCGGAGAAGGTAGCACTTGTTTTCAAGTGCACCTGGAACTTAGCCAGTGTAATAACATTCGTAAGATTTTAAGTGATGCAATAGACCCTAATCACAGTAGAAATGCGTGACCGGAGGAAAAGTAGAAATTTCATGAATGTGAAATGAAAAGAAAGAGGGAGAGACGATAAATAGGATGCAAACGGATATGCCTGAATGCAGTGAGGAAAGAGAGATGTTCACTGAAGGTTGGACGTAGAGGTTTCCATCTGTTCACTACAGAGCCGATTCTCCACACAGTTTTAAGAGTGCTTGCTCGTTGTGTGGTGAGTACATGCTTGTAACTGATGTATCTTCATGATGACTTACTCCTTCTTCATCCTTTTACATATAATTTCTTTAGCTGCTTAGCTTGTTTGTTTAAAGCATATTTTTCTGATAGCATAACCACTTCAGTCTCTTTTTGCTGTAATTTGCAAGAATTATCCTTTATATTATTTAAATGTCAATGCTTCTTTAGCTCTACGTCACATCTTTTGTAGGCAATACGCAGTTTGATTGTGTTTATTTCGTTTTGTTTCTTGTTTGTGCTAATCTCTGTTTGTTGTTTTTTTTTTGAAGAGTTTAATCCATTTATATTTAAAGCACTTTTTATAGAGGAAGATTAACCTCTGTTCGATTGTTACATTTTTTTAATGTATGACACTCCCAACTTCCTCCATTTGTTTCTTTGTTGACTTTTTTTTTTACTGCTATATTTTGCCTTCTTCTCATTTCTTCTTGTATACAAACCATTTGTTCATGATTGCAGAATGTTTGCTAGAAATTTCCTTGAGTATGAAGAAGCTCTGTTGATCTCTGCAAATTGGTTCTGTTCTAGGTCTGTCAACATTTTCACTTCAAACCTGTTCTGAACTGAGAGATCAGGTCAACTGAAACCTTAATATTTTGTGACGCTTTCTTAGCATGCAGTCAGCACGGCCATGCTCTTGGCCTCCTAAGCATCCCTTCAACTACCACTGCTTTTACATGCCTTAACATCTCAACAATTTTCAGCCCATCTTCACCTCTAGACCTTAGTTGGTTTGTTATATTTAATCCTTTGGCCCAAGTGATTATTGCTTTTAGGCATCTTCTGGTGCTTTTCCACCGGAGTTCTGAATTAGGGAAACAGAAATTGACACCCCGTGTGAATCCTCTATTTTTCACAGAGGTTAATTGTAGCAGTATGCTACAATCTTCAATTTAGGGAAACCTCAATTTAGGGAAGGAGAAAGGAAAGATAGAAATCTTCACCGCTTTTACAAGCGGCCTTAATACAAAAAGAGAGAAAGGTAGAAATCTTCACAGCCTCTTTTTAGGCTGTCCTAAGCTTGAAAGCTCCACAACCTTTGTTCTCTTACAAATTATCTCACTACCTAATGACAGCAACCCAACCAAGGAACCACCAACCAGCACCAGCCAGATTCCTAGGGCTTCAGACCTTTTATGCCCTAAACCAAAAGTTCCCCATTAACCCATGCAGCACGCAATCTCATAGACAAGCTACAGGTGCCAGAACAATTGCACCCAACCAAATTATAGCCACCTGCATCAAGCATCCCAATTCCAACTGGTAAACAACTCTACCACAGCTGGGGTTGGAACAGGAACCTCTAGTGACTAGTCAGTTAAACCAAAGAGCTTCTCTTAACATAAAACTTCCAAGCATTCCTCTTTTCTCTCTCCCTCTCTCTCTCTCTCTCTTTCTCTCTCCATATATATATACCTACACACACTCACACACACATGTTAATACATATATAGATATTATATAAAGTGCCTCTTTTATTGTATATACATAATATATAAAATTATAACATACATATACATGCATCATAATTTTTAAATAGGGTCTAATTTTCTCCCTTGGATTCAAAGAAAAGACAAGAGAACCAGGTTACTTCCATTACAACAATATAGTCGATGAATGACACTCTAGAGAGAAGGCAGGAGTGATTTAGAGTCACTTATACTTTCTCTGCCACTTTATAAATTTCTTTTTTATTTTAATTTAAAAATCTACATTAATTTAATATTACGTTCCAGTCTTTCCACTTCATTGTCTAAGACTTCTAGCAACCTGGAAGCTTACACGTACTTATAGTAAACAAAGCAGTAGGTTAGAAAGTGAAAAAGTTCAAAAAATACCCCCCAAAAAGCAAACTCTTATTTCTAGTAATTTTTTTTCAGATACCGAAAAATATTCAAAGGTTTATAGCAAGCAGGTGAATATGCATTTAAGAAAAAGCCTTCTTATTGCCAGACACATCATGGCAAGTGTGCAATAAGAGGCGTCTTGGGGGAGTCAATTTTCTCTTTCTACCGGGTGGGGCTTTTGGGGATTGAACTTCGGTGGGAGAGATTGGTGGCAAGTGCTTCACCTGCTGAGCCATCTTACCAGCCCTTAAATCGCCTTAGACAATGAAGTGGAAAAACCAGAACATAATATTAAATGAAAAAAAAGTTGTAACCATTTTAAAAAGTTATCGGACTCAAAAAAAAAAGTCACCAAATCAATGGATTTCTCTCATGCCAAAATTAAACACTACAGAGACTGACAGTCTTTCCTGTTGACATGAGTGAAGGTTTTTGCCAAAATGAGCTGCTTGCAACTCCAATAAAACCCATTAAGAAGAAAAAGAGACACAGACAATGCAGTTGATCCAAGCAGACAAATGGACTCATTTATGCTTTCAAAAAATGATTTCTGAGAATGGACACAGCTATCCTGCTTAGAGATACTTTCCTGCTGAGGCTAGAGACACATTTTATGAAAACTGTCTATTTCAAGAAACCAGGTTTCTCTTTGGAAGAGACAAGGAAGACTTCCGAAATAGCCAATGGCTCAGGAAAAGCCAAAGGCAATATCACTTTCTGGTAAATGTGCTGGTTAGCAGCGTGGCGTGCCACCAGACGAGCTGCCCAGTGCTTCTATGCTCCACGGCAACCAACACTCAAAACGACTGGGCACTTGCTCTCAGCCTCTAAATCACACAGCACATCACTGACCCTCTCAATGCAGCAGAAGACTGTGGGAAGATATACTTGCCAAAGTTGGTTGGATTGATCTTAATGCCTGGATCAATCTATTACTAAGTCTGAGGGACAATACAATAGCCCAGTTAGTATGGACTCTGATTCAAGTGCTTTCTGTCCCAATTTAGAGAAGAAGAAATTGAGCCTGTAGACTTTAAATCTCTTCCTCCAGGTTCCAAAGCTACTTAATGGCCTGTTAGATGCTAAAGCCCAGTGCAGTTCGTCTTCAGTGTTAAACATATTGATAGAATTAATACTCAGTACCCCCTCCTTCCCACACTCCCATCCTTTCTCTCTTCCTCCTCTCACATCCCCCTCTTGCTCCCTTTTATCCTGTGACTAGGTCACTTAATATTTAGCAAAAGTGCCTCTGCAATTCCATTGTCTTATCCGCTGACCTTCACTGACCTTCACATATATGGCGGTTTTCATCAGCATCCCCTGGAGTCTCCTCTCCTCTAGGCCAGATGACCCCTGGTTTCACAGCTGTCTTCTGTAAGTGAGTCTACAGTGTCCACAGTAGTCAATAGCACAACAGACATCAGCCTGGAGGCTGGAAGCATTGGCTCTTGGAGTTATCTATCCCCAGTTCAAACTAAGCCTTTGCTAACTGACTGGTTATGAGAAAGCCATTTATGTCTCAGCGCCTGAGGGTGAGCATGCTACTTCCCACAGCAGGCTGGTATGAGGGACGGATGAAATGATTTGTACAAAGGCGTAGCAGTGATTTGATACACGGTCAGTGGTGGTTGAGGCTTCTGTAATGACTTTTCTCTCTTTTTCTACAGAAACTTGGTACCTAAAAATGCACTACAAAATACTCCCAGGAATGTCTGATTAGGTGTACGCACAGGAGGAATATTCTGGACAAGTGTTTCATGGAGTCCTAAAAAAAATCCATTTTTATAATTACATCTCTCTAATGACCTAACTTATGTTTCATTTTAATTTAAGCCATGAGGCATTTCTCTCTTTAGCTGTCAATTAATGCATAAACAGACAGGCTGATAGTCATCTTACTGATAAGCCACACTACCTTCCAATCATTTTTCAGAAGTTAGATGTCAGCATCCTAAGTGTAAAACCTTATATTTTGGTAATTTCTCTTCTTAAATTTGATTCACTTGGACGTCAGATCTGGGGCTATGTTATTTTGTTAATGCACCAGAAAACTGAGGTAGTGTCTGTCTCTACAAATGGTCAATGAAGAAGTTAGTTTTCTATGCGGTGTCCAATGCCTGTCAATTGGTCTTCCCTTTCAGAGGCAGCTTAACATATGTTGATGAAGGAACATTTCGGTATGGTGGTTGTGACAAAAGTTATGTGTGAAGTGTTGTGTTACTTCCTTTCCAAACACAACCTCTGCAAGCATCACACAGGACTCAGAAATGAAGTATGATCACCACTTTTTTATGTGGAAGAAAACCAAGTCACAGAGCTTCACACTCATTCCCAGGGGCTCCTCAGAGAATTTCCTCTTCTCTGAACGAAGTACATATCAGATGGGAACTTGTAAAACTACAGAGGGTGGAGCCTGCGGAGAACAGCTTTCATCTTATTAGATTCTGGACCATGAATCTCTCATCTTTTGGAAAAAAAATATATTTATATATAATATACTAATGGTCTAAAATGTAAAGTAAAGAGAATATCACCATCTATCTAGAAATAGTCAGAATCTCAAGTTTCTATCAGAAGGCTGGGTCTTCAGGTGGTGTTATTCAAAGGTGGTGGCAACTTTAAGATGGTATCTGGGAGAAGATCATTGGGTCATTGTGAGCATGCTCCTGAAGGGGACTGTAGAATCTCTTTCTCCCCTTTCATGTATTTACTTCCTGGCCGTCAGATAAGTAGAGCAAATTGTGAAGTAAAACCTTCCAAAGAGGCAAAGAAACCTTTTTCTTTGGGTATTTGTTATGGTGACAGGAAGCTGGCTCCCATCCACCTGTTGCTATGGGGTTAGTTTTCAATTGCTCAGGAAAAGAATTCTTCTGTAGTTACATCACGTGTACTGGAGATTTTGAAAACACTGCAAAACTGTCAACTTTCTTCCTTGATAGACTATTTTAGGTGTGTCTGGGGCTTGCAACATTCCATTGAGTTAAAAACCCAGACATTATTTAATTTGTAATAGTTTGGGAATAAAATTCCCCACACATATTCGTTCACGTGTTGACCAGTTGGTCCTCAGCTTGATGACACTATTAAAGTTTGAAGTAGCAACTTTAGAAGGTTGGGTTTAGCTGAAGGAAGATGGTCACCAGGAACAAAACTCTGAAAGTTATACCTGCACCAAATCAATCTCTCTCTCTCTCTCTCTCAGGTATTTTGTGCACAGCTGTGCAAAAATAACTAACAGAGTTGCGCTCTGAATATTATTAATACTATCTTAGAAATAATTCCCAAGTAAAACACGAGAAAGCCTGGGAAGGAGACATGAGATAGCTAATGTATTTTAACTAGTATCTTATCTCAGATATTGATTGAGCCTCTTAGGAGAGGAGTTAGGTGTTTATCTACACATGCTTTTCTTCTCTTTTCATTAATTTAATTTAATTCCATTTATATGTAACCTGAGAGTAGCATTCCCCTGCAGTATGCCCACTCCATTTGTAAACTGAATTGAAGTCATCATCCCTGCTTTAATGGCTGTGAAGGACTGAGAAATTAATAGCTCTCTCTTGAATTAGTAAATTATATTTTTCCAAAGACAGAAAAGTGCCTCATAAAAATAAGTGACTGGAGTCACTTTTATTTTATAACAAGTCTTTTTTATGCTATAGTTTTAAGCTCCCTTTTACAATAACATCTCACATTTATATAGTGCTTTATACTTTTTGAAGCACTTGCACGCACATTAGCCTGTTTTATCTCCACAACAACCTTCATATGTAAGTAGGGACGACAAAAGAGGAAGCCCGTGCCGCTGATTGAAGGATAATGGTACCAGGTGACTTTGTAAGTGGGCTGTGCATCAGGCCCAGCCTACTGTTTGCTGGTCTCTGGATGTTTTATGATGTTCTTCTACATCGGGGATGGGAAGCAATAGGGAGCACTGAAGGAGGGTTGTTGCTTCTTTATTTTTTTTCAGATAATTCATTCTTTGCTCCTTCCAGAAACAAGATCTAGTAAGGCTCAAGTTCCCTCAAGAATATCAGCATTCAGTCTACCCGGGAAGACTTCCTATTTTATTTTCTTCTCAAAAACATAATATTTCATCATAAAGTAGAGTTGATGCCCTGAGGGGCCTCCGGAGGTTGTACACCATTCCTGCATCCTGCATCCACACCTCTCTCAGCTCTTCCAGCCTGGATCAGTCAAGGGTCTGCTCACAAAACTGGATAGTGCAGAGTTCAAGCTGAAAGGACACTCAGACACAAAATGGTAGGTATTTATCATGCCTCCATCAAGGTGACAGTCTTAACAATGTGCGCAAACAGATGTTCTCTCTCCTGTTAGATTAAAATTCAATCCCACCAGAATGGCATCTCCCAACAAAAAAAAATTGTTTTTGTGAAGATGTGCGTCTGGCCATCAATAATTAACAACAACAACAATAATAGTAATAATAAATAGTAGCATATTGTCAAATGACATCATAATAAGGAAATAACAAGTGAAATCAAATCCTCGACAGTAGGCTTACCTTGACTGAAGGGAGCAATGCATGCTCCTCACTTCAGGATCTTCTGTGTGTGTACATACATGCACACACAGGTACATATACATTTTCTTCTAGTTTTGACAGCATTTTACTGCGTATTTCAGTACGTATTCCACTGGAATTTGTGATCCTCTCGCATCAGCCTCATGCCTTCTGGGGTCACAAGATGTTCCACCACACACAGACAATACTCATATTTCATAAAAGTTCAGGACTGAGTCCACCTTGACTTTGAATAAGTAAATCTCCTTTAAAATTAATCCTTCAAGCTTCACATTTTAGCCACATTGTAGTTTTAGCAGAAAAAGAGGAAAATGGTTCTACCTTGACTATTAAAAATCTGCATTACCCTGTATCCTTCCATTTTTGCTCCCTGGTTCTCCTCTGTGCCATGTGTCCAATGTCATGCATTCACACTCTTCTGCTGATAGGCCTTGTCTGCAAAGTTCACAGGCTCTCATGTACACATACATAAGCCATACATGATGTGTGCTACCTATGTTCACAGAAAGATATTTTAGGTTTTCTAAAAACCTAATATTTTCCAGTGCTGTGAAACTATTCCCTCCATGTTAAAACATCCACTCCTAGAGGGAAGAGGGAGACTCATGTGACTTAGAAAGTTGAGAGGGATTCAATAAGCTCAGAAAGTTACCAATTTTATCAAGTTCCATCCCTGAGTACAAGCCATAAACAGTTCCTGGGGAGAGAAGTCTTTTCAATGGAGCTGTCTGCAAGTTGGGCAATGAACTTCAGGGACACAGCTTTCATGAATCATCATTAATGCTAACGTGGGTTTTTTTGGAGATGCAGCTGGCTCTGAGTCATACATGTTCCTACCAGTAACCCCTTTCCTGTGCTCCTGTAAGTAACACCAATAAATGTATTAGACCAGGCTACACTGGGGTAGAAGAATTTGTTCGAGCTATTGTTCACACTATCTGGGGTGAATAGACACCAGTTCCTGTCTTCCTAACAAAAGTCATATACCACCCAAAGTACCTTCTAATCTGGCTAGATTAAAAAATAAATACTGCACAGCCTGTCTAACTGGCCACAGTTATTTTAACACCTGATAATATAACAGGACTAGGCGAGTTCAGTGTGGCTACAAACAAGAAATATGGCTACAAATAAGATTCTTATTGAATTATTAGAAAGATGTTAATGTAAGTCCAGATCCAAACTTAATTAATGACACAAAATATATACTTGCTCCTAACTGGATGTGGGCAAGAGATATATGGGTAGGAGACAGGAAATACCCAGAAAGGAAACATGTAGGGAGCAGATGCCCAAGTAGGAAATAGATCAATATATGTGCTCACCTCTGATTGGGCCTGATCGGAAACACATAGCATCATGGGATCTGCCTTTAAAAACCTGCATTGCTACAGCCTGTGGCCATCATGGTCCCAGGTGGGATCTCAATGTGCTCCTGGCAAGTTTCCACCATTAATGGCCAGTACTAAAAGCTTGCTTTTAATTGAACTTTGTGACAATGATTTATTTTTGTTCCTGTCTTGTTTCTTGCTTTCGTTTTTCCTGTTTGTTTGTTTGTTTTCTCAACTGATTTGGAATTTACAGTTCTAGAAGAGAGAATATCTTGTTGAGTTGTGAATTCAGTATGACATTGCCTAGGAAACTCTGGGGGCAGGTGGTATAGAGACACATTCTAGAGAGAATTGGGTCAAGTTAGAGCTGTTACAGAAAGAAAGAAAAAGGGGGAGGTTGCCTAGGAGAGGGGAGGGCAAGGATGTTCTGGAGAAAAATTTATCGTGATTCTAAAGGACAGCCTAGAGAATTCTGTACCACATGAAATCTGCACCATGAACCCTCACACGGGAGGAATAGAAAGAACACTGATGTTCAAGTAAAAATAGCAAAGCGTTGCCAACGTTATCACACCTCACTCATAGAAACTCAAAGTATGGTGACTTTTCTCAACACGAACACATGTGGAGAATCTCGTCCTATTTCCTCGGAGAGCCTTCTGGAGCCCCTCCTGTCCTTCTCTCTTCCTCCCTCCATCTCTCTCCTCTCTCTCTCCTTGCCCTTCTCCCTCTGCCTTGTCCTCGCTGTCCTCAGCACTGCTGTCACTCGGGGCTCTGTGTTCCCCCTCTCCATTTCTTCTCAATGTGAGTTCTGTGTGATCTAATTTTGTGCTAAAAACGGAACCCGGTGGAAACAGCTGATCACCACGGGTCAGGATGGGGGTCAGTGTATGAGATGACTTCTGACAGGGTCCATGGATGCTTGGAGGTTGTGGGGCAGGTGCTGGGGTTCTTGGGAAAAGGCACATGTTGAATCTAAATTGTCTATATCCAAACCCCACCTTCAGATTACTTGCCCTTCAATCATGGACATTTACATAACAGCAAGCATCACAGAGCTTATCACTCCCATTTCATTGTCCTAAGACCATGGAACCACCAAGAGCCCCGTGGGTTTGCATTGGGGGATACATTGGCAGTCTGACTTGAACACAAGCTTGTGGTCATTAAGATATTCTAATTATCTTTTTTAATTTTACATAAGTAAGACATTTGGAAACATTTCCTATCTAACACACACCTGTAATCAGGGCAGGATCTCTTTTTTCTTTGAGACAGGATGAAATGAAGGCAAAGCTTGTCTCAAACTCACAACGTACCCAGAATGATCTTGAATTTCTGATTCTTCTAACTCTACCTCCGAGTGCTAGGATTACAGGTGAGCACCAGCAGACCTGCTGTGTGTGGTGCTGGTTTTCAATCCTGAGGCTTCATGCATGTTGGATAAACAGTCTACCAATTGAGCCCAGAACAAGAATTACTAATGATAAAACAGTGTGTGTGTGTGTGTGTGTGTGTGTGTGTGTGTGTGTGTGTGTGTGTGAAAAATTAGATACTTAGTGTTTAATTACAAAAATATTCCTTTGAATGTAAAGGGCAAAATACAATTTTACAGCACCAGTCTCTGTTTATTTAAAGAACTCTTTTCTGACATATGTATCCACACTTCCAGATGGAACTTTCTGTGAAAAAATAGCCTTTAGTAGATTTCTGTAAACAACGTGGAGAGCAAATTCTCCCTAAATTATTTACTCTCTTCATCTCCAGAAGAGCAGCTCACTGTCAGATTCTAGATCGTTCTGAAAATATCTAGGCTGGTTTAATAATATTATTTATCTTTATTGCTGAAAACCCAGCAGGTGAAGAAAAATGAAGACAATTGGGTGAATAATGGATGCAGAGATGACTTATTGTTTCTCTCAATGAGAAATCAGCATAGTTTATTATGTGACCTTTTTTCAAGTACCTGTCAAGAACACAGAGTAATGAAGCTGTACTTTCAAAGAGTGACTGATTAAAAGGGGACAGACATTAAAATGTTGTATCTCTTTATTAAGAGTTAATAGTCTATTTGTGTGTAGGGGGGTAACAGCTATGTCCTTCTCCTACCTAACGCATTCATGGTTCCTCCCTACAGAGTGCCCCGCTGCTCGCTTATAGCTGCTGCTTGCATTTCGGGAGATATTTCAGTGTAAATGCATTAAAACAAATGTGTGTTTTTTTTCTCATTATGAAAGGTCATCCTGGATTTCAATTACAGCTATCCTCATAGACCTTGAAGGGGGAAAATTCTTTTGATTTTTAAGGGTCTGCAGTGTCTGGCTCCAGCCTTTTCTATTTAATTCCTTTAGGTAAGGTCATGTCGTTTTCTTAAAAAATACCTATCCTAAAATTTCAGCTACTGAGCACACAGTAGGACTACTTTCTTGTATGTCTTCTTTCGAAGGTCCATGGATGTCATACAGTACCTCTTCAGTGCAACCTGGAAGGGTCAGTGCTGGGCCCCTTGGTGTTCTAAATGTTTTCATATTACTCACACATGAGATATCAGTTTTGTTTTTGAGGTATGGTGTTCAACACAAGATCCCTTTTCAGGCCAAGTGTCTTACAGGAACTGGAATGGAAGTCCTTCCTACATAGAAAGTTCTTACTTCAAAGGAGAAGCACTCTCGGGAAATAAGTTGAAAATTATTGAACAGTCCAAAGTATAAACTACATTGAAATGGGTATGATGTTTGCGGCCAAGCCTGATGGCCTGGGTCTTATCTCCAGAACCTGCATCAGAGAAGGTGAGAATCTACTGCTACGAATACATACGTGAATGTATACATATACATCTGTGTGTGTATTACAAATTCTATAATATGCATTAAAATCTTTCTAATTTTAAATCTGTCAGAGACGAAGGTAAAGACTGACTTTCCAGACAATATTATCATAAACTCTTAATTTTCCTGGTGAAGCTCACAGTATCAAACAGAAGAAAAGACTTTGAATACTTTCTCGGTAATTTAGGTTCTATCCCAGTGTAGTTTGGTTTGGGCTGCTTGTGTTGATGCAGTAGCTTGTAACATTTTCTTAGAAACTGCACTTTTAAAAGCCTTTGCTTTGTGGAACCTGTATCTACAGCTCTTCTTGGTGAAGACAAGGAGAGCTAATGAAGAAAGCATCCCCAATAATTATAAGAAATAAGCTGTACAACTTAATATTTTATTTATATGTAGGTATGTTTCATAGCTCTTCTCATTTCTCCTTAAAATGAACACGGTTTAGATCAAACTCAGTTCTCTTGACGACACCTGAATTCCCTTTTAGTCACTCAGAAGAAGGCTTCTGTTTCATTTTCAAGCTCTGTTGAAACATTTGAAATAAATTAAAAAATATGAAGTGCTCATTTATGGTTACCTGTTTTATGAGCACTGCCTAGGTATGTTTTCACTGTATCGAGAAGCAATTGACCTAAAGAACTGAGACCTGTATGTCTTTGGGCGCATGTCTCTGTGTACGTGTGTGTGAGACACAAAGAAATAGAGAAAGACAGACAGACAGACAGAATGAACGAATGAATGAATGAAAGGAAGATATGTCTGTGGCGTCTTCTTTCCAGGCGCTGACACCTTACTTGGCCTGAGATGGTAAAAGCGCCACATCAGACACAGCTAAAGAACAAAAGGACCCAGGAAATCAGCTGAAAACGGCGACCGCAGAGGCCCTATCGTGACTCAGCATCTTATCGCGGAGGGATGCCTTGGTGGTACACTTTAAGACTTAGTATTCAGAGTGTTAAAGGTTCAAAGATTGACATTTGGTTTGGAGTCTTCTGAAGGGCAGTCACCATTTAGCCTATCTGTACTGAGCACACTCCACAGCAGAGGAGCACGAAGGAAAAATAAGAATTGATGTGAAAACTTAATGTTTCCGTGATCCATACTGTTTCTATTTTCTCTTCCTCGGTCTTTTTTACACTGTTTTCTGAGAGACACAAGAACAGCCATGTCACATCCCAGTCCACCTGACCCCACATACAAATACCGATACAGTTAGTCATCCAAAGTTTTCTTACTCTTCATGTAATCATTCTTTAAAAACTCAGGGTTGGGAGATACCAATGTATAATTATATTGAAATGACCATGAAGTCCACCGTAAGTGCTATGTTTGAAACAGGGGAGTGAGAAGACATAAACGTCAGTTTGATATCCCAGCAGAAGCAATGTGTCCTGGGCCTTTAATATGTAAATCTATTGAAATCCAGCCCTTGACGTGCTGAAGGGCTCACTGTTTATTACTTTATGACATTTCCACACTGAAGGTGCAGGAGGGGCTCACAGTAATTTGCTTGATGTTTGACTAGAGAGGCTCCCGTCAGCATTCCAGCCCACTTCGGGCCCATTTCATTTTAGAGTTGTTGTCAGTCATTTGAGAGCGATATGTCCTGTGCCTGGGAAGAATAAACACATCACATATTAGGTAAAGCTTTGATGGATGGTGGGGGCTGCTGAGTGCCGACACCTCTTTCAGAGAATAGGGAGAAGTCAGAATGTGGCAAGGGGATGACAGGAGAAAGGAACAGAGCAGAAGGACCCAAGGAGCCCTTCCTGGTGGTCTCCAGCTCAGAATTAACTGTGGTGTAGGTGGGCATGGGGAGAGAGGACAACAAAACTCGTATTTGTTTTATTTTTGCTTTGGTGTATTTGGTTTGCACCGACTATTCTGAGGTGGGGGATGAGGCTGGCGCACACGCGATTTGTTTCCCTTCCTGTTATTAAACACAGAAACCCAGCATGGCTGTTAAGAACCAAAATCACAAGAGCGTCTGGAAGCTTTTAATTCAACTATTTCAACCACAGGTCAGAAAGTGACCCCGAGACAGCATTCGAATCGACTACTTTTGCCTCTTTGTACTCAAAATGTTCCACGTTCCACATACTTGGAAGTCATTTTTAACAAGAAGTCTGCATCCTATTTGGGGAGTGAGGAAACAATGCCTTTCTCTCAAATCGTACAAATCCCCTCCTCTCCCACCAACCAACGGCTGCAGAATGAACTGGACAACCATACTTCCAAGGTGGGCAGTCAGTGTGTTCAACACCAGTTAGTACAAGGTTTAGTGTTCCAGAGAAAGGAAGTTTAGGCCAGAAGAAGCTGTTTTCTTTCCCCATGTGCTTCCCATCAGCTAGCTCCTGCTTATCGTTGCTGAATTGTGGAGTGCTTGTGTTAGCACAATTTGAAAACAGGCATTTCCACTCAGGGTGCAGATGGCTTTCAGGGCAGCTTCCACGATTCTTCCTGAGGACTAATCACTTCGTACTGCTTTAAGACAGTCGGGGTCCTTAGACGCCCAGTGAATAGGACCCCATGGATTGGATGAAACGGCTGGATCCTCTATCCCGATCTTTTGGCCAAGTCAACATTCATGGACTTGGACCCAGCACACCCAGGAATGTTCTTCCCTTTCTGCCATTTGGCTAAGGAAAGACCTTGTCTGTTTGTCTCTCTTGTGAGTGAACTGAAGGATCTCCTTTATTTAAAAGGAAGTATCTGTTCAGAAAATGACAAATTATATATTAAAACCCCATCTTCCTCTGCCTGAGGCTCTGCCTCTGAGTTTTGAGGAGGAAATCAGCCTCTCTGGTAAGCAGTTCAATTCTATCCCTTCCCTGTGCCGTTTGAAACTCTCCAACAATACATTTTGATTAAAGAGAGAGAGAGAGAGAGAGAGAGAGAGAGGACATGAAGTTGAACTTAATGGCATCAGTGTTCTGCATTATGTAAGAAATAGAGATCTGTGTGTATATGTTTCAAGCTATAGATACATATCTTCATGCATTTTAAACGTCCTCAGTTTAACAATGAGATACTCTGATGAAAACATTAACAGTTCCAGTAAAGAAAGCAAAAGAATCCTGATTTTAGTCTCAGAGGGTAGGGGGAAATGAGATGGTAGAGACTCCACGTTTTCACATTTTTCCATTTTTCTTATTGATGCTCTAGGACTCTCTTCCAGAAGACCTTACCACGCTTAATGATTAAATGGCATTCTTACCTTTTTTCTGCAGATTTCGTTACATTGTTTAGTTAAAGTAACCTTGACCGCATACCTTGAAATACATATTTAGGTGTTTGTAGAATTCATGAAAATAGTTTAGCATTTGTTTACTGCTGAGATTACGACAATCACCTGGTAACAACCTTCCCTGCACTTTATGGTCCTAAAACTTACATGTCATTACTTTTAGATGGATTCACTTAGTCATTTCATTTTGGGAAGTTAGAAAAAAAAAAAATGAAGATGTCCATGAATCTTTGTTCCTGTAGTGACACGTTCTTATCGACATTGCCAATAAGGTTTTATCAGCTGTGGCACGAGGCGAGTCTATCTTATTAGCGTGAAAACTAATGAAAGATCACCCTGACAATGATAATTAATTGCGATTGTTGACAAGGACTCAGTTCTGGGCACCCCCTTTCTGATGCTCTTTCTTGGTCTTTCAGCTCTCAATTAGACGTATGAAGAGTGAGGCCCTCCCCATGGAGAAAGAAGCTTTTAGATTAATCATATTATCTTAAGGTTCCAAATCTCTGTGCCTGCATGACCTTTCTTCCGTTAGAATCCATTATCTTAAACTATCACAATAATCCTGGCTTTAGGGAGGGAGGAAGGGGAGAGGAATCAAACCTAATAGATGGCAAATAAGATTAATCTATGATCTAAGTGCCGATTACACTTGGCCCTGCCCTTGAACACCCAGGTGTAACCTTGAAATTCACATCCACTAAGGCTCCACAATTGGATTGAGTGTCCCTCAAGGTCTCCAGGGCAGCTGGCCAAACTTTACCCATTAGTCTCCAGTGCGAACCCAGGCCTGGCTCAATGTCCAATGTATTTTTTTTTTCCCCTTGTGGAATTTGGCAGCTGTGCCTTTTCATGTTTGTTTTGGGATAGCTCACATTTTTTAGATAAAATACTTATTTTTGGTTCTTGATATTTCTTTTTCTTTCTTTTCTTTTTTTTTTGTCCGATGCACCCGGCCCCAGAAGGATGAAAGGATTGAACTTTTACCTGGACCTCACAGGAAGAAAACAAATGATCCAGCCCCTCAAAATCTAATAGCTGTACCCAAATAAATTCAAGTCTTTGCTTCTTTCAAAACACTGGCATACTGATCCTCAAAGCTACATATATTTAAGGACAACCAAGAAGGGGGGAGGGGTTGGGGAGATCTTCCTTGTAACGTTTGTCTTCTGAACTTTGAGCTGACTATTTTCTTTCACATACCCTGGGGTCTTAGAAAGGACAGCCCTTGGGTTAAATGGAACAGGACACAACAGAGGTTGGAGCTACTGGGGATGTGGTCAGAAAATCAGTTCTGCTTAGAGCAGCCTTTCATTCATAGCGAGCTAGCGCTCTGAGAGTCAGAGAGAGGCGAACCCGTTATGAAGACACAGTGCAGGTTAGCAGGTCTGAAGTTGGAAATGGCTAGGGGGTCTCTCATAAAGTCTATGAGAGACATAATAAACTTTAATACAAAGTTAGAGCAAGACCCATCTTGCGCTAATTAGGTCTACAAGAGGAAAGGCCAGTGGACTCTAAAAGCACAGGGGTTAAAATTTGGTTCTCAGATGATATGGCTATTTCTTCTAAGAAAAAGTAAGTAAAAACTCAAGGGACAGTAGTTAGGAAACTGCCTCTTAAGCCATTCTTAGCCTGTTAAATTGTCCTTGGGAGTATGCCCCTGTAGACTCCCAGCAAAAACTGCACTTTAGAAATGGAACAACTTTGGAGCTAGAATGTAGCGGATCAATAAGAGAACGATACTCTGGGTTCAGCCCCCAGTCCATTACCAAATAAAAAGAACAAAGAAAAAATGGTTAATTTAGCAGATTTATTCTTAATAGTGTTTTTTTGGGGGGGGGTTGCTAGTGGGGTTTGAACCTAGAACCTCATGAACGCCATGCAAGTACTCTATATCACTGTACAACCAGTAGGTTTTTTCTTCCTGTTTTGTTTTTGAGACAGCGTCTCACAAGGTAGTCTAGGTTAGTCTCAAACTAGAGGCAATCTTCCTGCCTCGGCCTCTCAAATGCTGGGATTACAGGCATTAGTCACCCTAGGTGGATTACTGCTGTTATATCCCGTGTTGGCTTTTCTTAACTGCTAGCTTGACAAAACCTGTACTCATTCACAGTCCCTGAGTCCTAAGCTCTCGGTAGAATGAAGACTCCAGCTCATCTCGCAGCTCATGTAGAGTTCTCTGAGACTTCTAACTGCAAAGCCTCCTTCTTAAACATGCTCTCCTTTTGTGCCTTCCAAGAGTACATTAAAACATCAGCTTCCTCCTTAATGGGATAAAGTAGAGGAAAGCGAATCGACAGGTGAGCTCAGACAGAGCTCACGCTTTGAAAACTGAATTTTGAATCTTGTGTTTCTACGAGGCATGACTTGGATAGGTGGCGACTGTGCGACCTTAGTACCGTGAGTTATCACCCCCGTCTTTCCGTTTGTCCGAATGCATTAAAGCTGTGGAAGGCTTCTGCCTGTACAGGGCCAATCACTGGATAGCCACCTTCGTCAGCATGTGACAGTCACTGGCTGAGTGAGGAGAACCCAGCCCTGCTGTTCATTCCCTGTGTGACCTTGGGTAAAGCTCCTTAACCGCCCACCAAAGTGTCCTCATTTTCTAGTGGGAACTTCATGAGTACTTACTTTGTAGAGTTCTGTGAAGTTTAAACACATTAAGAATGACCAAACTTTGAGAAGATATGTGCGCGCATCATACTGCTATTCCTCTCATTGTTTACAGTTTTCAGTCACACACACACACACACACCTCCCCTTACTGTGAACTTGAGAGCTCTGGAAAACAACACTTGGGTTTTTTGCTTTAAGTTTTTTTTTTTTTTTTTTTTTTTTTTTTTCCCACGAGAAAACATTAAGAAAACGAAGGAGCCTGGAAGAGCTGGTAAAATACAAAAAGGGTCCTTCCCTTCCCTTTGTCTTATGTGGTAGGACAGTGGCGTCCTGAGGAAATGTTGGAGCCCCTGTCAGCTGTCCAGGGAGGGTTAACTCTCACCTCAGCAGGAGCCTCGTGCCATTAAGTCAGGGAGAGTAATGAAATTTCATTTAATTTGTCAGGAAGAAAGTGCTAATGTTAAAAGGTATTTAATAAGAAGGGAAGGGATTCTCTGAAAGGGAGCCCTTAAGTAATTACTTCAAGTATCTTAGGCCTGCTCACCAGAATATTTACATTAGCGTCTTACAGGGCTGGTGTGTAATTAAATTAGTGCCACATTTACATCCCCTGCCCTTTTTTTCCCCCTCTTTTAAAGAAGTGTGATTTTATTAATAATGCTCTCTTTTTTAAAAAAGGAAGAGAAAACGACTTGATCTACTCAAATCATCTTTAGTGTTTGTTTGAAACGTTAGTCACTGAGTTAAAGTTGTGTGTGTGTGTGTGTGTGTGTGTGTGTGTGTGTGTGTGTGCGCGTGTGTGTGTGCTGGAAAGAAGAGCTGCCTCCTGGACTGAGAAGCTATGCTCCTTCCTCATTTCCATTTGGAAAAATGCCATTGTTTATCGGTGGCTCCGATCTGCCACAGAGAGCCAGGTCTGGAATTGTCATCAGTCAGCAGCCAGCCAACACGGGTGCCCAGCCCAGGTTCTCCCTTCCAAACGCCTGACATTCACTGGGACGTATAAGTGACAGGTAGTACCACGGGAGGCAGGTTCACCCCTCTTCCCTCTGAGTGTGGCAGACCGGCACTCGAAAGAAGAGATAACCGATATGCCGGAAGTAGGGAATAAAGAAAGACCAAGACAGGACGCTTTGGGCTTTGCCAAGCAGGTCACACGTTAGCAAAGAATCCTGAAGTCTTTTATTAGAAGGAACCCGCTGCTGTTTTCCAAGTTGATACATATAAGTTTCTCATGAATGGGTCTGAGCACTGACGTATGAAAGGTTTACTTCGATCTGACTTGTCATCCAAGGTGTAGAAACGGAGGGCTGGCAAGAAAACAGATTTTCTGAATAGAAGACCAAATAAAGCTGTCTAAGAAGGAATACAGGCCTGGATTGATCTATCTTTCCCATTGGTTCAAAGATTACAGGCAGTCAGATTAGCAGGAAGATTTGTATGCGACTAGTCGCCAACGATTGTAGCTATTCTTATAACTGCAGCTGGGGGTGGGGAATGGTTAAAATATGAGTCTGATTATATCACTGTCTTTCTAGTCATCATCCTCAGGCTTTCCCTGGCCCCATACAAAGCCTGGAATTTTCGGGAAGCTTCATTTGTCCTCTGCTGATTTCCAAGTCTCACCCTTCATGATCTGCTCTGCTCTTCAAAATATTAGGTCATCAGTAGAGTGAAACCTCTTTGTCTCTGCTCTTGTGAGCATCTTTTTTTTTCCCTCTGTCTAAAGCTGTGAGGTCCAATACATTAGTCACTAGGCTTATACTGCTATTCAGAAGACAAAGGGATTAATATAATGATATAGTACTAAATAACACTACGTGTATTAGCTGCATTTCAAGCTCTCAACGTCTGTACATGGTAAATGACCCATGTTTGGGACGATTCATCTGAGGACCAGTCCTCACTGTGTATGTTTGTGTTGGACATTTAAGTCTACTACAGCCGTCAGCTCTGAGTTCTGGCTTATCTATTGACTTTTAAACTTACATATCACTTCCATGAGAAGAGGACTGAGAAAATGTGCAGGCTAGCATGGGCCCAGCCCATGCTCTTCTTCTCTCTACCTTTGGTATCCATACAAATTCATCAAAGGAAAGTAAGAGCGCCTTTGTACAGATGATGAAGCAGACAGCGATTACTCGTCCACGATACCGCTATGTTTTAAAATCACACTGATCGTCCCAACAGCCTGACTATAATGTATTGTTTTTCCTTTGATACATACTTACTATCCTTTCCCCTTCAGCCCCAGATCCAGTGGGAATAAAGAAAGGGCGTTATACTCACTTTACAGTTAGAAACCATAATTTCTGGGGAAGTAAACAGGACAAAGCTCCACTGCTCAAGTCATGATAATGAACACTACCACTTCTTCTCATAACCACATGTACTACTACTACTTTTAGAAGGAAAATTTTAGACTCTTCTCAGTAAATTGACTTGTATATAAAATAGGCCCCCAATCAGACATTAAGCCTCATCACTACCAAATTGCCAAAACCATCAATAAATCCATAATACTATCATTATGCTCAGACTATTACTATTCTTGTTGTTTCAGGCTGAATGTTAGTTTGGGGAAGAAAAGATTTTCTCAGCTAAATTTCTTTCATTTGAAATTTTGGTTGGGGAATGCACAGAATTGAACCTTAAGCTTCTGTTTTTCTTCATTAGTAAATACCGTGGCGGATGTGAAAGCAGAGGGGTAACGGGATCCTCGGTGGGATCCACATCCCATTTTGTTAGAGAGCCACAGCATCACCTGGGAAACATTCTGTTCTCTCAAAACTCACAGCTCCCTCAAACTCCGAGCTCCTCATTCCAGGCAAATGATATCCAGAAAAAAAAAATCAAAAGGATTATTGGCCTCACCAGGAGAAAGAGAGGACTGAGGAATGGACTTTGTCATAACTTTCCCTGTCTTATGGTTAGTGAGTGCCAGCCAAGATCTGAATGTGTGCAAAGCAGTTCCAGGACCCGCCTTTTTAACTACTGCACTCTCTCTCCACCAGTAGGAGCGAAGACAGTTACACAAACACATACAGAATTCTAGAATGACTCTGTTAAAGTAACAAAGGGTTTAGAAAGTTATTTTCACGTTTTAATTTAAGGGTACCATCTAACCAGAAGATACAGTTCTGATTGTCAGCACACTTGAAAAACAATAAAATGGGTACTCTATCAGAGTAGGAAAATATAAAAAAGTAGATCTGCTAAAGTGAGTTTTTCAATGTGATTAAATAATTTGCCTAAGTAGATAAAGAAAAATATCAGAGAACAATTACTTAATGATACATTTTACTCTTCTTTGCGATGCAATGTTCAGTACGAGCTGGCAGAATCATTCAATGCTTTAGACATTTTCGAAGTTTCCTGTCACTTTGAACTTAGAACAAGACCATGTGTTTCTGGGCGCTATCTGATGTTGTCCAATAAAAAAGTAAATTCACATTTTCTTCTCATAAACACAAAGGAAAAAAAAATCAAAGAAAATAAGTTAGCTAAAAAAAAGAAAAAAAAATGTATCCACTAACAAGAGCTTCAATCAAAATCCAAGTGTAATTTTTCACCCAATCATTACGTGCGCTAATGCTGTTTTACAAATAAACAGATTATACTCTCTTTTCTCCAGAGCTATTTGTTCAGCGTGTTCATTATGCTACTTGTTCGTGTCAGTTACTTAGCAGAATCCACAGGACCTGATCCAGTCCTTTAGATGAAAAGAAAATCAGAAGCTACCCAACAAGTAAGTCAACAACTCAAGAGAGGAAAAGAAGAAGAAGAAATAAAAACCCGCTTCTGCTTTTAAAGACCCTGAAGTAGCTGGAAAAGATGGTGGGTGATTTGATGCTGAAGTTCATTTGAAGCCAGGGAAAGAAAAGAACAACAGAGTACTTAGCTTTCTAAAGAATGCTTCTGGAACAACCCATAGCATGCCACCGAAGGGCGTACAACAGCTAAGACTTCTTAAATGCAATTAAAATAGCCACTCACATTATTTAGAGTCAAACTCCCAGCAAAAGAAAACACAAAATGACCCCAAATCATGTTTGCAGCATTCAAAAAAAAATAGATATTGAAATGGGGAGGGAACAGATCGAGAAGAGATGATTTGTAAGAATATGGTTAAAACTGTTTATACACCGGGTTCTATTTGTTTTACAGCAAGTGGTGCAGGGACGGCACGAAAGGTTATCTTTGACAAGGTTTTAGCTATTATTTTCTTCCACTGAAATGGTATTTCTTGAGAAAAAAAGGTCTTTGGAACAAAATAACAATAAATCCTGATTTAGATACATAAAGCTGCCATTGATATCACATAATATCAGTGTTCCTTCTCACTCGATACAGGCGTTTTAAAGATAAATGGTAAAACTGAACTGGAAATCCATCTGGCCGGCTGCCTGCTCTAATGAATAACCCCACTTTGGCTCCTGCAATGTAAGCAGAAAGTTCTCTCCCAGCCTCTTTCGTCTGTCATGAATCTACAAGACAGCCGACATAATATCTGGGCGACAACGGTGCGCTAACAGTGCGGTGACTTCCATTTTCTTTGCTTTCTATTGATTTTCACTTAATAACTGGCGAAATACTAAACGTCCGCCCTGAGTACCTAATAAATCCTGCCTGAGCTTTTTATTGAGGAGAATTTAATAAAAACAACCATTGCGGCTGAGGGATTTTTCTTCTGGACAGAACACAGGGGTAGGGGAACAGGCGGGTTGGGGTAAAAGGAAGCCATTTAAACTTTCTTTTTTTTTTTTTTTTTGGTACAGGACTTCGCTCATTTGGAAAAGATGGCAGCGGTGTCAAGGATGCATGTATGTTTGAACCAGTTCCTCCAGGGGAACAGCTGTAAGGTCTCCAGGCAGAACACCAGGCCACTGTGAGAAACGGGTTGCCAAAAGGTTAAAGGTTAGGTTCAGCAAATCCCAGTTCTCTGGCCTCTGGTATCCTATGGTAACTGATTTCAAGTTTTAGTCAAGGATATCTTTCTTCATTACACTGATCATCAAAACCGCTAAAGATACACAGTTCACTGATAGTCAGCTTCGGTATTAAAAGAGTTTTAACAGCTTGCCTATGGCCTATAGGGGTCCGCGGGTGACTCACAGAATTGTGAGTAATAAGGGACATGGAACTGTAATCCCTGCACTCAGCTGGTAGAGTCAGGAAGATCAGGGGTTCAAGGTCACCACCCCTCGCTACCTGGAGCGGTAGAAGGAAGCCTAGTCTATGTAAGACCCAGTCTTAAAAATCAAACAGACAAAAATCGTAGAAATAAATAATAAATGTCTGTGAGGAGAGTCAGCTTGCAGATCATTCAATGTTCATTTGAGTCTCCGGATTTCAGTTTCGGATGTGTGGATTGCGGAGCTCACACCTCTTCATCAGCATGCATTTCCAGGTCTGTTGTGGGTGTTTCTGAAAACCTCCCGTTCTGCCGCGTGGGCTTTTCAAAGCATCCCACAGCTGATGTCTCCCTTCATCCTTACATTTTAATTGAGCCAGAGACTCCGTTTAAGTCATTGGGCTTAGCGGTGAGTATCCCAGCGTTCTCTCAAAGTGTGTGTTCCACTCCATTCTCAACAAAATGTCTAACGAAGAAGCCACATCTTTCATAACGAAAAGGAGAAGCAGGTCACGCCCTTAAAGCCATGGGAAGCATCTTTCCAGGTTCGATTGGTCCCCGAGTCTCTCCAGGCAAGCTATACAGGACTCAATTACCCAATGCCAGAGCAGCTTTTCCTACAGAAGGTGGGGATAGAGGCTATGTGAAGCAATGGCAAAGACCTATATTGACAGTGGAATCTTAGTCTTACCCACTAAAAGGTTTGGCTGCTTGACCTATGAGCATGAGACGCTGTTGCCAAGCCAAGGTGTTAGGGATCCACTTACTACGAATCAGTAAGTTAACTAATATGATAGGTGTCTTCCCATAAAATTCAACAACTAAAATCACAGATGCCCAAGAAATGTTGCTGATTCTCATCACTGGGGCATCTCAGTAAGTGTGGTTAATGACCGACTCAGTGCGAGGGAATCGGACAAGGCCAAGAAACCATTCGAACACCTCTTTCCTGTATGCTTTGCAAATATCTGATTTCTGGCCTTCTGTGCCTCAGTTTCCTCATCTTTAAAATGAAACGCCTATAATATGTTTTTGGAAGTGTGAAAAGATTTATTACGTTAAGTCCTTAAAAGACTTTTTGAGAGGAAGTCTGGGATGTGACAAAAAATATTTGTGTCTAGGGGAGATCATCAAGCCTCACTCTGTGTGGAGAACCCTGACAGGGAGGCCAGGCTTGTGAGGAGAAGAAGGAGGCAAAGCAGTTTCTGAGTCTCTGTCTGTACCTGCCACTCGGTTCTTCCAAGAAGAGAAAACCGTTTGCATAAATTAAGTCTTTTTTCCTTTTAAGTCTCCCTGTATATAGAAATATGCCACAGATGTTTGTCCCGGTGATGTATAAATATTTATAAAAATGTATAAATATAAGTATGTATTAAAATTATAAATATTCAGAGTATCTGAATTTGGGACTCTTCCCCAAGAAAAACTTGATCACTGTTCTAGTAAAGTGACCTAGTTGTGTGCATACTTTGTTAACTTTTCCTTTTGAACACTGAGTCTTCTCTGATTCACTAAACAAGGAATGGGGTCAGGCCTTTAACCCTTCGATATTCTTCCCCCCCGCCCCGTGTGTGTGTGTGTGTGTGTGTGTGTGTGTGTGATTTTTATTCTTTAGTTTTGGGTTAACCCCCATTTACTCTCTTCTGGGCACAGGTATTGGTTTTAGGCTAACACTGGAGAACATTCATCAGGTCCCGTCACCCATCCCCAAGCTGAGAACTAAGCAAAGATATTTCCGAGTTGACTCTCAGGTGTTGGCTGGATTCCCTCTAATCGGTTCACATAAAGGGGTATTGCTATTCAGATAATGTCTTCCCTGCTCTGAGGAAGGTTGTTGTACTGAGCTGTGATTGTGACAAATGATTTACTATTAGGGACATTCTGTAATTATTGTTCGGTGGGACCGCAGACCAATACATCATTAACATGATAGACGGGCTTTTATATCAGCAAAAATAACTAAATTAATAAAAATGGCTTCATTCCAAACCCTGTCAGAAAGCCAATACTCAGAACAATCAAGTAGCAGTGGTACCTGAGACCCGCCGTGGTTTATATCCCCTGACAAATCATGTTTTATGCATAAGTAATAAAATATTTGTATTTATAATCTCTATAATATGGGGCTATGTAATATAGCAGATTTTTATAGAAATCAGTGCTAAACAAAAAAGGTAGGAGATTTAAATATTTTGCTCCCATGGGATTTAGACTTAAAATTTATGCCTTTATGCTGTTGGGTTGCAGTTTGAAAATAATAAAACTTCCTCTCAAGATCTCTGCAGTGATGAGAAACATTTTAACAGATTCCACAGACCAGGATATCCACTCTCCCTCCCTCCCTTCCTCCCTCCCTTCCTTCTCTTCCTTCCTTCCTTCCTTCCTTCCTTCCTTCCTTCCTTCCTTCCTCCCTCCCTCTCTCCTACCTTCCCTCCCTTACTTCCTTCTTTTCCTGCCTGTACTCCAGTCTTTTCAACAACAAATCCCTACGTTAATTATTTAGCCCCATGAGTCTTACTTTTCTACCTAAAATAAAAGAAAGATGCATTTTTTTGATACTCTATTGGAGGAGATTATAA
Organism: Cricetomys ansorgei; assembly: GCA_026225945.1. Taxonomy (NCBI): domain Eukaryota; kingdom Metazoa; phylum Chordata; class Mammalia; order Rodentia; family Nesomyidae; genus Cricetomys; species Cricetomys ansorgei. The sequence continues at coordinate 6,105,483 of JAMJFZ010002927.1, read as the reverse complement.
AAACAAAGTGTGAACCTTAGCCACTCATGTTAAAAACCTTTAAGATATATATAAATAGGAACCACAATTATATTGCTAGATTCTCTCACTATATAATGCTATTAAATTTTAGTGAAATCGAGGCATAGACTCAGGAAATCAAGAAAGGGATGGAAGAGTATAAGTGGTTTCTGCTCATTTCTTTTCTTTCTCCCTTATTTTATCTATTTCAATCTATTTGACACAGATTCATTATCCAAAAGTCTTGAAGTGAGATGTTCTTTGCCTTTCAAGACCCTTGATATTTGGGAGTTGATACAGGCACATGTCCATGTGTTAGCCATCATCCCAATTACTAGTGGGGTCTGGGTAGAACTCAGTCACCTGTCTGTCATTAAACAGCTTTGAGCACCGATGCAAAGAGAGGAAATAAAGATTGCACACACCGGTTCCCGATCCCATTTCACTGCAAATGAGCTCAAGTTGGGTGAGACTGGATTTCAGGTATGCCTAACCACAGCCTTACTCTTATAAACTTTTAGATAAAGGATTTGCAGAACTGGGTGTGGTGAACTATCCAAACAAACCCCAAGAATTCACTTAACTTAAAAACAAAGTTCATTTTGTGTGATCTAATTTTGGATTAAAAAAAGTACCCCTTTTCAGAACATTTTTAGTATTATAACAAAACTGGGATGAAAGGAAATGTCTATTCCCTGGTCTTTCATAACACGAGGTCCCATAACCAGCATCCAACACCCAAGGGGCACATTTATAGTGTACATTGACAGGCTGTGTTCACAGCCATTGTCCACAGTTTAAGTGGGTGGTCAATTCGTGTGCTGTGTGTTCTGTGGCTACTCTACGTCTTCCATATTTGTCCTTTGTCACAATGGACAGGCTTTTGTACTTTTGATTGTATCTTTAAAAATTAAAAATCACCCTTTAGTAGATGCTCAGTAAAAGGCACTTTCTTGCTGGATCTGTTGCTACTGCAGTGCCATAGACGGTTATTTCTTAATTACAGAAGCTTGAATGTCCTTAACGCCTCACCCGGTGATAAGGTAATGAAGCCCAAGGACTGAAGAATTGTTTAGAAAGGCATCGATGGCTTGGTACAATTGGTAAAAATGTAGTTCCTAGTTGTCTACATGCTGCTTTTATTTAACAAACTGTTTTAAAACCAAGATCTCTCCCTCAGGTGTTAGGGGGAATGCAGCTGTAACAACTCAGCCCTTCCGGTAATCCCAAGCACGTAGGAAATCACTTTCTAGCGTAAGTTGTGATGGGAAAATTGTATATAGTGTAGTTCAAAGACATTGGGAGGATACAAAAAAATTCTGAAATCCTGAAACCCAAGGGAAGCCATCTCATGAAGTGTCCTGCATGGCAACGGGAGACATACAGCTAGACACAACCTTTCTCGGGTAGTCAGTGAGCCCTACACAATTGATTTTATGGCAAAAGCTTGATTGAGACCTATTTTAAACCTCATCTTCTTTGCTTTGGACTTCTCTTAAAGGAAGACAAATGCCCTTGAAAAGGAGTCTTAAAAGTATGATTCACGGACTCAGGAAGAATTACAGGATGCAGACGGCCGAGCGAAGTGCTTTTCCCCAAGGACTTCACATTTCCTTCCTCTTAATCTGAGTGAGCCATTAAAAAGTTAGCCTGCTCCCTGGAGCCTCCTCCCCAGGATCCTCCTCAAAGGAAATACTCACACTGCAAAGGTAATTTACCTAGACACGGTTTAAGGAGCAAGAAGGCTCCAGTTCAGAGACGGCCAATGCCTTTCTGCAAGATAGGGTCTCTTTTCAGGACTCTTCCTAAATTTAAGTATCAAAGAAAGATGCACGGTAAACAACCAGCACACACACAGCACGCCACCCCTGGACCCTCCATTATCATGTGAAATTAACTCCCAAATGTGATAGCTTCTTAGCATATTATCAAATGGTAACACACAATCCCACGCCCCCTACAAACAGGCTCCCGTTATCCTAATTGCATATTCTGTTCAGAGAATGTTTTTAATTATTTGAGCTTCTAGTGGGAAGATTCTTTTTTTGAGGGTTGGGATGTGGGAGGGGAATGGGATTCTTTTCTCTGGACCTTAGGGAGAGTTGTGGTCATTCAGCTTCGGAGGTCTTCAGGAAAGCCAACTTGAGGGCTGATTCCCTTTTAGGGCAAAATAACTCGTATGAATTTGCCCGTTTAAAAACCCACTGGAAACAAGGCGTGAGCTGGTAGAACGCTGCAGCTTTCTCTACAAAGCAGCTTAGATTCCCATCTGACCGATTCCCTCTACCCTGCACCTACCTCCAGTTGCTCTTCTCTAACCCAGAGTCACGGGAGCTAGGGTGTTAGACTATCTTGGCTCCCACCTGAAAACGAATCTCGAACGTTCTGTAGGAAGGTGGATGAGCAGTTGACAGTCACACAGCATTTATCAAGGGCTTAGACATTTTCTCAATCCAGGGTCACAGTGGCATTTTAGGGATGGTCATGAGAACTCTGTCACAATTCTGTTGCCCCAGTTATATGGGGGACGCTCATTCACCATCTGCAGACCTTTTAGAGGCTTACTTAGAGGCTGTCATTAGGAGAGTATGGGGAGGAATTATGGACACAGAAAAATGTAGAGAAAAAAAAAAAGTGGATCTAGAGATAGCCCCTAGGTAATGAAATAGGTAATAGGCTATTCCTATCTACACAACCTAGGAGACTGAACTGGACGGGAGCTTCATCTGCTCATGTTTTCAAGAATCTGAAGGATTTGCTTCCTAAACACTGGCGGATTAAAGGATTCGATCACACAGCCATCTTGTTGCTGCGAAGAACTCTGTGTTTTATGGCTTTCGGCCTGGCTCTGGACGCTACCAACTAGCACAGGATAATGTCAAACCAGAACCCTTTGCCCAGTCTGTCCTTTGCATATCTTTAATCCACACAATGCCTTTAGTATGTGAATAGTCAAATAGTGGGAAAGGGGACTTTTTTCTTTATTACATCCAGCTTAAATTATTTGTTTATAGAGCAAAATTAGGAAAAATGAGCAAAAGCTTCCTGTTCGTCAATTAACATGCCACTATACGCGGTAAAGCTACCCAGATTTGATATGGATTCATCTCATTATTTCTTGTCCTGTGAAGTAGGAAAAACATCGAAGAAAAATTCCCCTCCTTTTCATATTTGCTTTTCATAAAACTCAATCCTCAGGCCTGCATATTAGATTCACATTTTTCTTGTGTGCTTCCTCCTGTGTGTTTTGGCTGCCTCCGTGGAATTTTCGTTGATAAGAGGACCACCAATCCAGTGTACACTGCATGGGGTTGGCCCGGTTGAGTGGGCCCCGCTGCCTCCCCGCCCCCCAGGAGGGGGGAAGAGGGCCAGGAATTCACAGGGCTTGATTACTGCCAGTACTATTTTTTTCTGCTTCTAAGCTATGCTCTTCCTAGTAAGCCAAAGCCTAAACTTGGGAGGCTTAACATTCATCCTGATGGAACCCAGTCTCTGTTAAGGAAGCAGCAGTAGAAACCCCATACCCGAGTTTGCGCTAGGAGGGCCATGAGCAGGCCTAGCGGGATGGCTCAGTCTGTGTGTTCCTTTTAGGGACTTGCAAAGGTCTAACGGAACTCCCATGGTGCAATATGTGAACAGGCATGGGGAAACTATTTTTACTCATTAAAGTCAACATATCACATTTAGTTTTTCGTTTTATGTCAATAACACTTCTGCCCCCTGAGAATATTGTCTTTAAAAAGTACAAAAAGAAAATAAAGCCACAGGATTTTTCCTATCGTGACTTTTCAAATTTAAAAACATATTTCTTATTGTTTCTTGGGATGGGGGGGTAGGTATGTGTTTGTGTCCGAATAGGGGTGTGGAGGTCAGAGGACAAGTTTGAAGAGGTAATTCTCTCTTTCTACCTTCAAGAAGATTCAGGGGATCAAACCCAGATCTCCAGAGTTGGGTGGTAAGTGCCTTCTTTAATGAGCCATTTCAGTGGTCCAGCTGTGATGCAATACAAATTCATAAATACTTATTTATGGACCACATTTAAGTCACTGGTTTCCGTGTTGGTGAAATGCAGGTAAAGAGCTAACACTAGTGTTTTCTCTAACTGCTCTAATAGTTAGGAAACAAAAATATATTTCATCTTCGTGTGATTATCATCTTTTCTTCTTAATAGGTTTGTTTATTGCTGTGACCAATTTATTGTGTGTGCGTGTGTGTATACATGCACATGTATGCACATGTATGTTTATATGGTGCTTACTCACGTGTGTACCACTGAGCATGAAGCCAGGGATTATCATCAGTCGTCATCCTCAAACACTCTGCTATTTTTTGAGATACCCTCTCTTACCGAAACTGTTCCTCTAGACTGCCAGGCAGAGAGCCCCAGGGACCCCGCTTGGTGTTACCTTTCCATTTTTGCTATTGTAGACAAGTATCATCATACCAGCTTCCGACATGGGTCCTGAGACGTGAACTCAGTTCCTTATGCTGGTGTGTCAAGCATTTCAGCAACTGAGCTATGTCCCAGCCCCATATTGCCATGACCAACTTGTCATCTCCCCTTTGTATTTATTTTGATAAATAACAGTGATGTTTGCCATATGACTAAAAGGAAAGAATATATATATGAATTCATCCTTTGATCTGGTGCTTCCTCTATGACTTGCTGTGACCAATAGGAAACAGTAGAAATAACGTGACTTAAGAGGCTTTGTAAGTGCTGTGGCTATTTTAAAAAATGCCAGTTAGCATTTTCTCTCCCAAATGAAAAATGAGAAATATGTATGAGTGAGTCTCCCCAAGTGAGCCTGTAGTAGTACACTGCTGTGGGAGCTCAGCAAGGACGACACGGTGGCATATTCATAGGTCCAAACTCTGCCAGACCTCAGCAAAGGGGACCACCACTATGGCCAACACCATACTTGACAGCGGAAACCTGAGCATCTGAGCTCAGGTGTTTTTATTGATTCAGAATTCCTCAGGTGTTCTACTGATAGCACATGCAGATCATGAGCAATCAAACATCCCCCACAGAGATCCAACACCTGCAGGCAATACAAAATGCCAAAACCTAGGCAGACCCTCACCAAAGAGTGCAGAAAACAGTATTTTGTACGTAACTAAAAATAAACTTCCACAACACGAGCCAGCATAAACAAGCTTAGCAATGGACAACTAAATCCCAGTTGACCTACAGAGGGCTATTACAACACAGGTCTCTAAAGCCAATAAGGTCTATCATGGTTGATTGTACAAGGGAAGTTAACTCAGGCGATGATTACATTCATTTAGTCAATCAGCCAGTCATTCTCAAACATAGAACGTTTATCTGCTAAGCCCAAAAATATGACTGAGGCCCAAGTTGCACAGTTCAGACTTCCAAAGAACAGTGGAGGTCAATGGAGTAGTAACCAAAGTGGGTATGCAAAGTGCCGAAATTAAAATCTGGCCCTGAGTACAATGGTGAATTCTCATTGATGGTATCAGATGCCTGGAAATCGGATTAATGTGGTGGCATGAACTGAGATTAGGAAGACAGCAAAGTAAAAGGAAAGGTACGCACAGCAACATTTCAGGAAGACACAGTATGCAGCCTTTGCTAACACTGCACCGCTGAGGAAAGACCTTGGCTCAGAAGGTGACAGACACATGCAGAAACCGTGTCTTGAACTTCCATGCACTCTACACGGTACTTCCCATAGGTAGCAAACTCAAGAGTAGTTTCAGATCCCTCAACGTTTTTTTTCTTGGTCCTGGTCTACAACGAAAAATAGATAGGGAAGAGGTTCTCAACCTTCCCAATGCTGCAAACCTTTTGTACGGTTCCTCATGTGGTGGTGACCCCCGCCCCCCCAACAATAAAGTTATTTTTGTTGTGACTTCATAACTGTAGTTTTGCTACTGTTATGAATTGTAATGTAAATATCTGATATGCAGATGGTGTAAGGAGACCCCAATAAAAGGGTTGTTCAGCTTCCCAAGGGTCACAACCCACAGATTGAGAACCTCTGAGATAGGGTATTGGGAATAGAATCCCTTCTAAACTGCCCAACTCCCCACCTAAACCCAGACCTGACTGCTTGAGACTGAGAAGAAGGCAGGAAGCCTTTTGATTGTTTGTGGTGCTTCCCTCGGCACTTCCTGCTTTGATCTTAGAGCAGAGGGACCAAAATATTCTAGAGAAACTACTTACTTCCTTGGTATTTTTGGCATGCCTTGCATCAGGAAGTTAGTGGAAGTGCCAGGGGTCCCTTTTTTTTTTTTTAAAAAAAAAAAAAAAGATTTTCATTGTAACTATGGATGGGGGTTGCAGACACTTCCTAGGTACTCAAAGTTTTCACCATTTGTGCTGTGCATATTTTCACCATTACACATAAAGACTTGTAGATCAGGAGCTCCTTAAAGGGCCCATAACCATGTTCTGTTAACAGGCAGGGTTTAAGACTGCCATTTATACAGAGCATTCATTAATCAGAGAGATCTGGGATGTGTATGTGTCCCAGTAAGAAGGACTTTCTGAGGTAGTAACTGGCTTGCTCTTTTCTCTATTACGAAAGTGTAAGGGCATCCTCTGGGGACAAAGAAATGACTCATAAAACGTCCTACTTAGTTGAGATGAAAATAGAATTGGGCTTCTGATCTCTGGCTCAGGTGCTTAATACAAGGCTCCTTCAAGTCTTGACTTTGCATGCTGGTCCAATGATCTAAGAACCTAATACATGCACTGAGGCCAAAGCTCAAGAAGAGAAAGAAACAAAGTGAGTCTGATGTTTGGAACAATTAAAAAAAAAAACAACATATGGAAAGTAAAGGCTCCCAGGGTGCTAAAGAGAGAGAGAAGGTATATCGCTCACTTCAAGGGTACTGAGGTCTAGTTTGCAATGGGAAATGTAGTAGTCTTGCCATGTAGGCGTAAAGGGACCAGATAAGGAGCCAGAAGAAGACACTACATCTTTAAATTGAATGAGAAGACACTACATCTTTAAATTGAATGGAATGTTCTGTGACTTTAAATAAAAGCTCTTCTGTTGTTGGGCAAATAAATTTAAACCACTTAACATGGCAGAGAAGGTCAGGCAAGCTTATTATAGCGATCATAGCGTTACAGCTATTGCGATTGACCGCTGCTCTCTGGAATCACCAATAATCAGAGACTGCAAGCTGTGTTTGCCGAGAAAGGTCATCATTCATTTTTTTCAAAGCATTAATATCTTTTGTTTGTTTGGCTCAACATGAAACAGGAATCGATAGAGGTAATTCACAGAGCAATTAGCCCCTCATCTGTCAAACGGCATCTGGGTGTATTTAACAAAAAGACCTTTGGAAAGGTTTAAAAAGAAGGAAAGTGCCTGTACGATCAACAATTTATATTTTCTACATGACATGTTGTGTATGTATCTGTGAAAGGAGGGGCCTTGGGAGTAAGAAAATATACATAAAGTGTGCTATAAATCTACACGTCAATGTTATGATGTGACTGCGTAGGGGTAGACCCCAAGCCAGCTCAGATTACATTCTCAAATGGTTCCCATGAAGACAGCAAGTAGCAACAGAGGTCTTTGCATCACGGGCTAACACAGCTGTGATACACAGATTTCTCAGGAAGGGAGCCCTCTAGGAGAAACTTAAGGTGGACAGTGTGACAAGTTGGCGATGAGCAAGCCTCAAGAACAAAGGGTCCCATTTGGTATCGCAGTCTGCGATTTCTGTGAAGGCATAGGGTTCCTCTGAGGTGGTTTGCAATGCTGCTTTGCATCTCATCATCTGGCTTAGGAAGATGTCCTGGTAGGAACTGACCACTGTTGTACTGACTCTTGCTTGACATCCTGTTAAAAGGAAAGGTGAAATATGATACTAATCTGCATGTCCTTTGTATTTAATAGAATGAGTTTAGATCAGGACCTACCTTTCTCTATAAAGTTTCAAATGTGTGAGCCACAGAAGGAAGGCAATGCGTTGCAGACATGCGGGCATCTGAGAATTTTAGCTTACAGACTTGTCCACACATTCGCATAAATGCTATTACTCTCAGCAGGACCAGATGGATTCCATGAACATGATATTTTTCTTTTCAATTCCTGGTCCTTCCTTCTCATTATGTTTTTCTTTTTTCTATAGCCCCTTCTCCTGTCTCTCTCTCCCCATCTATCTATCTATCTATCTATCTATCTATCTATCTATCTATCTATCTATCTTTACTTTGGTCTTCATTCAGACCAAAAGATCATGACCAAGAAAGAAATTAAGAGATGTAAAAAGGAAGTATTAAAAAGCTAGCACTTATTTTATGATTTGAGAAAGCACACTTTGGGGCTTGCATCTAGTTTTAAGTCTTAGTATCTGAGAACGCTGACTTCTCCATCTATCTTTTAGGCTGTGTCTGCACAATTAAAAAGATTTTTTTATTCAGAAGTCATGAAGCAAGTGAAAAAGCAAGAGGCTGTGATAGACTTTGAACTAATCACAACAGAGAACAAGAGATCACAGCCAAATTCAGGAGCAGGGCTGGTCATGGCAATGCATGCCTTTAACCCCAGCACTAGGGAAGTGCAGGCGGGATCATTTCTGTGAGTTTGGAGCTAGTTTATGCTACAGAGTGAGTTCCAGACCATGGGCTACATTGTGCGACCCTGTCTCAGAAAAAAAAATAAAAGGGGGAAAAGAAAAGAAAGAAAAGAAAAAGCTTCAAACAAATAGTCCTTCAACATAATGATGACCTTGAGGGGAAGGGTTATGGAGATTATTTTCACCTCATTCATTTACCTTGATTTTCATCATTTCTATAACGAATTTTCAAAATTTTAATTGGAAACTGCACAGCGCTCTCTGTGCCCACTGTGGCCACACAGTACTTTACACAAATCACAGATAACCAGATTTTGTATACTCTTTGTAAGGACTGTTAAATGATCTATATGTTTGGCACAGAAACTGGGCGTCCAGTACTAAAATCAGCTCTTACAAGGCAATCTGCCCATCAGAGACAGCACACGGTGCAGCTAAGTTTCTGAAACACAGGTAGCCTGTGATACAGGAATTTCATGGCAAATATGTGGGTCCATCTACACTTCCGGAATGTGCTTTTGAATCCTTGGGGATGCTGTCCCTTCACAACTTCTTTACAGTTTATGTCAACTGTGGTAGGTGTTTCCCTTCATTTACAACACAGCTTCTTTAATTAGATAGGGTCTCTGTAACCCACAGATACAGGCTAATTATTATTCTCCAGACTTCCCATTACTAAAGTAAACAGTGCAGCAAGCCCAGGCTCTAGCTTGCTTCCATTGAAAATACTCTAATACGCTTGAGTGATAGTTAAAACCACCCCACATCCCACATGGTGTCGGTAAGCCCCCATCATTCTCTTATTAGACTCTCTTAGGGGTGGATTTGGCCTCCATGGGCTTTGACTAATCTTCTGATTTGTAAATCAAACCTGAGTTGGAAGGATGGACTGCCACCTCCTCTGGGCTCTGCTTCATGTCACAGGGGTACAGTTCATCAGACCAACACCTCATAAGCATCAGTTCTGGCAGGCTTCCAGGGAAAACCATGTCATGCCATTGAATAACACGGAGGACCCAATCTCTCCTCCCCTATAACTAAATAAACTGGGGAAAGGTCTTACCCTGTCTCAAGATAACAAGAAGTTGAAAGGACTTACTGGTGTTTCATGCTGCAGACACAGAACATTAGGAGAGTGAACCAAATCAAGATGGTGGCTTTCCTACAGTTCAAAGGCAGCTCTGATAACAAATGAATACTGACAATCTTTTTGTTCCCTGATGTGCACAAATCATCTTGCTGACAGTCTGAGGGACACTGGGGCTGAGGAATTTCTAATGCTTTGCTACACAGATCCTCATCATCCATGTGGCCAAACAAGCACTATCTACAAATGCCCAGAGTCACTTCCTGTGCATGCGCCCTATTCCGCTGTTGTGATGTAAGAGCTACTGCCAAGAGCCATGGAGAAAGTTAAGTATCGGTGCTCACTAACAGAACTTTATTGGGAACACTGCAATTTGAACTTTAGTAATCTTTTATACTTTACAAACATATCACAAAATATTATGATTGTTTTCTATTCCTTTACAATTGTAAAGGAATTTTAACTTTATAAACCTTTTAACTCACCACTTACAGGAGAACCTTGAGAGTTGGAGTTAGCGCTTGGGTCTCTAGAAATTCAAGTTCTGGCTAGAGAATAATAGTCTCAACGTAGCTGGCTCTGCTGACCACCTCCTAACACTAGGGGAGGAGCGTTGGCATCTGTAGGACTTCGTGATCATCTCCTATGCACAGAGTAGTCTTCATAACTTGGACCTTTCCACTTTCTCTTCCTCTTTCTGCAGGCAGAGTATTTCAGAAGGGCACACTGCACTTTTCGAACTCCTTGGATTTAAAGGAGAATCTTAATTGTGTATGAGTTATACATTAGGGAAACCAGATCAAATTAAACTGTCAAGCCATGTTAAAAAGGAGACTCTTTTCCAGGTAAGACTCATCATATTTAAAAACACTATTGAAAAATTTTAATTAAATTATTATTTATTGGGGTAACACGTGCAAATAATTTTAAAATTATGTTGTGAGCTATTTGATAACAAAAGAAGATGTTCACTTTCTAACACAAGTTTAAATAGCATTCAAAGCTCTCCCTGTGTATATGCTCATATATATGTGCTCTTATTATTCAGAAGGATGTAAATTAAAGTGCTAACAGTGTTTACAGAGCTGGTGGGATTCAGTTGTGCTCTTTGTACCTTTCAAATATTTTCCTATTCGTACCTCTTTTAGAATTAGGAGAAACAAATGAATGGTTAAGGAGTAACCTTTTTTTTTTTTCTAACTTTCAAAGTGTTACTAGGGAGAGACTGCAGTTTCTCCTGTAAGCCTGAGAAGGGATCATAGAATTATCTGGAAGATTCATTGACTGTGAGAAGATTTGTGATAACATCAGGGATAACCTCTGGTGAGCTCAGAAAAAAAATGATTATCCGAAAGTTGTACAAATTCAGAACTTTTGTGACATGCAACTAAAGAACAGGTTAAAAGATTTTTAAAAAGGTACAGAAGAGAATACAAATAATATCTCATAAACGAGACAGCAGTGAAGATATATAAAAAGAAATAATAGATGCTACTAAATTCTCTAAAATTTTTTGGCAGGTCAATTGAACTGAGTAAGAAAGAACCAGCAGACATCCTTCCCTTGCTATTCAAATGAGAACAAAGCACATATGATTTTCTGACATTCTAAATTCTTATTTATATGTATGACCAAAGGTTTCTTAAATGCTGACCTTTCCATTCATTTACCACTTTAATAATAATAATAATAATAATAATAATAATAATAATAATAATAATTAGATGAAGCCAAACAATTAAACTTTCATTGATGGGGACAGTATAATCACAAAAGAATTTTCTGTGTATTCTTCGATGTTTTTATTTCAACTTTTTTCTTTTTTAAACGCAGCTCTCCACCCACAACACACGATGCCTACATGCATGCTTGTTCCCGACAGACTTTGCACGTCATGTGGGAGAGGGGAATCTGAGAATATATTTTCTTCTAGATTAACAAGCTCTTGGCAGGCACTCCTAGAAGAATCTTGTATTGGAGATGCATGACTGCCCACTCTGGAAAACAAAAAAAATCAAAAATCAAAATACACTTATTGATGTAGATTACTGCTTAGAAGTCAAGCAAGTGCGTGATTATTAAGAAAAAGAACAGAAACAAAACAAATAAACAAATAAACCACCACCAACAACAACAACAAAGAAAAACAACCTTGTGGCTTCTCAGAAGTAAATACATGTAATCTGGGAATTAGCATTTTGTTGGCCCTAGAACATGGAATTTGGTAACTAAATCTGATACACCAGTAAAGTTAATACTTACAGAAAGAGGTTTTATTTATTATACATTTATATATATATATATATGAATATATATATATGTAATCACACATATAAAAAGGGAAAATTACTGAATGTCCCTTCCCCTTCTCTTTTTTCTGCTTTTTCCCTTGGAAACCTGGCTCTGGGGTAATCTTCTTGACTGATGGGCCTGAAGAGAGGACGGTACTGCATGGGACCATCAGCCTCACTCCTTATCAAATTTACTCGCCAATTGATGTTCTTGGCATCTTTCCACAGTCTCACAAGAGTCAGGACTATTCTGGGGCTTTTTTGAGCCCTCTTGTCTTTTGAGATGGTGACAGTCTATCTTGACAACTCAAATCAAGTCACCAGGTACCACCCACAGGCTACTGATAGTGCTTTTCAGCGAGCTCTAAGGGAACCAATAAAGAACAGGATCAGAGAGTTCGGTTTTCATTCAACACTGTGGCTATTAAGTTTATAGTACTGTTCAAAATCATCTCTGAAAGATTCACCTCTTCCTCAGCCAAGCTCAGAGTGAATAGGAGACATGGTGGATGCTATGAGCCAAGCTGGAAGTGAATGGGAGCCATGGTGGATGCTACTGTTGGCATATTCTGCTGTGTCAACTGGTCCTCTGACCCACGTTGTCCTCACCGATGGCTTCGGTTACCTATAGTGAACTGCATTCTCAGAATATCAAATGGAACATTCCAGAGAAGGGGAGAAAGAACACACGTAGATATTATTTTTTTGTTGCATTTTATGATTACACTATGTTTTATGTCATGGTCAGTTTCGTCGCGTGCCTAATTATAAGTTAGACTTTATCACAGAAATGAACGTGTTGGAAATACAGTACACGTCAGGTTCAGGATTATCCAAGGTCTTAGGCATCCTGTTATGAGGGAGCTTGGAACATACCAGCTGCTGGTGAGGGACTCTATATATTATTAAATTCATATCATTACATACAAGCACTCAGTGAATATTAGAGAAAAAATATTAAAAATAGAAGACATCACAACCAGCCAGAGTGGTTCATAGAAAAGTATAACTGAAGAACTTGAAAGTTAGCTGTACTTAGAAGCATCAGTGAGCTTAGAGGGGAGCAGAGAGGATAGGTCAGATGAAGTAGTGTCCTGCTTAATACCCCTAGAGCTATAGTTCAGGGCCTGTGCTAGCTATTTTGCATGTGCATTCAGTTCTCACCAGACGAGACTGATGAAGAACAGAGAACACAGCTTTCCAAAGATCATACAGCTGAAAGTATGAAAAATGAACCCAAACCTCGAGCTGCCCCTTCCTGCAATTTAAAGTTCTATTAACAGTTGTATAGGAGCAGCTTCTTGGGAGGCACTTGAACAGGAGCAACATGATAGAGACACATCAACTGCCTTTAGATTAGCAGTGGATCGGGAGGCAGCAGATACTGTCAATTGAAGAATGGTTTCCTGAGAAGAGTTGCGGGAGTCCATTGACGGAACAAGCATTTGTCAAATCTGAATGTTATCCCCTGATTAGCAGAGTAGAAAACTCACAGACTCTGGATAACATCACCAAGTCTGCAGCTAAGGCCAGCTGAAGATTGTTAATATTCCACTAGACTGTCTTCAAATCTTCTTACATTTTTCTTCAAATAAGCACCTACTTGGGTAAGTATAGTTTCATGACATTAGAATTTTGTCTTTTATAAATTTTGTAACCATAATGACTGAATTAGTTATATAGTGGAACTATCTTTTATAACACACACACACACACACACACACACACACACACACACACACACATTCAAAATACTTTTTTAATGAAAATGGTTATCATCCATGCTGCCACTGCTGATTAAGCTTTTAGCAAATGTTTAAGCTATGTTTCCTTTTTAAAATTGTGAACCATGTCTAATTTTTGTATAAATCATTTTATTCATTTATGACCTCCTTCAAAATACACTTAAGCCTTCTAAATTACATTTAAATCTTAAATTTTAAAATTATGTTGATACAAGGTTTCTCTGTTTGTCCCTGGCTGTCATGGCACTCCCTCTGTAGACCAGGCTGACCTGAACTCAGCACCCTGCCCAGCTAGAATTTTTTAAAATATTTTATTTCAAATTTCAGATCAGTTTATTGTTTTAATCATTTCTTTTACTTTGAGATTGCAAGTATATCATGTGCCCCCTTCCCTTTCCTCCCTCAAAACCCTCCGACGGAATCCTTCTTGTTCTTGCAAATTCATGGCATTAATTGTTGTTGTGGTGGTGGTGGTGGTGGTGATGTGTGCGTGTGTGTGCCTGTTTCTAAGTATAACCTCTTCTGTCTGTATAATGTTACTTTCATGTTTTCAGGGCTGATCATTTGGTATTGGACAACCAATTGGTGTGCTCTTCCCTGAGGCAGACTCTCCCTCCATTCACAGCTTTCTTGGGTTGCCTACACTTCTTTGTGTAGGATTGAAGCCTCATGTTCTTTCCTCCAGCCCATTTTTAAGTGTCTGTTGCCCTGTTGAGCTCATGTTTGGATAGTCATTATGATGAGACCTTACAGTCGTAGCTTCTGACACAGGAGATACAGTCTCCCAGCAAACTCCATAGTCCTCTAGCTCTTACAATCTTTCCACCTGCCCATATATAAGATGTAAATAGAAATTCAAATCTTGGGCAATCCTAAGAACTAGAGACCTGTTTGGACTCTTGTGGAGTAGACTAACATTCTAACAGAAGCTCAGTGCCATCATCACCACGTTAGGAAGACAGAGATGGAAATGGAGAGAGAAGGAGAGAAGAGATTGAAAGAGACAGAGGAAGAAAGAAAGGTTAAATGAACACTGGCTTCCTTCCATTCCCATTCTCAGGGGACAGATGCATGTTGTCCAAGAGCAATAATTTAATTTTAGAGATGATTTTCCTGGTGGTCATGAAGGCTGCTAAGAAGGTGCCAATTTTAGACTTCATCCAAACAACCTTTTGAATCACTCTCACGTAACGTTTCTTCATCACGCTGCCAATGCCTTTCACTTGGAAGCACCGCACAGTTAAGGCAACCACCTGCGTTTCCCTCCCAGCCAATCTACACTGCAGCTCTGTGGCTAGGGACAGGGCTCCTACCTTTCCTGACACTCGGTGTCCATGGGGGAATGAAGACATTGCAGTAAAAACTGGGAGTGATTAAACTAAATAATGTGACATTATGCAATCACATGCAAGAAACCTTTTCTTCCCCACTGCTCTTTCCCTACTAGCTATGAGATTTTCCACTCCCTTCTGAAGAACAGAATTCAGTCATCCAAGAAGCTTTATTTCTGGGCACTGTGAATTTAAGGGTTTACCATGGTCTTCTGGTAACCCTTGTCTTATGGAAATTCGGTAACACAGTAATGAATTACTATGTCTAGGGATAACAGTTGGTACACAAGTATGCATACCTTGATAATTAAAGGGCAAAATCTCTTTGAAGAAAGAGATGCAGGACAAGCAGCCTTGATGTGACTCTTACCTGATGGGTGCATGCTTGCCAGACAGGGAAAGGGAAGTGTCTGTCATCAGTAAGGGTAACTCCGATCCTATGAGGACATTGTTAGTGGTCGGTGTGAAAGTCCTGTGCAGAAGACAGATGTTATTTTAAAATGCCACTTCCTCAGCAGAGCCCTTTCTGGGTCCTTAATACAGGAAACCCTTGCTGCCTTGCACTGCGATTGCACCACATCTGTGGGTTTCTTTGACATTTACTGCTTCCTGCTTTACATTAACGATGTTATATTTGTGTGAATATTTTACTTTGATTACACTACAGGCAGGAGGATGGTCTATGGAAGTGTGGTCTTCTTCACAGTTCCATCAATTTAAAAGTACATACTTATACATATGTGTGTATATGCAGCATGTGTTTATATATTATACAGTTGTACAGACATAAGGATAAAATTCAATATATTTCACATTAATGTTCTTCATAACAGTGTAACGTTTTATCCTTTCGCTAGTAGACTTGATGCTGGGGAAAGGCATATTTTTGGGTTCAACAAAATCACTGAACACTCAGCATTAATAGGTGTATGTCAACTCCCATTTCATCCGTGAAAATCACTGGAGCTGGTTTTGATATTACTATTAAAGAAATGGATTTCTCTAACACTATTGATTCGCCTAGGACAGAGAAATGGGGATATCAGATCTATAAGGACCATTCAACTTAGATTTTCTTGGGAAGAATCGGAAGCTAGATAAGGAAATAGAAAACATTAGGATTGATAGTTACCAGCCAGCATAAAGAATGTCCGTGATCCTGTGTGGGTGGTTGGCCAGTTCAAGGCTGGGGACACTTAGAGTTCTTCCGGTGAACAAATGGTGGTCAACCTGGTTACCTAAGTCAGATACTAGAATCAACTGTAAAAAGTCTACTGTGGAGCATGTATCTGTAATCTCATCCTTCTTACAGGGAGAAGGAAGATAGATTGAAAAACAAAAAACAACAAAAAAAAATCATATATACTTGTGTGCCAACTCACCTAGAATATTCAGTGTGGTAAAGACAAGAGAAACACCACCTGGAAAAAGTGGAAGTTGAGAGCTGACACTTGAAAAAGTAAACGTCTTCTCTCCTACACTGCCTAAATATTTAAAACTAACTAATACATCCTCCAAATGAAATCTGACAATTGCCAAGAGAAAATCAGAAGTGATAATGAATCCGACTGAACAACGTGGTTCTGCGGAAAGAAGACATAGTCTTCCCATGTGTGTCAGTAACTAACAATGTAGCCACCCTTTGTTTTGTAACTAGTAACTAGTAGTTATATGACAAATGATCCCTAACAGCATAATTTAAGCCTTCTTGGTGCTCATATGAAATAATTGGACAAGTCACAGGCAGTTGTTTCGATCAGATTGGCAGGCAGGATGAATCCTTAGATGTGTAACTGGTTTGTTGAGTATCAAATAGGCATATGCCAAGGTCACTCAAATCTCTCTATGTTCCTTATCTCTTTCTTGATAGGCTTAGAATGAGGTACATTTTCTCAGATCCGGCACACAGCTGAGGAATGATGAGACAGTTCTGCTTTCTTAGTGTTGTCCCTAGTATCTAAAATGTCTTCCTTAAAAGTCCCCATTCTGAACTTTGGAGGGGAGAACTGCCTTCTTCCTTTGCATTTGCATTCCTCAGAACCAAGAGTTTGTCTTTGCTATGTCCCTTCTGTAGATAGAGAGGGGATGAAGGCAGTAGCCACGGTAAGCAGGTAGGTTCCTGTTTACATCACCTGATAGATCATTGGTGGCTTAAGGTTATGGAGAACCTACAATTTGTGTCTCCAATTTTAAGTCTTCACTGTCTCGTAAAGAGATGTATAAATCACAGTGTACATCAGCTACCCAAGATGGGCTTGGATTGTGAGAGTAAAATGAAGCCTCGAGTCTCTTCTACTCCTCTTCTGTTCTATATCGTGTCCCATATGGAAAGCCAAGGCACTTAGATTCTTGCAGATCAACATGCTCAGTTAGCAGAGACATTGCAATGCTTTCTCTCCCTGTTCGTGCTGAGATTTTTCCAGATGTAGTCATACTTTTGACCACAATTTCCACTTATGACCTTTGGTTTGTCCTTGCTTCTTGTATCTGGGGTTATCAAGGCAAGGATAGGCACAACTGTGATTCAGCACAGAGGGGTCCATTTGTAAGGGTCGACTGTGGGCTCCCTAACTCCTATTGACTGCATCCTCTTCTCCAGGAGCCAATGCCTTCTCCCGTCTTCCTCTCAAGTGTCCTTTGGGACTGTCCACAATACGTCTTAGGCAGCACAACTCTGATTTTTTTGTGCCTTACTGGAAATAGGCTCAGTGCTGACGGGATCTGACCTATTGGTGGGCGGAGGGGAACAACGGGTCAGTGCTGCGTTTGACCCTTTGTTCTGCAGACTTACTTCATAGCTGAGCAGTCAAATTTTGATTTAAACTTCCTTTTTTTTCCCTAAGCCTCAGATCTGTCCCTTACCTTGGAGCATGTCCCCTTCGCTGATCTCATACATTTTTATTTTATTTGAGACTTGATGCTATGCTTGGATTATAGGGCCTCCATTCTGTAAAGGTTCTGTAACAAATTGTTCTTTTGTACGAATGCCAAATAACTCAGACTAAAAACATATTGGGGGGAAAAAAAAGTCCAGAGGAAAAAAAAATGAAATGAAGGCAAAATTAGGGGTCTGCTAATAAAATCAAAATTTTCTTGACACTTTTAGTCAATGCAAAAATAATTGTGGGACTATAAAAGGATTTTTATGGTCAATTATTCTTGTCTTAGTAAGTATCTATAATCATAACCCCCTCAGAATAGGCAATAATCTTTACAGAGAGAAGTGGGACTTCCCACAGAACTATAAAGAAAGTAAAATGTTATCACATGCATGCATAAAATATATTAATATTGAAAAGTGCTAGGTATAAGGTCGGAGGGGTGGGTACCTCTTTTTTCCCCCCAAACTCAAAAAAGGAAAAAAAAAAAAAAACTCCTAGTCGACTATATTGGGTGGCTGACATCCAATTGATCTGCATTATTCTTAGCTGGCTAGAGCCTATGTATCTAAATGTCCCAGATAATAGGTATTACAGTATTAGGTAAAAAGCCTCTGTGAAGTCTCCAGCCATATCAAGAAGGTAGGATGAGGAGAGTAAAGGAGATTAAGATGACACCAGAGAGCTTTGAATGAGGTGTCATTTTGCATTTAGAGAGACAATGCGGAAAGTTAAGACAGAAGGAAAAAATGGCCCTTTCACACCAGCTGCCCTTAAAGGTTTACAAATGATCTGTTAACAGAAATGAGTTTCTCTTGGGCTTCAGGCACCATTTATTACGCTGGGAGAGAGACAAAGAGGAGAATGGGAAAAATGGCAAATTATGCTTATTTGAAAGCAAAACGCTTCCCATCAGCAACATGATGAAAATATACCCAAGGTGTCAGCCAGATGTTGACATGTTAATATTTTTCATGAGGTCTTTCGCTGGGGAATGAGTATGGAGAACTTTTTGGGTATTCTTCAGAATACGGACTGAAATGCATTGTTAGGCACCATGCCTAGCCTGGGAAATCACCAATCCGATTTGATGATGGAGAGGAAGAGGAAGTGTGTCCTAAATAGGGGGCTTGAACCTCGATTCCCTGGCTGCCTCCCAGACATCTTCAGCTACGAATGGGCTCATCTGATCTCTCCCAGTCAATTTCATCCTGGAAAGTAGCCAGTGGGCCTAGTTCATGACCCAGTGATGTCATTATAATTCATTCTCCCTCACCACAAAGACTTCGGAACTTTCCAATTTACAATGGGCCTTTTTAATAAAGAGGGGTGTCATGTACAGAATTTTAAAGGGTTTCTAATGATTTATCTTTTCTTTCTTTCTGGTACAGTCTCAGAAAAGCTTATCTTATTTGTAAGAAGACTGGGCTATCAAAACCATTTAAAGAATTTAAATCTTTGTTAGAGAGCATGGTATATTCTAGTGGTCAAAAGACGGTGGTGAAAGGGTTAGAGAACACTGTGTCCAAACAAAAACTCATATTCATAAATAAGTGAAAGGACTCTGAAGTGGAACAGGATTAATTAATGTATTAATTAATTAATTATTGTATTGATAATTAATTAATGTATCCTCCTGAAAACTCACGTAGGAATTCTGAGTAGGAAAATGACATTCTTAGCAATGCCATTTGTGTTTTGAATTTGATATTTTACCAGATGAGGGAGGAGCCAGAGGCTGATAGAAATATTTATGAGTCCTTTCTGAGCTTGGACTCTGACGTGTGTCTTTGGTCCTTTCAACACCTCCTGTGGACTGAAAGAAATCCTCACTGATGAAGATCATACGTCGTTCAACACTAGGCAGTAAGAGCCACGCTCTGACCTCACCTCCTTGAATTGGGTTAGCCCTCCATGCTAAAATGAACTTAGCTGAGATGATTCTGTTGATCCCAGGCATAGATCTCGGAGGCCCTGGGTAGTCCAAGCTGAGTGGGTGATCAATGTATCAGTGGACAGCACTGTAATTTAACTTGCTCTATCTGACAGGAGATGTGGGATAGCTAAGGAGAGGCTTTATTTGTAATCTTCTTATCCCCTTATCCTGGAGTGTCTGTGAAGGCTGGGCCCTTCCTACATGCAATCCCAGTTGAGGGTTAATGCTAAGAGAGAGAAATCGCCCTTTTGTGTATCTGGCTATGTGACCTGATAAAGCCTTCTCTGGACACCTTGTAAGCTCTGGCCGCTCACAACCAGAGTCTAGCTTTCTTGAACAACAGCCAAATGTCTTTCTCCTAGACGCTCACTAACAGAAATAACGTGCTGTAATTATAACATGCTGGGGAAAGGAGCCTACTCTATGGCACCCCCCTTTATTCTAAAGTGTAGAAATCCCAACCAGATCTTCATTACCAGACTGTTATTAGTAAGGCACTGAAAGCAAGATGCAACAGGTAGCATGCTACCAGTGCAGATGGGCAGATGGAGAGCCTGACAGGTGGAACGATGAAGGAAACACGAGTGACAGAAGGCTTGGGGTAGAGGAAGAGAAGAAAGGATGAGAAAGGAAAAAAGAGGGAGAAGACAGCAAAGAAGGTGCTGTCATTAGAAATGAAGAAGTTGAATATTTGTAGAGAAAGGGTATCTTGAGTTCTAGTGAAATTCAGGGGAGCGGTTTGTAGAAGGTGGGTTCCCTGTTTTTAACAGACCAAATATTCCCCTGGAATTATCACAGTTGAACAGGACAGGAGTGAGAACCAGGAGGCAAATCTCATCATGGTTGTTGATATGGAGAGCTGGAAAGAACTAAACAACCTCATAGGAAAAAGAAATCTAGTAATGATAATTGTAACAGTAATCATGAAAGCAACTTTCTCCACAATTAAATGTATAGCATATGATGCTATTTTTGTGAACTCTAATCATGGGTTAGATATGTTCACACTTCCACAGATATGTCCAGATATGTATTGTGTAGGTAAGTAGGCCTACATGTACAGAGCCAACTAGCCATTGTACCCAAACACGCTTGACCTCGTATAAGCGTAGATAGACCTGTAAATGTCTATTGCACATTAATCCCTAACAGAAATATTGCTACAGTTTCAATTATACATCTGAGGTTATTTCCTGAGGTCAGATAGCTTACAGAACTCATCTAGGGACATGAGTGCACACACATGTCTGTCAACATCTGTTGGGGGATTGGTGTCAACACTCATCACAGATACGAGAATATATACATGATAAAATCCTACATAAAATAGCACAGTTTCACCTAGAACTTATATTCATATCCTCTCCCGTAATCTAAGTCATCTCTACATTAGTTTTAATGTATAATTTAACGTACATATTATACTGTTTAGGGAACAGTGAGGGAAGAAGACTGTGTGTTCCATATCGGTGCATTTTTTCAATGACTTTAATTCAGGCTTGGATAAATCCACAGACGTTAAAACCACGTACAAGGAAGGCTGACTGTATTCCTAAGTTTTGATCATGATACACTGAATTAAACATGTGCACCTCTCTATAGAGTCAATACACATGGAAATAGGATGAAAATAGTGGAAAAAGACAACATATTCAGCGAAGGAAGACCTAGTTGTGAAAATTTATTAGAAACAAGCTCTGCAAGTGCTTCATATGCCACTTGCAAGAGAGGGTATTCTGCTCTATAGGCATTAGGAGAGCAATCGCAAGGCAGTAAGATTGGGTCCATGGTAGAAATGGAAGTTACTCTACCAGGGGAGGATGAGATTCAGATTGGGGGGGGGCGGTCTCATGCGATAGGATGAAGTATGCTGAATTAGTAAAAGAAGCAAACAGAGCTATGAATTCTTTCCGGAAGCCTGGCAGAGTATGGATATGGTCAAAGGATGCTATGTGCTCACATGTAATATGTGAACAATTAATCCACCTAATGGGGTAGACAGAATTAAAGCCCTTCTGTAAGGGAGCTGGTGAGGAATTTTTCATTGATTTTAGTAGTAACCAAGTCACGTATTTGCTTTTATTATATTTGAGAAATGAATTAAACTCAAATAATAAGGAAATTATAATACCCAGGTACTTGTGTTTGTTAGCCAAAT
The DNA here is from genome assembly GCA_026225945.1 of Cricetomys ansorgei. Classification (NCBI taxonomy): domain Eukaryota; kingdom Metazoa; phylum Chordata; class Mammalia; order Rodentia; family Nesomyidae; genus Cricetomys; species Cricetomys ansorgei. The sequence continues at coordinate 6,083,491 of JAMJFZ010002927.1, read as the reverse complement.
ATCAATGACATATTTAGGTCCAAAGTTTCACTCAGTTGCACAAAAACAGCATGATCTGAATTAATGAAACTTATGTGCATCATAAGACTATGTAAAGGAGGGACATAAACTTGAACTTAGATACTTGACAGATAACTCAGAGCAGAGGGAACAGAGTATTGTTTACCTGTGAGCTTTCTCATGTACACCTGTAGGAAAGAGCTCTGAGAAGAACTTCCAGAGGACCATGGAAGAGCTGACACACAAAAGGTAAACACTGTGACTATTTCTTGGCAGGGAACATAATGGACACATGTAATAATCATCTACATGTTATCCCTTGTTTGCTCTGTGTCATGCTGGACAACATTATTAGGATCCGTTATGACAACTTTCAGCTATTAGGTTGAACATTTTAATCACTGTGAATCTACAAAGGTAAAATGAGTTCCCTTCATCAGAAGTTGTTAATCTCCGCTCTAGGTAAAGGCAATCATATAATACACCCACAGAGTAAGATTTGAATATCTGGTTGGTAAAAACGATAACAGCACAGAATTATGGAGAAATTACTAGATACCAGCCACTGCTTCATGTATACCACGTGCTGTCTCAAAGAACCTAACACCTCTCCTTTGAGGTTACAAAGTTCTTCCTTTATCACAGATAAGGCTAAGAAAACTACGAGGAAATCACAGAGCCAATATCATTTAGCTCTATCCTTTTAATGACTACTCTCTGCTGTATCTTAAGTTAGCCACAGGAAGAGACTCCAAGGTCAGTTCAAATTCTAATGAGCATTGATCTTGGACATTACATTTCATGGGGTTAGAATAGTTGTTTAGAATCTGACCAGGGTTCAAACCTGTATTCTTTCCTAGTTACTAATGCAGACCCTTAGGTGATATATTTATTCTCTCTGAAGTTCATTTTCTTCATCTGTAAAGTTAGGGTCACAGTGTTTAATTTATGGCAATTTGAAGATTAAATAAGTTAATGTACGCAGTGCCTAAGCATGTCAGCTAGCACTGCTTATGTCATTAACAGGGTGTAGCTACTACTTTAATGCCCCGACTCATAAAATATTATTAGGGTAGCAGCACCCTGAACTACATGACACACTTATCTGCACCTGCATCAGAAAATTTTTTTGAAGATTATTGAATTGAAATCAGGGTTAGAATCTTCTCTGAGAATAACCATTTGGTTTTGTGCTTCAACCTCTCATGCAGTACAGTAAGCAATCAATATAAAAGCTAAGGCCAATCCAGAAAACTTATTTGAAATATATATATAAGAGGAAAAATCATTTAGAATCAGGAATAAATGGAGGCAAACAAATCCACTAGTGTTGGCAAGACCAGGTGGTTCAAAGAGAGACATAGATGGTGAATGAGTATACAAGAGGAAATTTGGTCAACAAGTTGTTTTTAATCACAATCCACTGGGCTCGTCATCAACAATGTCAACACCATCCTTACCATTACCACACACACTATCACCATCCCAATCATCGTCACTACTGCCGCCACCACCACCACCACCACCACCATCACCGCCACCATCAGCACCACCACCGTGACCAGCACTACCACCATCAGCACCACCACCACCACCATCAGCACCACCACTGCCACCACCATCACCCACCGCCACCACCACCACCATCACCACCACCGCCACCACCACCACCACCATCAGCACCACCACCGTGACCAGCACCACCACCAGTCTCTAATTACTCCTGGCTCCCCATCTTCCTCCAATTATCATGGTTTTCTACTCCCTTCAGAAGAAATTCTTGAAAACATTTGCTCATAATTACTGTTTGTACTTCCTAACATATTAATTCTTTGAAAATTCACCTCTGTCTTTCACAATCTTTTCACTTCTACTCTCTTTCTCTCTGTGTATGTGTGTGTGTGTATGTGTGTGTGTGTGTATGTGTATGTGTGTATGTGTGTGTGTGTGTGTGTATGTGTGTGTGTATGTGTATGTGTGTGTGTGTGTGTGTATGTGTATGTGTGTGTGTGTGTGTGTGTGTGTATGTGTGTGTATGTGTCTTCTTTAATTGTTTACTAAATTTTGACATCACAGATGATGCTGGTTCCACATAATTTACATCATAAAATTTATAAGGAGCCAGGTCTTTAGCTAAAAATTCAATATAAGTCTGGAACCTCCCTACTTCTGGACCTTTCTGTGGACATTTAATCATTCGAATTGGATTTCAGTTTCCTAGAGTAGACATGGGTGACTAGGCTAATGGCTCTGACAAAGTCTATGGATGATGATGGATTCCCACTAGGAAGGAAATACATGGTATGATAAACACTTGACAATCTTCAGGAAGAAAATTCCCAGAAGCGATAGCACACAAAGTATCAATATAAGCTTATCATTCAACCCACATAATTCCTGCAGATCAGCAACCAGTGATTATAGGACAATCCACAGGCGAGGTAAGCCAAGTTAGTGAGTGATCCAGGAAGATCCAAAATGAGTTGTAAAACTTAACTCATATTCTGTCAAAGATATGAAATGACTTGAATTAAAATGTGATTTCTGTGTTCTAGGATTCAGTCTAAAGTGGTCTTTAAGTCCAAGTTGGTCATTTTTATCATTGAATTTACCAAAAAAGTATTCTTTATCCCCTCCTCTTTCAGTGACTGTTACCCATGTTTGGCTATGGCTTACAGGAGGTGTTGGAGACACAGGGCACAGGTACTCCCCATGTCCTCATCAATACTGCACGCTACAATGAGGAGACGATCATGAAACACACATGAAACCCATGGCAAGCTCATCTCTTAGGTTCCATCTTTAAAACTTGCAATAAAAGTCTGTAACCATCAGAAGCAAAGGTCTTAATCCCAGGTTTCACCGCAACCATTAGTTTCTTTACGATACATATCAGCTGTTCTTGTGCATGCCCTTCCCAACCTGGCAAATTGAAGTGAGCATGGTAGGAATGAGAGGATAATGAAGTACAGGAACCTTTGAAGGTATCTGGGAAAGGAGCGAAGAGCAGAATCTTAGTAGTGCTCAAATCAAAGTGAGCCACTGAGATGCTTTGCCTTCCACAAAATTGACTGGAGATGTGAACAGTGCCCAGAAATCTGGATTCTTATCCCTGTCTTAAACCTTGTCAAGTGGCGATACAAGACTCTGGCTTTGCTATGTTCTGTCTTTTCTACCCACTCTATCATATATATCATACATATATATACACATATATGTGCATATATATGTCTATATACATATATATATGTATAATCACTTAGAATGTATAGGGTTCTGTTTTACAGATATTACATACCTACCCAAATTATCCTTTAAATTTGTTAGATGATTCTTGCGTACTTACATAATTTAAAATTTTAGGTTTTGCTGAGGTTTTGAGGATCGCTTATCAACCTCTATTCACTCAAAGGATATCTTCACAGCACTGAACTGCAAGAAAAGGGTGGCAGACACTAAATGGGAGAGAGCTTGGCTTTTAGAAAAACACACATCGAGCTGTTTACACTACTTTTTCAAAAAGTTTCCATCATTGAAAATTCCCTTCATGGATGTTACAGTGACAGTGAAGTCTCCTGAATTGAATTTAGCTCTTTCAACATAATTTGATGCTCTTGTTTATTATGATCTATAAATTCTTAAAGCCTACATTAAACACTTGTACCCAACACAGAATAAGACAAATGGTCACAGCACATGGGGTTATCAATACATTTGAGATATTTATGTTTGGGAGAGTCAGACATCCTGACTTTGTGTTTATAGATACTCATGTTTATGTTAAAATAATGTATACACAGTAAGTGTATGTGCATATGGACAGTGCTTCATTACGTCTTTTATTGTACATGGGAAGATTTATTATGTGAAAAGAACAACTTCCTATCACTAATTTTCTACCATTTCAAACAAGAAAATTCTCATCATTATCCTCACTATTATCTTCAAGCAAACTTATTCGTGAGGACACTACCAGCTTTGGAGGTATGAAGAACTTTTTATAGTAAAATAATTTAAAAATGAGTCCATTCCCAACAAAGCACATTTTTTTTTTCCTGAATAAAATAGCTTTTAGTGTACACAAAATGCATATAAGTAAGAAAAATTAACCACAGACTATGTGAATAGCCAGGGTTGTCAGAGCTGGTGAGGAGGAAACATGTCAGAAGCAAGGGAATTCTTCTGAGTTCGCTGTGTGTTTGTGTGTTTGAGGAATTGTTTCAGAGCGGAAAAACACTTAATTTGACTTTAAGGAATGGCAGACCTCTGGTTGTGGGGTGAAGAAAAAAAATCTTCAGAGAGAAAGAAGAAACAAGGTCTAGGAAGATGCTTTGCAAGCTCGAGGACCTGAGATCAAGCCCAGAATTCTGGTTAAAAGAAGTAAAATCAAGTATAGTAATGTACACTTGTAATCTAAAGTGCCTGAGGACCTCCAAAAGCCCACGTGTGCACATGAATATACATGCATATATATTAAAATAAGAGAAAACAGGAGAGAGATTGAACACACAGAAAGGCAAAGATAGATATATAGATGTGATGATAGATAGATGATAGATAGATAGATGATAGATAGATAGATAGATAGATAGATACATACATACATACATACATACATACATACATAGATTGTCATAAAAGTTTACTTTTAGTTATGTTTAAAATTGTTTTGTTCATTCTTGGGTGAAGGGCTGCCTAGGCCATGGCATTTTTATTATCTGCAGGTGTAGGTGTTATGTTAAAAATGTTTGATTGCTCATGATCTGCATGTGCTATCAATAGAACACCTGAGGAGCTTAGGGATCAATAAAAACCCCTGAGATGAGATGTCAGGATTCCACTGTCCAGGATGGCACTGGCCAGGATAGTGGTTCCCTCTGCTGAGATCTGGCAGGATTTGTGTCTATGAAAATGCCTCCATGTCTTCCTTGCTGAGCTGCCACTGTAGGGGTACTACTACAAGCAGGGCCTGCAATAGAGGAACATGGTATCACACCAGCTTACATTCAATGTGGAGACAGGGAAGAATGAGAAAGAAACCCCACATCTCAGAATATGATAAAGTACCCTCAGGGCAGCTCCCAGAGGACAGAGATAATATATATGCAAAAATAATTATAGGAGTCTCCTGAAGAAAGCTGGGAGAGAGAGAAAGGAAATAAACCTCTATGAAGAGAAAAGTCTACAAAGTTAATAAATAAATGAAAAATAAAGCTCTGGGTAAGACCCACAGAACAGAGGCCTTTAGAGAAAGAGAAAGAAATTTTCATGGTTAAAAAAAAAAAAATTCTAACTGCTTTTCCTGATCATGGAGTCCAAATTCCCTCTGGCAGTAGTCAGGGCATGGGGAATGGAAACCAGAGCCTATGCTTCTAGAAACTGAGTTTTTCTGATGGCTTTTTGTGTGTGTGAAGCCCAAGTGGGTCTTGTGTTTGAGGTCTATGAAGACGATTGCATGTTTCCCCATAGCAGTGGTGAAAAAGAATGTCAAACCTCCAGAATGCTTCATCCAGAGAATCCTACCACTGGCACAGGGCCCCCTGATGTGGAAGCAGGGAGGAGATGGGAGAGGGAAGAGGAGCTTGGACCCAGGAAGCAGCTTAATTACCAGTTTTCTGGGTTTTTTTTTTTTTTTTGTTGTTGTTTGTTTGTTTGTTTTCTGCAAACCTCACTAAGAGAAAGACAAGCAGGCCAGATACTGGTGAAGCAGTCCTGACAAGACACATCTGTTATGGTGAGGAGAACTCAACCCCACTAGGGAACCCTTCCTGCAGACGAGATTCACCTGGGATGATGATGAGACAAGCACTTGTTAAAAGAATCAGGATTAACGGTTGCTGCATTGTGAAGAAGTCTTTGGAATGTTCTACCGAAAGCATAAACTGACCTGTTATTTCTCCAACATACCACACTCTCCTTTAAAGTCTAGAAAGTGTTTCCTCAGGGTCAGCACACAGGAACTGTCTTCAGAACTGGCTGAGGTTGTTTCTCATGCTGGCAACCAAACTTGGTACTGTAAGAGTCACGCAGGTGGTACTGGTTTTGAAAGCAGGGAGGGTGTTTTGGAGAACAGCTGAGGCTTGGCACTGTGAGAGGCCGGGAAAGGCCGTTGGTAAAATCGCAGCCTCAGTAGCAGTTCAAAGTCCACACTGAAGCCGTCAGGAAGAGAAGTTGAGGCTTGGCATCATGAGGAGAGTCCAGGAGAGGTCATTGGTGAAGGTGCAGCCTCAGTGGCAGTTGAAGGCCCAGACTGAAAGGGTCAAGCAGAAAAGTTGCTGCTTAGCACTGTGAAGAGAGCCCAGGAGAGACTATTGGTGAAAGTGCAGCCCAGTTGCAGCAAGGGATCCCAGCAGTGTTGGCAAAGCCAGTGCCATGGGACGACCACCAGGGTCAGAAACAGCAGTGGATAGCAGTCACTCAGAACCTGGGCACAAGCTGTGTGTATTCTTTTACCTGCACTTGGGGATCTTTTCCTCCTGTAGGGTAGATGTAGGGTTTGTTCCCAGGCCTGCTCCATCTTCTTATTCCAACTTGTTTGTTTGGTAATGCTGGGGGGCCTGCTCTTTTCAGAGGGAAGGAGGTGGGACCGGAGAAATGAGGGAGCTGGGAGGCATGCAGGGAGGGGAGGCTGAGGTCAGGATATACTGTATGAGATTAAATTTCAAAAAAGAAAAAGAAATAAAAAACCTTATGTCATGGTACAGCAGGAACTAAGTCAAGGCAAACTATGATAAATTAGCAACGTGTGCTACAATCTAGAGCAGCTACTAAGTAACAACATTGAAGAATGACAATATTAACTTATAAAGAAAACAAGAAAAGAAAAGAGAATGCAAAAGTTGGGGAACAAGTGCAATGACAAAAGATTAGGAGAGTAAATCATGTAAGTGAGTGAAACATATACCATGGAAAAGATACAGATGAATTTTAAGAAGACCCAAGTATATGCTCTTTATAAGAAATATGCTTTAGTTGCTCAGTGATGCCTCATGCCTTTAATCCAAGCACTCAGGAGGCAGAGACAGCCAGATCTCTGTAAGTTTGAGGCTAGCCTGGTCTACAAGAGTGAGTTCCAGGACAGCCAGAGTTACAACAGAGAAACCCTGTCTTGAAAAAGACAAACAAAAAAAAAAAGTTATAAAGAAATATGCTCTAAGCACAGACCGGAAGTAAAAGCTACTCTTACACCTGAATTGCTAACAATACCTTAATTCGTAAAATTCACAGGAATCCGTGCAAATTTATTCCCATAAAACCCGACTGAGTAAATGGATTCATCAGATAGACCCACACAACTATGGAGACACTCTAGTATGCTACCTGATATAAAGGAAAATACACACGAGTCAAAGAAAGAGACAGAAGTTGGAGCCCATTACATTTCACAAATGCTTTGTGAATTAAACCAGGTCAGACAGCCACATGGATCTGAGCTGTGGCCTCTCCAAAGCTTGTCAATTAGAGGTCCTTAGGCTTAACACTGCAAACAGCTTCCTCACTAACCAGCCTGCAATTTTGCCCGTATCTATTTTCTTCTACCTTGTTATCGAGAAACATCTAAAACTGCGGATAGATTTCCATCCATATTTATGTTCTATAAATCACAGTGTGTTTTGCCCAAAATAGTTTCTGACTTATGGAAAACCAAGATACTAGCTTTTCGAGTTTGTTGGGTTGGGCTGAATTTAACCAGCAGAGTGTAAAGCATTTAATTGGGTTGGTTCTTATACTTTTTATTCCTTGCGGCAAAACAAGAAAAAATGTTGCAGGCTTCAGAATTACTCACTAGTTTTTGTCTTCTTAATCTAGAGAAAGCTAATATCTTGACATTGTATTCTTATCTGCAAAATCAGACAAATGATGCTGTCAGAGACTGTTGACTAAGAATTAAAAGACATTAATTCTTGCCATGTTTCTTGTTTAAATTTAAATTTTATTTTTAAATTATATATATGTATGTGTGTAGGTATATGCATTAAGAATACAAGTGCCAATAAAGGCCAAAGGTATCAGATTCCCCCAGACGCTGGACCTACAGGCAACTGGGGGCAGTCAGTCGTAAGAACTGGGAACTGAACCCAGGTCTTTTGGAAGAAAACTGTACGTTCTTTAATGCTGAAGTATCTCTCTAACCCTGGCTTTCTTCTATAGTATGAGAACCTCTGATTGTAGCTGGGTACATGGCTTCCCAGAATAAATACTTCAAGGTCCAGTCTCTCTTGTAGGTAAATAAGATGAATGAGCTGCAAAAAATGTGTATGGGTAATTCCCACACACTATCTCTCGCCTTCCAGTTGTGATACCTGGAATCCAGATGAGAGCTTGGGGCTTGACCTGCCCTCTACCGCCCTATGGTGTATAGAACAAGTGAGCCAAAGGCTCCTGATTTAGTGAGACTTGGAAGAATAAAACCATAGTATGGTGTCTGGATGTCAGCTGGGGCACATTTATTTATACCTCTCTTCGTTTGAGCTTCTCCTATTGTCCTAAATTATGAACCAAAATAGTGGTAGCCTGATACGTTTTCCAATAACTAGATAGGGTAGTTACCTTGTACAGTGTCTGGGGTAGCATTCCTGCCAAACACAGGTCACGGTCCACTATTATTTTTCTCAAATTTTAACTTACCCAATTAGGCTCCCTCAGCAATATTGCCAGAGTCCCAGTGCTAGTTAGAAAATATCTTCATTTCCTATTTTCGAATGAGGCTTATTTATGACATCCATGCATTAAATTCTCTAGACTACTCTTTTTCGTAAATCCTTGTGACGACCGGGGTTAACTTCCTTCTGCGGACTCTTCTAAATATATTTGACTGCTTCCCCAAGAGCACTCTTTTCATTTTGTTTGCGATTTCAGTTGTAAATTAGAAAATATATCTCACTAGACACTTAGAGGAAGAAAAAGCCGTGTCCTTAAAAAGCCATGCGCGGCACAGCATCTGCACAATACAGTTTATGAAATAATCACACTTTGTTTTAATCAAAGCAGACAAAATTAGACTACAGACAGCTTAAGCCTGAACATACAGGAGCCAGTGGGGAAATGCCAGTTTAGTCCTTACAAATTATGTTTATTACTATTGTTGTTGTTATTGTTGGGAGGGATTATATGTACTTTCATTTACCTATTTCATTTACTTATTCATTCATTCAATCAATCGTTCATTCCTTCACTCGTTTTGAGACAGGGTCTCATGTAGCCCCGACTTCCCTCGAGCTTACCACATAGACAAGGGTAGCCTTGAACTTCTGGGCTTCCTGCCTCTTAACTCCCGAGTGCCAGCACCACAGGCAGGCAGCACCAAGTCTGTTTTATGCAGGGCTGGGGATCAAACCTGCGGCATTGTCTGAGTTGCATCCACCATCCCACCCATCTCTGTTACAGCCTTTCCTGATCTTATTTCCCAGGGAAGTTTTCTTGAGTTTCGACGCATCACAGATCATTTCCTTACTTTTGAACACCATCCTCTTTTTTTTTTTTTAAACTGTCATTGTCTTGCCTCCTTATTTGGATCTTGACTTATGGCTCCTTTCCATAGATGATGCAAAATGCAAATAAAGTCTAAAACAGCAGAGTAATTGCAGGAGCAGAGGAATTGGCAGCAAGGCAGCTTCCCTGCCTTAGGGACTTCATCTCCAGCCCCTCCTCTGCCCTCTTAGGGGCCTGCGTGGTGAACTTGTTAAGGAACACACAGCATAGAAGGGCCCTAAAATTAATCTCCCCGGCTGCATTAGGGAACACTTCGCTGACACGTGCTGTCCCTGTCAGCCCTAATAAAGAGATTTTTACCTGTATTTGCCTATTCAACACTTCAGCCCCTCAGCCAATTTTGGAAATTATTTCTGATTTATGGCTCTCTCTCAAGCAGGTGTCACCTTGCCTGTCAATTACGCCTCAAAGCAAATGCTAAGTGAATGCTGGCTGGTGAAATTAATAAGGGAAACCTTTACTCAAAAGCCTAGAAAGAAGCTTGTACAGGGGATCACTCAACCAGGCAGTCAGGCAGAGGCTGCCTGTGCTGTTTTTAAGTGGGACAGAGGGAGGTGGATAGTTCTATGCCACAAGGAGCTCTAAGAATTTTTGCCCCTCCAGCCTTTAAGACTCAGCCCTTCAGGTGCTCAAAAATCATCATCACAGGACTCTGAGATGGGACTTGGGATCCTGGTTTCCTTTGCTGACAAATACAGACTGTTCACTTTCAGTAGAGACCCAAGAAATGCAAAGGGGGTCTAGATACTTCTCTTTTTCTTTTGGTAACAATAAATCGTAAAGTTATTGTTATTACCATAACAATAAATAATTTATTTACCATATAAATTACTGTCACCTTGGTAATTCTTTCGAGGACTTGCAATCATATGGTCCGCACCAGGTGACAGAAACCTCTAGGAAGGATTTACAAGCTGCCTTCAGTAGTGCTGGCACCTGATATTCATCCCACTGGTGTGTGTTCTGATGTGTGCGCATGCGTGTGTGGAGGCTCACGTGAGTGTATATACATATGTATAACAGGCACAAGGCCAACAGCAGGTGTCTTACTCTGTAGCTATTTACCCTGTTTTAATTGTCTCTCACAGAGCCTGGACACGGCAGACAACCTAGTCCGGCAAGCTAGCAAAACCTGGGTTCTTCCTGATGCCTGATTCCCCAGTGCTGGGATAATAGGTGTGCACCACAACACCAAGGTGGGTGCTGGGAATCAAACTTGGGTCTTCGTGCTTGCAGAGCAGATGCTATCTGTGTGGGCCATCTCCTCAGATTTCTAATCTTCCATTATAAAATGGGACAGAGAGAGATGGTCACTGCCAGCTATTAGGTGGCAGAGTCGCTTACTGGTGGTTCAGATAAAGAACTAAAAAACATAATGTCTGACCTCTTTTTGTCACCCCTAAATATGTGGCCCATGCCTCTCATTTCATGTGTGGTCTCCATATTACCAAGGAACCCAATATACTGTCTGTGTAGGAGGAATTGAAGCAAAGGCCTGGAAGTCTTCCTTGTTAGAACAATTGCCCCACTTCAAATTCATCTAGATTTAAAGTTTTGCTAATGGCAGATGAGATTTTGAAGGAGAGTAACTTTGGGGATAGATGTATAGAAAACAAAGCCAGTTATGCAGACGGCCATTCAAGTTGTATAACTCACAAAATGAAGTTGGCATGAACAAGAAGGACAATGACAGATTTAAGCCAACAGCTACCACGGTCCTCCTCGGAAGGTTGTTCCTAGTCCTTGAACCACAGCTTTCTCAGTCTGAGGAGAGATTTTACATACTGGATACAAATTTTGTATACTGAATACAAAAAAATACAAATACAAATGATTTTGGACTGAATACAAATATCAATCCTTTCTCCCTTTGGAGAAGGGAAATACTACATAGGATGTCTGTGGGTTCACCAGTGTCTGCTAGGGTACATCTCTGATAAAATGTCATCTTGCTGTTCACAAAAGACTGTGAATTCGTGTGAAAACTGCACAGCTAATAGGCAAAGGTCTGCCAATGCCACAGAACGTACTATTTCTGTTTATTCCTGGAATCACAGATTTTGTTTTCCTTAGAGAAGACTCCTTTGTCTACAAATAGAATGTTCTACGGATACTTCCAGGACAACATACAACTTCCACACATTGTGAGGCTGAAATACCTACCTTTGGTGTAAACACTAGCTCTGAGGCAAAAGAGCATGATAAAGAATATAAAACTTCAAAATTTCATGAAGTCTTATATCAGAATTCTCTTATAAGCCTTATGATCTCTTAAAATCTTATAAATAGTTCAGCCAGTCAAAGGCTAGGTTTGGTTTAGTTTTCTTTTAGCCAATATTCACACCTAAATATTTTCTCAGAACATTTCTCAAGTGTTTTGGGAAGAGTTTATTTTTCATCACTGGAGAGAACATTTGAAGTCAGACAAGTTCCTTCGTAATCACGGTTCCCACGATTACGTGGCTGAGCCTAGATCAAAAGCTGTCCTTGTGACTCCCATGCCTGTGTGGTGGGTGCTTACTGTTAATTGTCAAATTGACAAAATCGAGAATCACCAGGATACGAGGGATTATCCAGATTACATCGCTTGATGTAGAAAGACCCATCTTTACTGTCAGCGGAACCATTCCAGGGGCAAAGGACGCTGGGCTGCCCAATATGCAGAAACTGAGCTGAGTACTAACTTAACTTCACCACTGCCTGTTTCCTGGTTACCGATGTCATGTGACCAGTTTCCCGATGCGCCTGCCGCCTTGACTTCCACACAGTGATTGCCTATACACTGAGCTGTGAGCTAAATTCAACCCTTTCTCCCTTAAGTTACTTTCGTCAGGGTATTTTATCACAACATGGGAAAAGAAAATAAGACAGCCTGTGTACACAGAGAGCAAGAACAGAGCCACTTGGAGCCTGACAGCTCCTCCCTACAATCGTAAGTAGTAGGGAAGGATTATTACAAAATAGAGAATGAAAATGATAATCATGGAAACTTTTGTAGGTGGTTAGGGCATACACACAGCAGCCCAGGAATTTGTGAATGAAATATGTACTGCTTAGGGATGGTGATTTCAAAAACCCTTTAACCATTTTTTTTTTCACATCCGATGCTATTTATCAATGGAGATAGGAAAGGGTTAAATATATCCCGGGAGGTTTCACAGCTTTGCACTTAGGAGACCAGCAACCACCATTCTCCAGTCATCAAAACTGAGCATTTTAGTGATGAATGCAACAATCCTTTGGAAAGACTCCACTGAAGATAGAAAATCTTGACTTTTAAAAACCAAGAGGCGGTTTTCTCATGTGTTTCTAAAGCTGTAAACTCTTCCCACGTCTCCCCTCCCCTACCTTGTCTAACAGGTTCCTCCACAAGTTTGTTCCCTGCCAGGACTTTGTTATTCTTCCCTGAGATGGACAGTGTGCTAAGAGTGGCTGCCTGTAGAGTCAGTAAGCTTCTGAGCCATGCCTTTGTAACCTCCACCCATTCATACCAGAAACAATATCCAAGCTGGAGAAATTGTCTCTGGAGATGGCTCTTCCCACCACTCTGACAGCTTCAGTTTGGGATGTTGGTGGGTTCTTTGTCTCCTCGATGCTTGTAACAAGCCAGTCTTCTACTTGCAAGTTTAGTTTTATGCACAGATTAACTGTAATCTGGTTGCTAGGAACTCAGAGAGCCCCAGGCTGCTGGCTGTATTATGTCATCTCACAGACCTTTTACCTCATGTTCACCTGTAGAAAAAGAAGGGGGGGGGGCGGAAGGGGATAGAGGTAGCAAGAGAGAAAAAAATGGTACAAAAAAGAGGTACAGAGCATTTCAATTCCTGTTTCTTCAAGCCAGGATTGTTCCTGCCTTAGGGTCTTGTAGTTACTTATCCCTGCTCTGCTTGGAACAGATTACCTCTCACCTCTGGAGTCTTGGGTCAAGTGGGGCTTCTGCTGTGAAGTCTAACCGGATCAACCAGTCTAAAGGAGCTCTGGGTATCTGGGTCTATTCTCCAAAGCATCCTGTTTTATGCTATTCTGCTATTCCATCACAGCTCAGAATCCAATTTCTATTGTTTACCTTTTGTCAGTTTCACTACAAGGTAGACTCCCAGAGAAGAAGAATCATACCTAGTTTTGGAAGGTGGAAAGAGCATTCAGTTCCTGGAGTGTGTGATCCATACTGCCACAGTCACTATCGTGGCTCTTGTGCCCTTTCTTGTTCTTATGTCTATTTTTATATACACAGAATAAACATGATTATTATGTAATTACAGAGTACATGGGGCCATGACTTGAGGTCACAAGTTTGTACAGTGCAGCTGTTGTCCTGTTTGCAAATTCCATGACCTCAAAATGACAGTGTTAGGGGGTACCACAGCACCCAGTACAAAGTTGGGAGCCTGTTTCCCCCCAGTGCATGTTCTTAAACACTTGGGTCACTTCGTTCTCAGTTTATTAGCACAGTGGCTTGATGGACTCCAAATCTTCCTTTAAGAAGCAAAGCCTGAGATGGAAGGAATATGTATTTTTATGTGCCCTCTCATATCCTGTCTAATGGGGTGCTTGAACTATGGGATGCCTGTACCTAGAAGAAAGTAAGAGGTGAGAATCAGCATTTTGCTAGTTCAGCCTCCATCTGGGTTTCTGTTTTTGGCCTCAGTCTCTGCTTCAATAGTCTAGATCTTTACTAATTAAAAGACTGGTGTTAACTTCTTGCATGACGTGTGGAAAAGTTCTGTTTCACTGATGGAGCCCCACTGATACAGCTCAGAATCCAAGTGTGTAAACCAGGTTCCCTGGGCCTCCATGTTCTGGCTGTCTCCCCAGCTGTCATAATAACTCTCTACCTCCTGTCCTCTAGGACGATAAGGAGAAGTCTCATTTGAAATAATTCTATTACAAGTTAAAATATACAATGTCTTGATATTAAATAACAGAAATACTGGTGTGAATTTGAAGATAAAAGTGCAAAGAACTCAATGTCAATATTCTCTAGCCAGGCCTTAAGAAACCATCCCTGCAAGTTTTTAAAACAGGACTCACAACATATTTCTTAGAGATATGCTTATTATAAAACAGCTAAATATATGTATGTATATGATTAAGGATGGAGATATCAAGGAATAGGAAAAGGAATTTTGCCCAGCAGTATATCACTTCACAGACTTGTGTGCATCCCCAGAATTGAGCCAACCAGCCTCCATGGTTTTACAGTCAGAAGTACAATAGCACAGCAAAGTTCAAGGTGCCTTTGAGTTGCTGCCTCTTGAAGCCACGGTACACAACTGCATCACACTGCAGCTCCTGAACTGCTGGCCAGGTGGTGACCCCAACAAACCTGTCTATGAGACTGCAGAAGGCTCTCCAGAAGCTTACAGTTCTGTGAATAAATATTTTGAACAGCACACAAATGAAGTAAGCTTTGATATTTCTCCCATTGGATACGAAGAGGTACCCGAACGAAATATTGCTTAAAGAATAACAGAGACTCTATGAAAAGAGTAGAAGTCACAGGAGGTATATGGTACTTTCATTTCTGTACACACACACACACACATACACACATACACACACATACATAATGGATTATATGTGCATGCTTACACACAGGGGACACGACTGGCTGGTCATGAGTAAAATAGGCACATTTCACAGGCAGCAAATGTTCAATAAAACCTTTGTATATCCTCCAAAATTCAATCTGCCAGTGATTTTCATGGGTTGAGTCAGCCAATGTTATTAGCAAATTGTGTAGTTAACCTCATGCAAAAATTTTATTGCGACAGTATTATTTGGTACTTATATATCAGAAACCTGGTGGTATTAAAGCCCCTGCTAGGCTTTTGAAAGGAGAGGCTAGAGTTTTAAAGCATGTTTACAGTTAACTGGAATTATCACCCATCAGCTTCCTTTTTAATTAGGGGCGGAAGTGAGTTGGTATTTCTTTTTTTTTTTTTTTTCTTTCCTCTCCCAAGAGGGCACCATGGACAAAGATCTGATCCATCATACCAGTTCAGAAATATGTCATTTTTCTCCTTGAGCTAAAATGCCTCCCAGCTGCTCCTGTCCTAAGCCAAACAAATCTCACATAGTTATGAACAAGCGATAGGAAGCCATTCCTAGCTGACATTCTGGTACGAGTGTCAGGCCGAGTGCTCAGGCTGGCATGAAATAGCCAGTGAGAGATGGAAAATGCCACCAGGACAGCACAAGGGCAGAGTCTCCTCTCTGAGGTCGGGACTGGAGAAGAGGAAAACACTAGCTCTAGCGAATGTGACCTTCACTGGACTACACATCCTGCGATCGCATGCAGTCGCAAAAGTAGAATTTCATTTCTTGTTGCATATTGTGCATCTACTAGCAGTGATCAGAATCTCACAGCATTAGTCTCTGATATTCAAAGACCAGTTAGTTACTGTAGGTCAACTGAGAGTTCAGGAGCTTAGCTAGAGAACTGTCAAAGGCTTTTGCATTTCAGCATGTAGCCAATAAGGCCCTGAGTTTAAGTGGGCCTTCTTGCTAACCTTTCACAGTCGTCACATGAGATTTCAGAAGTCTTAAAGAAAATATTTTTTCCATTTATTTATTTATTTATTTACCCACTTATTTATTTATTTATTTATGTGTCTGCACATGCCACAGACACAGAGAGCCTACTGGGCTCAGAGAACAGCCTTCTGGAGTTAGGACATTGGTTCTTGGGATGGAACTCTGGTCATCAACCGTGGAATCAGGCAGTTACCCATTATGCCACCTCATCGTCCCAAGCAAAATAATTTTCATTTTTAAAAATCATTTTACGTATTTATCATTTTTATGTGTGTGGGTATTTGTCCGCATGTAAGCCTGTGCATCTCATGAAAGCAGTTCTCACAGAAGCCAGAGGAGGCATCAGATCCCCTGGACCTGGAGTTACAGGTGGTTGTGAGCTGCCATGTGAATGCCGGGAATCGAACCCAGGTCCTCTGGAAGAGCAGCTAATACCTTTAACCACTGAGTCATATCCTCAGACACACACAGAAGACCATTTTTTAAAGAGCAATTTCTATTCAAACTAGGTCAAGTTAGTTCTGAAGCAGAATACAGTCGTAGAAGTTGGTTAAACCATGACCTGTTTTGCTCTTCCTACTATCTCAGTAAAGACTAAAAAGTGCATTTGTTTGTCTCATTCTAAGATTTGCATTTTTAAAATGGTGTTGACTATTTTGACTATTTGTTTTAAAAAAAATAGAAAAGAAAAATACTGTCATCGAGTAACTTTAGAGCTTCAAAAGAGACAACTGACTCCAAATGTACTTGAAGGGCTAAGGTCAATTGGTAAAGGACCTGAGAACCTGAGTTCAAACCTTCAGGCCTCATGTCAAAAGGCCAGGCGTGCTCTCCTGCTTCTGTAACCCTGGTGCAGGGATATGAGAGCCAGACAGACCTCAAAGTCTAGCCAGTCAGTGAGGAGCGTTTCAGTGAGAGATGCTACACCCCTCCAAAACTTCTTTAGTATGAAGAAGCTTCTTTTTTCTTTTTTTTTTTTAACACCTTTTTGGTTAAGAAATCCTGAACGTCTAAAATATGGTTGACTCATCTTCGAAATGTTTTCAAAAGGAAACAAATCCTAGCCACATTTAAATTGTATTTGAAGACAGTATTACTAAATGTTCTGAGTCCCCAAACTGTATTGTTGGGAGACCAAAGGGTCAACACGTTCTCCAGGGGAACTTGAGAAAAGAAAGTGGGCAAGCTTTTTCTAAAGAAGAAAATCACTCGGAAACCGATAAAATAAAGCGCAGGGTGCCTGGGTTAGACTGGTGGATCCACGGGCCGTATGAATCTTTTTAGTAGGAACCAAATATAATATTTCAGCAAGAGTCTCAGAATTCCGACCCCAGCAGCACTTGAATTTATATCTGAAGATGCAGCACACTGCTTCATCTGCTCATCAGCGTATGGCGAGTGGAGCCATCTCAGCACAATAATTACAGTTTTTGATCTCCCATTTGCTACTCATTCTTTTAGACCAATCACAGAAAGTGAAGCCCCAGTGAGGGGGAGTGGCTAGCCGCCACTGCGTAAGATGATAAGCAAGAGGCAAGGAGGATCGCTCTTGTGCTTCTAGACTCCTGAGAATGCAAGCAGCTCCCTTCTCTCCCTTCTCCTAGCAAAGAAGAAAACATTTTTATGTTGAGACAGTTCAGTCATGTGGTCAAGTTAATTAACTAATGCGGTTTCTGTGGACTGGTGATTTACTGTAGAATGTCCACCTCTAAGATCTGAACAGCGGTATTTGCATACCTGAGTCATGGGCATGCTTACCTAATTAGCCCCGGCAAATCTGAACCGTGTTCTCATTGAGAGCTCTCCGTCTGCACTGTAAATTTTGACCCTCCAGTTCTGAGACTGACAGTCATCATCTGGTTTAATTTCGCAGTGTGTGATGTCTACAATCAGTTCGGTTCTTTAAGTAAATTGAATACTTTCTTTGTAATCCCCTCAGGCCCACTCATTTGAAAAACACATGAAAGGGAGATGTAACCATGGCCCGGTTTTGATGAGGTCTTTTGCATATCCTCGCTACCAATTTAGTGACAGAGCAGCACACTATCACAAACTGTCAGAAGTTCATCCGCCTGAAGCCAGGGTGTCTGTACATATGCAGACAATCAGTGGGACCCGAGGCTTCACAAGCCATCATCTATGAACCACCCAATCATATGGTCGTTCTCACAACTTTCAGTGATCCCAAGGGTGTCAACTGGGAGTCTGACATCAGGATCTTGTTCGTAGAGCCATTATAAAAATAAGGGATGACCTGTATGGAGGGAGAGTCTTAGTATGTGCTGAAGGTTCTGAAAATGTCCTGTTCCCAGCATCTTATGTTTCCAGGGAAGGGTGCATTGGAGGCCAGCAAATCAGGTCGCAGAGGGATATGTTAAAACTCAGAAATAAGTTGGGAAATTCCAAGGGTATGAAGTCAGGATGTGAAGCCCGAGCAGTCACCAGAAGCTGAGCCTGGCTCCTTTTCCCTTGCAGCTTCTAATTATCTTCCAGTTTCGGTCTGTTCTGTTTCAATCTCATAGTCCCGGTACCAAAGATAATGTACAAGTCCAGCCAGTCAACCAGAAGTAGAATGCAGAGGTGTTTCAAGAGCCATTATCAATAGGCAGGTCCTCCAGGAGAATCAAGAGATGAGAGCAAGCATGTGGTGCTCAGTCTAGGTTAGGTGCCATCTCACCTTGAGTTAGCTGAACCAGCTGCTTGTTTTGATCCCAAGAATTCCCTATATAAAATGATAGTAACTTCATAGTTTGAGCTAATATGTTAAATCTTTGATATATTTTTTAGTTACTCTTATAACCAGTTTCATTTTTCTGCATGTCAATTCCCAACTATCCCAGTAGCACTACTGAAAAGCTTTCTGTTTTCTAATATATGTTCTTAGCAGCTTTGCTAAAATACAGCTGACTATATACTCATGTTGTGATCTTATTTCTGGCCACTGATTGTCTTTCATTCATCTGCATGTCTGTTCCCATGACGATGCCATACTGTTTGGATAACTATGGTTTTATCTCATATGTTGGTGTTAGATAGTATAACACTTCCAGAATTGCCCTTTTTGCTTAAGTCATAATTTTTGGCTATGTACCTACCTTTAGCCTTTTCTTCATACCACTAGTGTAAAGGTCAGTGTGAGATTCTGGAGAAATCTCTAAAGCAATACTGTCTTTAAAAGTAGTTCTCGTAAGAAATACATTCTACATAAAATAAGTTGAAATAAATACAAATGTTATCTTAGAGTATGGACAATCACAATATCCATAGCGCAAGTAATATATATGTGTGTTTCTGTGTGTGAGTGTATTTATGAATATATATATGCATATAAATATATATGTATATGTCTTTATATATATACACAAACATATGCACATATGCATATATATGTATATGTAAATATATATTGGCCAGTGAAATGGTTCATCTGGTGAAAGTCTTGCCAGGAAGCTCAACCATCAGGGTTTGATTCTCTGGGAAAGAGTGAACTAACTCTGGCAAGTGTTCTTCTGACCTCTATACATGTACTGTGGTGTATATATACCCACATGTACACACACACACACACACACACACACACTAAAATACAATTTTAAATTGTAGTCATTAAGAAAACTAGACCTCTTATAGATACCTAACAAATAAGTAAGAGAGTCCACAAAGAAAATATGCAACATATTCTTTTATTTCAGCAATTACACAAGGTGACAAATTATTTTGCCATAACAAGAAGAAGTTATCTAATTTCTCTAGAAAAAAAAAGAAACCAGTAATTTCATATATTTAATTTCTGAAAAAAAAACAATTTATCACTCCTTAGTTAGCCAATCAGATACTAAAGTATAAGCTCCAGCAAGAATGTCTACACCACAATAATGAGCTGCTTCAAGCCAGAATACAAACACAGTGATTCGTTTGGTAACTTTCTCTGTAATTATACAGTTTACTAGTGTATGACTGTGTGTATATTTCCACATGCTAATACAAGAGCTGTAAAAATATGATTTAAGCCATATGTCTTTTCTCCTTTCTCAAACCATTACCTAAAATAAATTAGAACATGGGCCTGTATTTATTTTATTCAAGAGAATTAAAGTTAAAATAGCCAGGTGACGCCTGAACCGAGAGCATTTTAAGACTTCTGGGAAATCCAGGTCACCTTTGCGTCTAGCCTTATCAGCCTTAAGGCTAGAAAGAATGGGTAATCCAACTGGCTCCTTAGCACAGTTACAGAGCCGAGAAACCCAGTTACATGAATTCCTCCATCTGTTGGTGAAATGATTGGTCTGGGCTCTTAGATGATAACGCACATGGTTTTCGTAAAGTGGAGAATAAGAAAGATATTTTGAATAATTCAACAAAAACGTAGTGAAAACTATGACTCTCCACTTGGGCTCTTCCCGTACAATGCACTCACACGGGATAGAGGGGAACCTCAGAACAATCCCCACCACCAGTGGAGGAAGCCAAATTTCCATAATAGGCCTTATCTCAACTCCAAATCTCCCTGCCTGTGAACTGCGAGGGTAGACATCTGCCTCTGTTAGAACGGCAATCACTGTGCACGTGCATCTGAATTTACATGGCTAGAGTTAAACCGACATTCCAAATTCCTTCCTCGATCTCATTGCAGTGATTTCAAGGCTTCAGTGGCTGCAGGTGACTACATCTAACAGATCAGAGAGCGCGAAAGAAAAGTTACAGTGGGACTGGTACCTATGCTTATAATCCCAACGCTGGGGAGGATCAGGAGTTCAAGGCCAGCCTCAGCTCCATAGCACTTTCAAGACCATCCTGGGATGCCTGAGCTCCTGTATAAAACAGAATAGTGTTGCCTGGGATAGTGTTCACCTTCTCTGTGAAACCTTGTAGTCAGCAAACAAATATACAGGTGAACAGAGTCAGGTCCTTCCTTTGAGTGTCTGAAGGACCTTCAGTGTGTTGCTCATACTATACCTGATTGACAAGTCTGTCCTGATTTACAGAGTGTTTCCTACCTGGAGTCTCGCAGCAGATGACAACTGAGGCAAACTTAATTCTGTGCAATTGCTGGTTCAAATTACGACTCCAACCCCCATTTGCCTCCTGCCAGACAGAATCTAAACAGAGGCTTTTAGTAGGACAAAAGTCCAAAAATGAACATGTATTAAAACTATGCTAAGGATCTAAATGATCATAACACCAGAAGGTGTTATGGGTTCTTGCAATCTTTTCATTAAATTTCAGCCATTTTTTAAAAATGATTTTTATTGAAACACCTTTTCTCTCAAGTCTGCTTTGCAGAGATTTAGTCACATTTATTACTCATTATTCCCACCACCGGGCCTAAGCATTCCACTAGTTAATTTTGTAAAGTAAAATCACGTATTAATTCATGTTTTAGAGAGTAAAATCCCCACCGTCTGCAAAACCCCAGCCGCTCCTGTCATGCAATGGCTTTCATATTTGTCTGTGCTTCTGTTTATTCACTTTTTCTGTTTTATCCTATACGTTTATCACAATGTAAGAGGGAAAAATAAAAAGTGGAAAAACCTGTCAAGCAATCAACCTGTAATGGATGTTGGAATTTACATACATGTTCTGTTCACATAAAACACTTGGAGGTAAGTGGCACTCCACGTGGATATGGGGACACCTGCCAGCTCAATGGGTTCCTTGGTATAGCCCTCCTGTGGGTTTTCTGGCTCTTTCCAGATGTAACTTTTAGATTTACCCTCCAGCCTGGAGAGCACAGCCATCCAAGAAGCAGGGGGTAGAATCACCATATGACTTCCAGAGTCCCTCAGAAGCAGCAGCATTGGTAGAAATACAGTTGGAGTCTTTTTAACAAGAGTTGAGGAATCTTCCCATATATATCTCTGTGTGTTAATGGTTAAGTTCTTTTATTTTATTTTTCTCCTTCTTGGCCTCAGGTTCCCAGGATTTTTCTGATTCTTCGTTTCCCGACCAGTTGCCTGGCTCTGGGTCCACATCTTCCTATTTATCTGCTGCTCTGCTTATAATAGAGATGACAAGACACAAACCAGGATCTGGGAAGAGTAGCTGGGATAGGGCTGACTCTGTGGTACCCTGTAGGAACCGCTATAATTTCAGGGCTTGCATCTGACAGTTTGGTAACTTGTGGCCTCTCGTCTTCTTCTATGTGTGAATTCCAGTTGTCTGATTCATCCTGACTTGGGAGTTCCTTGCTTCTCTTACTCTGCAAACATGTGAAAGGAGGAGGAGAGAAGGGAATCATTCCTTGTGGGTTTTCTAAGCAATCTTCATTCTTTCCCATAGTCAAAGATGAGATTTTCCGATGAGAAACACTGTGCATATGACATAAGAGTTCCATTTCACAATCCAACTTGTCCTTCTTAGATTTTCCACCCATTTCTCATAATTCAAAGTAAATCCTGAGATTGCTAATACAATCAAGGGCCTGGAAAGAGGAAAAACTGCTTGTTATGGCCTTGATAACCCTTCACACACACACAAAAAAAAGTGACTCCTTTGTCATAAATTCCAATTTTAGGGTTTCTTTCATACAACAATAACAGTGAACAGAAGAAACACAGGAAAGCGGATATGTGTTCGAAAATCATCTGCAACCAGAAATGTTCATCTAAAAACCCGGGGCTCTAGCAGGATATCTCTCCTAGGCTCCTTGCACAGATTTCAGTTGAGCAGAATGGCCTTATCTGTTTCCTAAGACTCTTGCAACCTTAGTTTGCAAAGGTCTCCCCAGTCACACGTACCTTCCACTAGAGAGGAAGGCAGCTGATTACATATTTTTTTTAACTGAAAGAATTTCTGTAAAACAATACAAATTGTATGTATGCCATGGCCTGCAGAGATTAAGACAGATGGATCTGTCACACACACTGGTATTGGCATTAAAATTCTCTTTGTTTAGGGGGCAATACACTCATCTATCCATTCAGATAAAGCAACATACAAAAGTGAGGCCCAATTGCTCACGTGCATGAACTGTCCAGGGGTGAAATAGTTCGAATCGAAATGAGTATATATCAGGAAAGTGTATCAAATATATAAATGCCAGAGATGACACAGTCACTACCAAACCTCAGAGTCAGAGCTTTCTTCCATCAAAGCTATGCTCAGCAGCACCCTCCCCTCAGTCCGAAGTTCCAAAGTTGCTCTCTAATGGATACTCACCCATCCCATGTCATTAAGGCTCCCTCTGAGCAGATAAGAGAAATTCTCTATGCTGTCATGAACAGCCTATGAAACCGCCACTCAAATGATATTAATTACTAAGTAATTTTAGGTCATTTTGATTTACAGTAAAAAAAAAAAAAAAGTTTGAAAGTACAAAGAATGTCCACATAGCCCTCCCTGTATCTTCTATTAGTGTGCTACCTGATGAACCAATATTAACAAACTTTTGTAATTCTTTAAAGTTAACATTTACAGTAGAGTTCACTCTGTACTTTACGGTCCATGAGCTTTCACGACTGCTGGTAAGTAGCCACCATTTATTTTATCATCATACACAATGCTTTCCCTGCTCTAATTCTTCTCTGTTCTCCATCTCTTCTCTCCTTGCCTCCTCTACATGTCTGTCTATCACTGGTAATTTGAATCCCTGTATTCAAGGCTTTGACTTTTCTATATGTTGCACATTCGTAATCATATATTGTGTAGTTTTTGAGATTAGCCTCTTTCACTGAGCTCTGTATTAGCCTGTTTTTCTTTCCCTTTTCCTAGCTCGATAGCTCGTTTTCTTTTACCGTTGAATACATACATCACTGCATGGGTATAGCACGACTTATTTAAGCATTCATCTGCTTACTGAAAGGACTCTTGGCTGCTGCCATGTTTGGCTGTTATATCTGAAGCTCATCTCAACATTCGCCTGCTAGGTTTTATGTGGACGGAAGTAAACCCACCTGAGTGAATGTAACAGAATGTGGCTATGTACCATATGGTACACGTTTAACTTTTAAAGAGATTACTAATTTGCCTGGTAAAGTAGTTGTATCACAATTCTTATCCTTAGCAGCAATGAGTAGAGGATGCTGGGACTTCAAGTTCTGCTCAGCATTTGTTGTTGTTGACCCTACCGATTTTATCCATCCCAATAGGTGTGTATTAGCAGCCTAACACTCTTAAGTTGCAATTCCCTGATAACATACAACATTGAGCACATTGTACGCTATTTCCTATGCTTATTTGTCATCCTTATAAGTGTGTATCTTGGTAACGTCTTGGTGATGTTATTTTAACCACATTATAAATCAGGCCACTGATTTTCTTATTGTTGTTGTTTAAGAGTTCTTCATATATTTTACATGTTAAAATACTTGTTAAGTTATTTTAACCACATTATAAATCAGGCCACTGATTTTCTTATTGTTGTTGTTTAAATGTTCTTCGTATATTTTACATGTTAAAATACTTCTTTAAGGTTTTCAGGTTTCAAGATATTAAGATTTTTTTAAAATATTTTTTTTTCCCCATTCTACAGTTTGCCACATTATTTTCTGGACAGTGTTTTTTGCAGAGCAGAAAATTTAAATTTAATGGAATCAAACTTGTTGATCTTTTTCTGTGTTAGATTGTACTTTAAGTGATGGGAAAAAAAATAGCCTGACCAAATTCAGTGTCATTAGATTTTCTCTTATGTTAGAGAATTTTATAGTTTATGCATTTATATCTGAGTCTATTTTTGTGAAACTGGGGTGTTTCTATAGAAACTAAACTTTATTTTTTTCTTAATGTGGCTTTCTGGTAGTTTCAGCATAGCTTATTGAAACGAGTGTTCCCTCCCTGTCTGAACTGCCTTTACTCCTTAAGGTCAGTCTTTGCTCCTTAAGGTTCGTTAAGAGTGTTAGTGTGGATCTATTTCTGGAATTCCTCTTGTGTTCCATTGAATGTCTCCATTTTCCTTTTCTAGCACCTTGAGCCCTCCATTACTATAGGTTTCTGGAGAGTCTTGGATCCACTATGTCAGTTCTTCAACTTCATACTTCTGTAGTGGTCTTTTGGGTATTATGAATTCTTTGTGTCTCCATTTAATTTCAGAACCAGTGTGCCTGTTACCCAGGAAATACAGGAACTATTGGGATACTGAACATGATTACTTTGAATATAGATTCCTTGGGGTGAGGTGCAATCTCACTTGCAGGATGCCTTCCAATCCACACATGGGAAGGACCTCTTTTCATCTCTTCCTTCTTTGAGATCCTTCATCTGAAGTTAAGTTTCCCTGTCTAGATCCAGTATATAATTTGCTGTGTCTGTACATGAATGTTTAATTAGTTGATCATCAATGTTAGTGTACTGGTGTTTTTAATTTTCAGTTTTAGTTATATGGGAAAGTAACAGACTTTTTGAAATTTATTTTATAAAATTTATTTTATACCTGTCTACCTGTAGTGCAGCTAGAGGGCTAGATGAAAAATAGAAATTACCATTAGTAACTCTGAAGAATACCAGTAGAAATTTTAAGACAAAAATTAATGATTTCTTCCATCATTTCTGTTGATCATCAGGGTGAGAAACTATACATCTCTTCAATGTGTTAATATTTATTTTCTTTTTGAGACAATATCTAATTAATGTAGCCCAGGATGGCCTCGAACTCAGATGGCCTTCCTTTGTGGCAATCTTTCTGCCTCAGCCTTCCAAGTTCTAGGATTATAGGCAAGAGTCACAGTATGGTGTCTGGCATTTGATGGTCCATATTTTAAAGAATTGATTCTAAATGTTCAATAATAGCCATCAGAAGTCATTAAGGAAATATTTGATGTATCATATTAAATGTAATTGTTTCTAAAGAAACACCACTTTCGTGGTCCAGACAGTTGTTTGCTGGCATAGGATGGACTTGTGGTCTCAGAGTTAAAAACATTCCTCTGTGAATAAGGAGCCTTTCTCAAGCCATGGAACAGAAGTCGATAGACTGACAGCATTTGAAGAATGCAGTGTCGTCATTGGCATATTTAGCCAAAGTGAGATTTATTTCTCCAATCCATGGGTGTCTGCATCAAGCAGAATGCTCATTCTTCTTACCAGTGTCCTTTCAGTAACAGGAGCAGAAGAGACTCCATCAATAGTGAGTGGAGGCAGCTCCCTTATAAATGGCAACTATTAAGCCAGTGGCACATAGATGCTAGGCAGTGTCATCTGTAAAGTCAATGAGCAGAGTCTCCCAAATACTTGGCAACATGAACTCTTGTGGGGCATCATGGGGGACACTGGAGGGTCTCTTTAAGAGATGTAGTGAACACTCTACAATACAGTCAGCTCTCCCAGACAGACATACTATGAAAGATGTAAGTTAGCAAAATTTTCAAAATTTCTTTGTGTTTGTGCTTCTTCATATTCCATCAAGATTAATGGTAAGACCTATGCTTTAACAAACAAGACAATGAAGTTTCCACCTGGGGTTTTCTGATGACCTGAGCATCTTTACCGAGTCTCACTCATACAGAATCCTACTGAATACGCTTCTTTGCATTCAGAAGTCTTAGGAAAACCTCCCGCTGATACACCCAATACCTTTTGTGATTTGGTAATACTTTGAAGTTTCGTTATGTTTTATAAGCTTAATCTTAAAAGAGTTAAACACATTATCTATAGGCTGCGTCAAACCCTGTCAGTCATTTCTGCTCAAATGTGTACAGTCTTCCTTGACATACAAAACAGCCTGATTCTTGGAGCCTGTGATGGCTATTCTTCATTGTCAACTTGACTACCTCTGGAATTAATTTAAAGCCCAAGCTGCTGGGTGCACTTGTGAGGGATTTTTAGTTAATTAGATAATTTGAGGTCAGAAGACTCACCTTAAATCTAGCCCATACCTTCTCATGGCAGCCTATATAAAGGTCAAGGAAGAATGAAGCTTTCTGATCTTTGCCTGCTTGCTCTCACCTTGGTAGCAACTCCATTCCTTCACTGTTGTTAGAACCCACTTTGTAAGGATTCTGTCACGTGCTGAAGACCAGTTGAGACATCTAGACTCATGGACAGAACAATTACTGTATTGCTGTTGTTTCTGTTGGTTGGCAGCCGCTCTTGGACTATCTGGACCTCGGTCTGTAACCTACTGTAATATATCTCACTTCTATATAAAAAGGTTCATTCTCTCGATGTTTCTCTAAAGAACCCTGACTCATACAGAGCCCCGGCATGCACCAACATTTGCTGATGTCCAACTATATTACGCAGAATAATGTATTAGTTGTACATAAGGTTCATATTCTCCTATACATGCTCAGTTATTTCTAGATGATGTAGAATGCCTAACACAAGGTAAATGCTGTGGAAATACCTGTTCCTCTGTGCTCTTTAGGGATAAATGGCCACAAAACTTACGCCCAGCACTCATCCGTTCTTTTGGAATATGTATGTATGGTGCCTCTGTATATGCATCTTAGCTTGGGGTGGTGGGAAGACAGAGAGTATATATGTGTAGGCCTGAAGTTGATACCTGGTGTCTTCCTCAGATTTTCTCCGTATTATTTATGGTCTCCAGCTTGAATCCAGATTTTACCAATCCCAGTCAGACTAATTAGTCAGGTACTCTGGGAGGTTCCATAATATCTCTCTCACCCAAGTTCTGGAATTTTAGGCAACTACACATCTTTTTTTTTTCTTTTATATGGGTACTGAGGATCCAAAATCCACATACATCACAAGAGCTCACCTCCCCAGCCTCCTGATGCATTACTAACAAGCATTTTCAGTCCTTGCTTGGTTGAAACCAGGGATACAGGGGGCTGGTTATACTTGGAGTTACAGTGAACATGTTGATCTAGGGCATATGGATAGTAAAATACTGCCCTTCCATCTCAAAATGTTCGTAGACATGACAGCCCATAATTCTCCTCTTCTCATACTTCTAAGTATGTTTTAGAAGTGTGGGACTCTGAAAGGGGTTGACATTTTCCTGCAAACTTTCACTTATAAAGAAAATTCCTTTAAAACAAAATTCAAAAATGTATTTTTTTCTCTTGAGATTCATATTTAACTCGAAACAGTCATCAAAGTCATCATTATTATCCAAGCAGAGCTTTAACAAACTTTTCATTGTTTTATGCATAGAATTTACTGTGTATGTGGGTGTACTATATACTATATATATATATATATTCCATACTATATATGGAGTATGGGTACTTGTTAGTATAGTTGTGCACATAGTATAGTTAGCATATGTGCATGTGAGCACACTTGTACATTTGTGTAAATGCACCTAGAGACCAGAGGTACAGATGTTGAGTGTCTTTCTTGGATGGCTCTCCTCCTTTAATTTTTTTGAGACAGGGCCCCCTCACTGAACCTGAAGTCACTGAAAGATTTAGGCTGGCTGGTCAATGAGCTTCAGAGAAATACTTGTCTTCTCCCTCTCCCTCACACTGCCTAGTACCCACACCACTGTGCCCAGCTTCTTACCTGGGTTCCGGAGATCCGAACTCAGATCTTCATGCACTTTATTGACTGAGCTACCTTTCCAGCCCAGTTGAAGTTTTTCACAGAAGTCAATGTTTATTTGCACAAAGCAAATATTTTTACCTATAGATTAATCACCTTAAGAAAATTAATCAGCAACCATCACACCAAGACCCTTGGTGGAAACACACATCTTCATAGATGGCAAATGTGTTCATGACAAGGGCTGAAGTACGTCTCTCCACTCCAAGCCGTGCCTCTTACAGATGTAGCCAGGTCCAGGGTTTCATTCGATTGACTGTATACTTAATTGACAATTTGAGTAAACCTTAGTGATTTAATCTACATGAACATCTCCACCCAGACAAGCTAGCCATATTCAGAGCAGTACAATGTAGTTTGCTTTTAGTCACCAGAGAAGCATCTCCATAGAGTAGCAGCAGAAAGTGGAAAGCAGCATCACAAGTAAGGTGCTACCAACCAGCTCCATTACCATGCAGAGGGGGACTGAATCTTCCAGTTCCCCTGGGAGATGGAAGCTTATACTCAGTGTCCTCATAGAATTGTTAACAGTATTCTCTTCTACTTTTAGAGGCCATGTAAGAGTTTAGAAAGAGACATTTTTTTTTTAAGTCATGAATTATCTGTATATATGGCCCCATGCCAACCTAGAGCCATTGTGTAGTCCAGGCTAGGCCCAAACTCTAGGAAATCCTCCTTCCTCGGCCTCTCGGATTCTGGAATTACTTACCAGTGTCCTCACATCTAGGGCTTAAAGGATTACAGCGATGCTTAGACTCCCCTTGCTTGGAGTATAGTTATAGCAGTTTTCATATTAAACTCATGGATCATTTTGATTATGGTGTATTATTATTACCTGGTCATAAAATAAGATTGCTTCTAAAGGTTAGGAGCACCAAGTACATAAGTGTGTGGGGGTATGTTAAAATAATGTAGATGATGTGGAGATACATACCTGTGATCATGATCCTCAGGAAGTGGAGACAGGAGACTCTCTGCTTAGAGGCTATCCTGTGGTACATAATGAGTCCCTGTCTCAAAGAAACAGTGGCTGGGTATGGAGCCCTGTGATAGAACACATGCCGACAGTACTCAAAACCCTGGGTTTGATTCCCAGCACTGACTAAAATCCTAAAATCCAGGAAGCTAAGGTAGGAGAATTACCAAAGTTTGAGAGCAACCTGATAAACGCATATGTTCCAGACCAGCCTAAACTACAAACTAAGACCTTAACTAACAACAACAACAAAGTTTCATGATCAGCCAAAATGTAAACCTCACCATCCCGAAGAATATGTAAATTAAAACAAGCAATTATTTAGTAGTTAGAAACAATTAGAATTTGTTGTCAAAAATATACAACATAGAAATCCTGTGTAATATTTTTCCCCATCCTCTGTCTCTGAGTGAAGAGACTGAGTTTCTGAGGTGTGCTGTCAAGGGTATTTATAACAGCTCTTCCTAAGTACAAAGAAAACCCCACTTGAATACACATACAGCCAAGCACCGGGAATCAAACTACCCAGGTGAGGAAGCTCTGGTTTTAAGAATAAAAGCATTATTTTTTCAAGTACCCTGATACAGCACGACAAGGTTCAGTATTAACAATTGATTACAAATTGCAACATACATGAAGTTCAAGGGAAAAGATGAGAGAATTTAGACCCAACATCATCTAAGTGTATATTCTTTAGAAAACTGGGAAACTTTGAAAGAGGTGTAGGCACTTGTGTATGCTAATGATAGAATCTCCTCACAACCTCTCTCTGTCTCTAAACATCGTGTTTAGAGTCGTAGGTTAAGAAAACTCAGGAACTTGCAGTGAAAAATTTGTCTCCCTGACCACACTGGTCGTAGGTACATTCCGCTCTGATTTCATCTCCTCACTAAAACTTGAAGAAGAGAGAGACTCAGATATGAAAATTGAATGCAAAAATAGAAGCAAAGGAATCAATCTGTGACACATACTTCAGGGGACTGAACCTGCAGTGAAGAAAAGAGGTTTATGAACCTTCTATGACAGAAGCTACACCAGACTTTAGCCGTCCTTCTAGAAAACAAAAATTAATTTGCTTTGGCCAAATTAAAATTAATTAAAATTATGCAATGTTGCCCTTGTGTTAATTTTAACGGTGAGGTTGTTGTGATTTAAGGCTACAATTAGTTCTAGTGTTTGAAAGAGAAACTCTGTAATCGAGACAGGACATTTTAATAATCCTGGTTATAAACATTTAATACATCATCTTTAGGGACTCACAAACACATTGTAATTAACTTTTACAACTGAAATAAATCAGATTGCATTAGCATATTGCAAAGGAAAAAATCATTTGCATGATTGAAAACAGCTCAGAAAATTACGTACGGCAGGCTTCAGATAAACACCAGCACTGACTTTTATCAGGGTTATTCTGTAGAGAGTATTTCACATAAGTCCAGTTGTGAATTCTCTAGAGACTCCTAGATTTTGCCATGAAGAACAGGTAGTCTTGTTCTTGGGAAGCTGCAAACCCACTCATGGTCAGTAACACTCTGACCAGCTATACTGTAAAGTGATTAGTGGCTATAAATAAAAAGCATGACATCTACTTGCTGCTCAGCTATTACCCGGTGAATAAGCAATACAGTCAGGGGAAGAGAGTTCTTATTTATGTATCATTCATGTGTCTAAGAAGGTTGAACATAGATTTATAACATCTCCATGGCCAGTACCCCATCTGCTAGAGAGAATGCCAGCCCCTTCCTGAATGGTAGAACTGTGATTGGCAAAATGGCAATCCCCACGCTCATTTCATAATGAGACAAATGAGACCATTTCTTGTTAAATTTGACTAGTATTTAAGCAAAAAATGATTTCTGGCCACACTGTGCGGGTAGGTAGATTCTTACTATTTTGTGTCAAGTATCTGGGACACAAAACGTGTTTTCTCTTTCTTGGGCGTTCCGAGCATAGGGCAGTGATCAAGAGCACTGATTCTGCTGTCTCCTGGATTCAAATCCTTAGTTCCATCACGTAGTTACTATGTGGCATTGGGTTTTCTGCCTCAGTTTCTCTATTTGCAAAATAAGTATAATAAAGTTTTATTAAGTACTATTTTGTCGGGGTTCAATGATATAATGTATAACATGAATGTACAGTGATGCCTGAACAGATTAAGGAGTCAGTAAATATTAGCCATTGTCACTGCCAAAATTATTTCTCATAAGTCACTCACTACTCAGGAGAAGATAACAATCAGTTCCAGGATATTTGAGAGCTGGCACCAGTGCTTGGTTACTTGAAGTCTCTCAGAACCTTTCTAAAATATGCAATCTGACCCCCAACTTTGCAGGCACTTAATAATAAAATAAGTATTATTCATCTATTACGAGCAAAATGTTATCAGCTTTGCAAAGAAGTGAGACCGGGAAACTGAAGTCAGAGTAGACAACACAGAACATTAAATAAATCAAGGGACGGTAACCTCCTCAAATTAGGAAACTGGAGGAAAGGTCCTAGCCCAAGTCTCCTAGGTTTCCAGGCACAGCAACTTCTCACCTTTACTGATTTTTACTAATGCCACAAAAAGAGGGGAGAAGAAGGTGGGAAGAAAGGAGGGGAGCAGAAGATAAACCTAAATCAGCAAACAAATATCACAAATAGTAATGGACAAACATGTCAGCATTTTTGAATCCACTTTGGGTCTAAAGCTGAGAAGCAGGAAGACAGCCAACACGGCCTGGATGTATCAGAGCTCTCTTCCCAGGACTGTTCTGAAATCAAGCCTGTCCCCCTCCTTTCTATTACATCACACTCATAATTTAATCTTTAAATGACAGTGATTCCGTGTGTGTGTGTGTGTGTGTGTGTGTGTGTGTGTGTGATCCTGGGTGCAGACTGGTGAAGGCAGCTTAAAGGCTGTCATTGTGAAATCACATGGGACAGGGGTGGTTGAGTTTTTTCAGGCAGTTTCAGTAAGTGGGAAATGAATAATTTATTTTCAAGAGAATATTTCTACTCAGATTTCTGTCCCAGTTCTAGCCATGAACAGCCATTGAACTAGACATGAAACTCACTCTTATAATCTTCATAGGACTATATTATTCTGCCCCGTTTTGAGAGAGCACTTGGACACCCCTAATGGGAATCTCCCCATTTCTCTTGAGACTATTGTTTATTGACCTAAAAGAGCAGTAGCTTAATTAACAGAAGAAATAAAGCCTACTGCATAATTAACTAGACATTTACCTAAAATCAATAACCTAATTGCCACACCTAGGTAGAGGATAGTGGATTCCAACTGAAAACAATCCATTCATATCTACATGTTAAACAAGGTCGTTGTTAGTTTGCTTAAGAGACTATCCAGATGTGTAAAGTGATACTTTATTGAACATTCAATTAATCCTTGCAGTACTGAGAATATAAACAAGCAGCCAAGAGCCACAAGTGTGTGGGCTTATGAAAGGTCAAGTTTAGCAGTTCTGAGTTCTTTCTCAATAAGCACAGACAATGAACAAGTTTTTAAATGTGCTTTTAGACATGGGCCTTTTTATGGGGAGCAAATACTATGTGAAACCTTTGTAGACATGGAAAATGCCAGTTAAGACCTGTAGGCTGCCTGGGCAGTAGATTGCTCAATTGTGTTTCTTTATTGGCTGTCACAAGTCAGTCTCTTTCAGATGCTATTTGACACAATCAGCTATATACATAAAATATTCCCTGGGCTTTTAATGAAATCATGTGAGCAATTGTTTCTCATCTAGGAGAATAGATTATTACATTTGTTTAAGAATGCAGGTCAATGTCAAAAAGGCTTAAAGTTCCTGGTGAATGAAGTATCCTCCAGTCCACAGCCTTCCCCAGAGCATACTCATCTTTCATCTTTCCCACCCTACACAATTGGATGGGAGGTTTCCCAAGACTGAAGTCATTTCCTGCTTCACAAAGCATTCCAGTTCTAAAAATACCTTCATAGATTAGTGTGACCTCTCTTATATCTAGATTCTTTCAAACTTGACTATAATCTAAGTTTTATCTTTATACAAAAATACTGCCAATTTCTTAAAACATCTAAACCTGTAATAATCACGCTAACATCCTGAGTCTGGGCAGGAGTAACGCACTGGACTAACATACAGAACTGTGCAGGACCTGATCTTCCTTTCAGGGTGAAGGCTCAGGAATAAGCACAAAGTGTTTGTCAGCATTCAACAGAAGCATCTTAGCCTGGCCTCTCCCAGAAAATCTGTTTCTGGAATACTATGGTAAAAGAATCATGAAATTTGGTATGTATCTGTTTAATTTTTACTAAGTTGTATTTTTTCATTTGAATTCAGTATGGATGTGGGCACCACAACACAATGGTCTCACCAAAAGCCAGCACTGCCTGCCACCAAAACCATCACTGATGTGCTCCATGTCTTTGCGTGGTCACACATCTCAAATAGCGTGATTTCTCCACCGATCTGTGACGTGTTGACAGCTCCAGATTTGCGTCAAGATCTTGCTTTTTATTGACTTATTAAAGACTGAGGCATTAGTTTGTTTTTGTATTCTA
Source organism: Cricetomys ansorgei (assembly GCA_026225945.1). Classification (NCBI taxonomy): domain Eukaryota; kingdom Metazoa; phylum Chordata; class Mammalia; order Rodentia; family Nesomyidae; genus Cricetomys; species Cricetomys ansorgei. The sequence continues at coordinate 6,049,502 of JAMJFZ010002927.1, read as the reverse complement.
ACGATTGTACTGAAACATATTTTTATATTTTTTTATCTTAAATTATTCCCCTGTGACAGGTTCATAAGCTTTCTCATGTTTCCACAAGAGTTCCTGGACAAACCACTCTGGAAGGACCCGTGTCTTAGATTCTGCAGCGGAAAGGCGCTGCTACCCTTCTTGCTTTATACATAGTGCAGACCTCCCTCGTGTGTCACAGTCTCACCCCTCAAGGGCGGGGTCAGATTCAGAGTCTTTCCTGCAAATGCATTATTACCAGCTGTTAAGACAACTATTACTGAGATAATCCCAAAGCCTGGGGATCAAAGACTCAGTTGCCCAGCCGATGGTGCTTACTCGGAGGTTGTAAGACCTTTAAGAGATAGGGATCAATGGAAGAAAGTAAGGTTACTAATGGTGTACTTTTCAAGGGGATAGTGATATCACAGTCGATCCCAGCTTGTTTCTTTTTTGTTTGTATGTTTGTTTTGCTTCCTGGCTACCCTGAGGGAAGGACTTTTCTGTCACAGACTTCTACCATAATGTGCTGTGCGCAGGCCCGATGCAACCAAGGACTTAACACTTTACAAACCATGAGCCAGAAAAGCCGTCTCCCTATATGCTGATTTATTTCATTTTGTATTCTCGAAGTATAGGACAGCTGAGTAGCAGACCAACTGATGCTCATTCTAAGTCTTCCCTGCTTGGCAGAGCCCCCAGGGTGAAGTTTATGCAAACAGTGATCATAACAATAGCTATGGTTTATGGAGTGCCGGATTCATTACATATGTTTCATAGCCTAGATGATTCTATCCCCGAAGCTGGGTGTTACCACCACTCAGAAGAGCAGAAATCAGCTTAGAAGGTGGTAGTGCTAGTTTTCCAAAAATCTCTGCTTCTTTCCATCCGGTAACATCAACAATTGCATTTTGTCAGAGTAAGAAGTAATAAGGTCACATATGTTCGTGGACCCCCGCTGTCGCTAACAGATACAAACATGAGCATCTTGTTGTTCTCTGTGGCATTTGGCGTTCAAATCTCCATGTGGCTTTGTGTGTAGTTATCTGATGGTTTATTGCTGCTGTTCAAAATGAAAACAAGATTAAGAAGGAAAGCCAAGGCATTACATTGAAAGCAAGAGGAATGTCCTAGTTAGGATTGCTTCAGATACTGCAGGCTCTCTCCAGTTAGATGACGTAACATGTTTGAGTCCCCTTTATGGGCAGTTTTTGTGCTGTTACCCTAAGGTGCCAGGAAGGTGACTGAGCCTACTCTTGCATCAGAGTCCACTGTTACGTGCGAGGGAGACACTGCTGTCAAAATTATTTCCCCAAACAGAAGGAAAAATAATCATTACTACTCATTTTGTCAATTCGTTGTACGTTTTTTCCTAAGCGAGTTGCATGTAGTTAATTTTTAAATTTTTAATGTAACTCCAAAATTTAAGCACCGTCACTTCTTTATTTATTTTTTGCTGCTGTCCAAGTAGATAACCTGGGCAAAGAGAGTTTAAGTAAGCTGCCCGAGGATGCACAGCAGCAGCAACTGAGCAGAGATTCCCACGTGAGGAGGTGTACCAAGCCCCACTGACAATTAACTGAATGAATCTTCTGAGCGTTCTCATCTGAGTCGGTGGCTGAAATGACGAAACACGGGTGGAAACCACAGGCCACTTTCCCCAGCGGTGGAGGAAATGCACTGGAAGGCACATTTGGTTGCACAAACATGTCTCTATTACCCGGGCATTAGCTGTTCCGAGTGATGCATCGCTCTGCCTTTAGGGAGTTCTTTTTAACCACTTCTCAGCTGAGCCGTGGAAGCAAAGAGCCAATGAGAAAGATCAGGGGCCATTTGGCTTTTATATAAATATTAAAATTTCTATGAATATTTTCTACTGAAAAAGCGGCCATCATGGTCAAAGCAATTTTCTTTTTAAATAAGGAAAGCTGCGTCAATCCATGAGCAAAAGTCCCCAGTGAGTTTGGAGAGTATTTCAGTGTGTTTGTTGTGGAACCCATGACCGTGTTTCTATATAGTCATGTGTTGCCTGGTGCTGATAATGTGTTGCTATGCAATTTCAGCACGACATGAGAATCGTGGAGGGTCCTTACACCAACAGAGAGGGCTACCATGTCAGTATAGAAAACAAGCTAAAAGGACCTGGTTTGTGTATGTCACCATTGTTGATGAAAATATCCTCATGTCTGGGACTGTGTATTTGTGTATGTTTTTTTAGTTTCCTTAAACACAAGAGGTACAGTTGGGATACAATGAGCATATCACATGATTTAATGATTGAACAGTTCACCTATTCAGGTGAATGTTTCCTACATATTTTCCATGATACAGGTGAACTTCACCAATTTTGTGCTGCATTCATTCCGTGTTCAGGAGAGTGCATGTGTTTAAAATAATGTTTTCTTCATATTGATTTCCAATAAGTGATTATTTATTCTTGAGAATTTATCTTAGTCTGTTTGTGTTCTTATAACAAAAATATCATAGATGATATATTAGTTGGGGTTCCCTAGAGTAACAGAAATTATAGAATGAATATATATATATATATATATATATATATATATATATATATGTATATGTATATATATATAATGAGCAAATTACATGATTTAACAATTGATGTATATATAGTTTTATGTATGTGTGTATATATATATATATGTATATGTGTGTGTGTGGAGAGAGAGAGAGAGAATTTATTAGAATGACTTACAGTCTATGGTACAGCTAATCCAATAATGTTTGGCTTTGAACTGAAAGTCCAAGAATCCAGAAGTTGTTCAGTCCTCAATGCTGGATATCTCAGCTGGTCTTCAATAGACATTGGAATCCCAAAGAAATAGGCTCCAATACCAGTGAAGGAATGGACTTGGTAGCAAGGCCAGAGCAAGCAGGCCAAGAGCCAAAGCTTCCTTCATCCATGCCCTTACATGGTCTTCCAGAAGGTGTGGTCCAGACTAAAAATGTCTCTTCCTACCTCGAGATCTGGATTAGAAGTCTTCCTACTTCAAATGAAGCTAAAGTCCCTCACAGGTGTGCTCTCTATTTTTGGTTTTAGCTAATTCCAGACGTATCTTAGTTGACAGCTAAGAAGAGCCATCACAAATGAGTAATTTACCAATAAGAGAAATTCTCTTCTCACAGTCCTAGGGGCTGGGAAGTCCAAACTAAAGACAGGAGCAGATCTTTTCCGGTGAGGATTCCTTCCTGGTTTGACAGATGGAATCTTCTATGTGGTGGTATGGCAGAAGAGACCAACAAACTCTTGCAGTCTTCTTTAGTCCCTTATTCTAAAATTTTATTTTTTGTGTATAGGTGCTTTGCCAGCATAGATATCTGGGTACCACTTACATTCCTGGTACCCAAAGAGGCCAGCAGAAACCATCATATGGCCTGACACTGGAGTGATAGATGGTTGTGCTCCTCCTTGTGTGTGCTGGGAATCAAACTCCTCTCCTGGAGGAGGCTCTGGTGCTTGCAATTTGCTGAGCTGTCTCTCTAAGAGAAGCTGCCTTCTCTTTTTTTAAAGAAAAATATTCATTTCTAGGCATGCCATTTTGCTCGTGGAGATCAGAGGACAAACTGTTTCCTCATTCTGAAGTTTGGTCCTGGGATGGTCATATTTGGAATTTTACCCCCTAAACCATTTTGTGTGCCCTCTTTCTTGAGTATACAATTTGCATTCAGAGAGTCCCTAGGTTCTCGATCTAATTATTCCCTAAAAGGTCTTACCACTTAAAACTATTGAACCTTGGATTTTTTTTTTTTAACATTTGAATTTCTAGAAGGAGACACAAATACTCATAACAAAAGACATTACTTGGACAGGTACATTTTTTTCTTTCTAATATAAATTTAAAAATTTAAATGATTTTGAATAGTGGAATACTTTTTTGAAATGCCTTTCGCCTTTTCATTGGCATTCTGAGATCATCTGAGGCTTTTAACCAATGTATACATGTTCTTATTTGAAAGAAGATACTCGGTGGAACGTGCTACTGATGACAGAAGGGTACTTTTATTACTTGGGTAACAACTCTGATGGGCTGTAACAGATTTATACCTATGTTGTATTCTTTGACTAAGAACCACAACAATGTTCAAGTATTAGAATAGAATAATATTTATAAGCGACTGAAAAGAAACCCAGCCTTGAGCCACAGCAAAATGGGGGGGGGGGGAGGCTCATCTTGCCAGAGCAGAGTTTGTCTGTAGTGGAGGAGGCAGGCAGTGGCTGGGTAAGGATGGGCTGCAGAGTAGGATATTCGTTGTACAGACAGAACAATGACCACATACACAGAAAGTCAGAAATGTGGGTTGTAAAGGATGGGTCAAAGGAAGTATCACACATGGGGAGCTCCATACTCCCTACTAGAGCCCTAAGGACATTTCTCTAGACAGAATCCTGAATTGGGAAGCTGGTTCCAAGGTCTACACACCCGTCTATTAGGACTCCTGCTTTGGCAGATATATAAGATCCTTGTGTTAAAAGCTATCAACAAGACACGCTTGCTTTCTTTTCCTTTGAATTCTCCTTTACAAGATGCCAGAAATAAATGCAACAATTCTTGCTGATTCCACCAAATTGGAGACAAGTTGTGTTCTAGTATGATAGGGTCGGCTGTGGGAAGATTCCAGAAGCCCAAAGAGGGCCTTTATGGCTTTCATCATTACAAGGGGCCAGTTACAGCAGTATCTCTTTTAACATTCTGGTTTTTCCCATTTTGTGCCATTCCTGTAACTACCCATGATAGTTAACTTCTTGATAGCTGTTACCGTGTATCAATCAGTCTCGCCTTTCCTGTCCCAGGAGAGATTGTCTGTCTTTAACCCTTTATGGGTAGCGGTTCCCCTCGCTGCTGCACTTTACTTTTATCTCACTGGACTTTAACTAGATACACACACACACACACACACACACACACACACACACACACACACACACACACACGTCCCAGCTAATCTTTCCAAATTAGCATAGCGGCCACTCAGGAGGTTCTCATTAGATGAGCAGCTGAGATTTATCAGACCTCATTTGCCTAATATGGAGCCTAACTTTGGGCACCTGGCCCTTGCGGTAGGGGGTAAGGGAGAACAAGGACAGGTCCTTTGTCACTGCTATGAAGCCCCACTAATTTGCTCCGCCTAATAAAATTACAAATGGATACAGCTTTATTCATATTGCCTTTATAGGTTATAATAACCTTGCTACCCCATAACCTCCTGCCAGCTGAATTAATCAGATCATATTAATATTTCTTCCCACTTTCTTTTAACTGGTTCTTCTCTTAATTAAAGGGGCCAAAGACGTAAACAGGGTAGGTGACTAGAAGCAAGGCGTTCGAGTTATAAACAAGGCTCATTAAAAAGATGGATGTTCAGGCAGACTGCAAAAATTGCTTACTTCGCAAGTGTACATTTTGTAATTTCCCGACGACTAAAAGAACTAATGCCACATCACACCCCCTCCCTTTCCCCCATGTATAAAAGATGATAATTTTTGAATGCTAGGGTGGGGATGGCAAAATCAAGCAACCTATTTATCAACTCGCATAAGGGCTTTCACATTGCGAGGCTACTTCCTGTTCTACAAGCCTCCGAAGGCAGAATCTGCTTGAAAGTGGAGGGAGAAGCCACCGACAGCCTGGGAAATGATTTCAATGTGAAAGAAAAATTAAAAGATAAGAAGCTTCTAATAGGAAGCAGCCAATATGCGCGAAACAACAGTCAAGTGTGGAAGCAAAAACTAGAGTCGTCTTCAAAACTTTTAAATTTGGGGGACACACACACGCGCACACACGCACACATTTTTAGGGAAGCCTTGGGTGCATACATGTGTTATCTTGTACAGAGAGCAGTAGAGATCTGCGTCTTTGCATGGGGACAATAATTGTTAAAGTCGACCGTCCTCAGTCTGAAGCTCGCATGCCCTTAAAACCACAGAACACAGTAGATCTGAAAACAACTTGATTTAGAAATTTTAATTCAGATGGGTCTTGCATAGTTTCAAGACACTAGATCCAGTTGTGCACTGAGCTGGTAGTCCAATTATACACTGCTGCATAAACAATCTCAAGCATATAGAACATATATTCATATTAGGTATGTACCACAGAATGCTTATCCATTTTATACATTACATGTTTATAATATACAAATTATATAATTTTATTCTATACATGCCCATGCATATAGACCTAAATTCTTGTTCTAGCATTTGCAAAGTTTTGCTCACATTCACTCAATTAAGCAAGAAGGTTCTGGTGGGGTTTGGTCATTTGTTTGAGGGGAGGATTGTTGTTTGGTTTTCTGTTTTGTTTTCTTCTGGCAGCAATTATCTGAGAAGGCTTGAGCTCCCTCTCCCTCCATCTCCTTTCTCAACAAGAGAGAAAGTCGTTCTGACAGTATGATGCACAATCAGGCCAGGCAAGACCTGGCTCCCTCATGAATAAATTAGAGCTGAAAGTTTAACAGATCCCTTTGCATGTTTATGGAGGAATCTCGTTCTAATTTACCTAAATGCTTTGAGTACAAGGAAAGGGAATCCAAGAGCTAAGGTGCAAAGGTTAAAATCCCTGTTTAAGTAGAAGGCTTTTCTTTTCCTTTTTTTTTTTCTCTGAATACTACAACACATGGGTGTTGCAATAGGACTGTTATTGATTTCTTCCTCAAATATTTAAGGGAAAACCCAAAGGCAGGAAGAGTTCTTCCTTCCCCCACCTCTGCTTTCTTTCCTGTGAACCGTGCTACTGCAAGCATGGGCAACAACTCTTAAAGAAAGTTCCTGTCAATAAGGGTCTCTCTCTGTCTCTTTCTATCTCTCTCTGTTTCTGTTTTTCTCTGTCTCTCTCTCTGCACCCCCCCCCTCTCTCGTGTGTGTGTGTGTGTGTGTGTGTGTGTGTGTGTGTGTGTGTATCAGCTATTACTGTCCATCTATCTATCCATATACCTGTATATCACATGCCAATTGAGACTGAACAGCATTTGTTTAAGGTCTTTTTTAATTCAGTGGTTCTCAGATTCTGTGGAAATGACATTCTTCTTCAAGTACTTCTAGGCTGTGCTTCAGTAGTGACCAATTATCGTATGTTCTCCATGAGTTCATTTTCAGTTCCAGGCAAGTATGCCACGAGATGTGGTGTGAGGTCAAAATACTAGATTTTCCATACCGTATTAGACCACTTGGCTAATGGTTTTAGAATCCGGCGCCCAGCCAAGCCTATTGCTTGATGCTTCAGAAGCCAGGACTGAATTTGCATGACCAGGGTCCCTAAGACGCTCCCTGCAGAAAAACGGGAAGTTGACAAGTAGAGTCATTTTGCGCATGTGCAGAAGCTGTGATTTCCAGGGGTCTTTGGCTTCTTTACCTTCTCTGGTAAGCTCACCTGCAGTTGCACCAAGGACTGTCCCCATATGCAAGTTGCTCGCTCTTTGGACACTAGACAGGAGGGTCCTCCTGTTCCTCCTTAGTTTTGTCTTTGGCTCTTAGGAAAGTTGCTGAATCCCGTGTTCGGAGGATATTGCGTTTGGAGCAGAGAGCTGGCATGAACAGGGCGTGAGAAGAGTCAGAGAAGGAAGCCATCACGGTTCTACATTTTCACCTTCCATTTCCATTTTTTTTTGTTTATTTGTTTAACGCCCCCTCCCACGGTCAACTGATTCAACCATAAAAGTGCAGAGGGAAAGAAAAACAAAGAAAGAAAAGTGGGAACAATTCTGCTCAACTTTTTATTTTACTGTTTCCCTCAAACTAGAGCAAAATACCCACAAGGATGTCAATCTGTTTTCCTTGCCAGATGCCATTGTGCTAGCAGACTGTTCTTACCCCTAATAAGGAACACTCCCAGACTAACTCCACGGCACGCAAAATGCTCATTCTGTTACCAAACATTTTAATTTTCCTTGAATTTTCCATAATGCTTGTGTCATCTCCTCAGATAAACAAACTTTTGGGACGTTTTCGCTATTTTGACCCCAGTCTTGTGAGCCACTCCTTATTTTAATAACCACTTAGATTTAGTGTTGACAAAAGTTGCAGTTGAGATAGAAGACTTTCAACTTACTTAATTGGGCTCGTTTGTTGTTAGAACTCAAATGAGTAGTTTCAGAGTCATCTACATTCCATAATTTGAAGTTTCAGTAACATTTAGCAGTAGGCTATTATTTTTTATTTTAAAAAAAAAATGTTTCTTACCAAATAACTTATTTTGATCGTGACTTTCTTCCCACAACTTCTTCCAAATCCTCCGTCTCTCTCTATTCACATAACTTTCCCTCTCTCTGTCTCTCTCTCTCTCCTTTTTCTCTCTTCGCCACCCTCCCTCTCTCTTGTAAGGGAGAGAAAAGCAGGATTATTTTTTTCCTCCCAAGACCTCCATAGACTAGCTGTGAATATTTTTTTGGAATGTTAAAACTCCTTCATTTCCTGTTTCTGGATCATCTACGCAGCCCCCGCCCCAACTGATTTTCTCTCTTTTCCTCTCTGTGTGGGTCACGAGAGGAGTGTGATTTCATGAACCTTCTCTTCAGCTTGCCACTTCCTCTCAACAAAAGGACAATAAATAAATAAGGAGATGGGTCAGTATCTTGGCCTGTCCACCCCCTTCCTCAGAATCTCCGGGCCACCGGAACCACTCTCGCTCTTCAAATATTGTCCGAAATTAGTATCTGCACTGACTCAGTGAGCCCGGGCTGTGCATAATAATAGATACCAAACAGGAGGCCCACTGACACGTGTGTCTTGATACATAGTTTTCCCAGCACTTTGGCAAACCCATCTTGCTGACTGTCCTGACGAAGGTTACAGGTAATTGTGCACGCAGTTCTGCGGAAGATAAATGACCTCCTGAGCGAGGACACTTGGCCGGGCCCGAATCCCCAGCCTGAGTGTTCTGTGTGTGCTTGCACGTGTGCGCGCGGGTGACTGTTTTCTGAAGGCCTGACAAGGCATCTTGATCATTTCCTGGCTTTGAGGCCGACCCCCGGCCATGCACACAGCCCCCCCTCCCCCCAAGCCTTGTTATTCTGTCGAGAGGCCTTCTCTGGCCAGGATGTGGCTTCATTTCCACCTTTTGTCTCAGGCTGAATGTGAATGATGCTCTTTCAGCAATATCCAGCCGCTTCAACACCCTGCTGTTGCCTTACATAAATATACAACACCCGTCTCGCCCTATAACTCACTTCAGGCCTGGAAAAATAGTGACTTCCTTTATTGGTCCGATTCTCTGGCAATTCCCAACAGCTGTATGTTCGCACCTCAGAGGATCCTTATCTTCGGCTTTCCATTTGTCTCAGCGCCATTCCCGGGGATTGCCAATAAAAATGATTCCCGTTTTTATAACCCTTGAGAACGCAGCAGCTGGCTTTCCAGAGAAACCATGTCCTTCCACCGCCACCCCAAATAAACAAACAAAACAAACCTCGGGACTACTTAAGAAAAAGGTGCGTTTTTGTCTTCAAGAGAGATGACCGGAGGAGCTCAGTACATGGGGAAACTCAGTAAAACGTGCAGTGTGGTCCCTAAACACATTAATTACGGTCAAGGAAGCCTGTATTTATTTTCCTCCTCGTGAGGATAAGTTGGGAGCTACAGCATGAGATGGTTAAAATAACACGTGTTTGGAGGTTTATTTGGTGTCCGTCTATGTAGCAGGCTTACGTCTATACAGGATATCACACAATTATTCCCCACTCTTTATTAATTCATTTAATCATTTCGTGGGGGTCGATTGACTTTACTCTGTACAGCAGATATAGAAAAGAAAGCAACATACTCTTGAAGTTGAAATTACTGTCCATTTTAATGTAGTCTCATCGATAAAGACTCTTTAATTAGAGGTGATAGGCTTAAGCTTGGGCTCTGCAACTTAACTGATGTGGGATTTGGGGTAAGTAACATCATGATAAAGCTGAGCCTCTGTCAGCCACATCTGCTAAACAGAGACTAAACCCCTCCCTTTCATAATACGTTGAACATTAGAAATGAAACATTCACTAAAAAGTGAAAGGCTCCAACGTGCCTTCCAGATGGGAACCACTTTCTATTTCTTTTCTCCTCCGTGATGAAGTCATGTTCCTGACAGACAAGTCTGGAAGAAGAACGTTCAGAAGGGGTAGGCGTGTGAGATTTACAAAGTGTTACAAGATCATACACAGCATGAATGAGAGCAAGAATATTAACCGCTCACGTGCCAAAGGGCATCTACAGAAGACACAACAGAAGGGGAAGGGGAAGGACTGTGGGGATCCGTCAGTGCATCCCTCTGCTTTCTGGCCCCACAGCTCTCCACAAGAGGAAGAAAGAGGCGCTGATGGCTACTGAACATGGGAGCGAGTGGGCTTGCTTAGGAGCTCACTGATAGAGCTGATATATGCTGAGCTTAGAAGCTCAGCATCTCATGCAAAGCTTGCATTAAGTTTTACATTAAGTGCGAGCTGTCTTCCTGTTTTTCCTATCACTATTTTGCTTCTCTCCAAGGCGGGAATGATAGTCCTACCATCATTTTAAGCTATGCTCCACATATTAAACCTCCCCCAAAGGCAGTTTCTAAACAAAGTCCCCTGTTTAGCACACTTGCAAACAGAAGGGTACAGGCTCTTCATTCCTACTCTCTCTGCTTGGATGTGTGTGAGAAGGCTGACTTTTTACCGGGGCTCCTCTACTGCTTCAAAACTGTCCATCTGAATGAAGGGTGATGTCATTTTTCCACGCAGCTTCATTAATGGCAGCCCAGAGCGTCCCATTGTCATTACTTCAAGCAGCTGTGGAAAGAACTTAACATTTTCTCAGGGTCAAATGTTCCCTTCTCAGTGGGGAAATTTTTCTGCTCTAAATGAAATGTTACGAAATACATTTTCCCCCCACCAAGCGCTGCCCCGAGAGCTGTTTTATTTATCTGACTGTTGCGAGTGCTGTAAAACACGCTGTTTCGCATGGTAACATAAGCTCCTTTTTAAAGTGTGCCCTGAGTATTTGCAATTGTTATCAGGCCCAGATGTATCCCAGTGTCAGCCTGGAGCTCTGCTCTTTGGCTCAGATATACAGATTGTAATTAGCTCAAAGGTCTTCGTGCTAAGTGTGCAGAAGCATCACAGGACTGAGGATAACCATTGGTTCCCTCTCTCTCTCTCTCTCCTGCCCTCTCTGTGTTCCTAAAGATACAGTGACAATTGTTAATGAATTCCAAAGCTACTCCGAATAAAGCAGCCCTGTGTTTTGGTAGAGTCTTGAATGAGATGGAGCCAGTCATTACTGAGCTCTGGAAAAGAGAGAGATTAATAAAACCCAGGACTAGGAATAGGTGGGTTTAGAGGACCTCTGAGAGAGAGAGTGTGACCCACAGCTTCTTTTAAATTCAGATACAGGAAAGCTGGCCTCTGATTATTTTGTTTCCTTCTTTCTTTCAGATCCACAACTTTACCAATAAGTCTGTGAAAAAAAAACACATGTTTCTGATAGGTGACGCTTCTAAACCCGTGGTTTGCTCCAGAGGAAAAAAAAATTCTTGAGCATCATAAAGAAAGCCAACCTGTGAACGTGAGGCAACCACCGAGAGGTGTGAGCTCAGTTAACCTGAATTTTTTAGAACACTGATCCATAGTTTAAGATGGGGAAAGGGTTGCAAACAAGCAAAACGGAGCTGGCAAACCAGGGTGAAGGCAGTATAATTCCTTCCTGACCCTTGCTGGGAATCAGTTTATGCCCTGAAGCATGAAATTTGATTGTAATTATTTTTAGCTTGCTTGGCTACATATGTTATTGATGATCTTTCCTAAAAAGCAGCAGCCTTCTAGAAATCCTGCCACAGGACTTGACTCAAGGACCTGTAAGGTATACATAACAGAAAATGAACTGTGTGGGCATTCTCTATCGATCGCTTCATGGAAACTCGCTCATCCTAGAGTGTGGGTCTCCAACTTTCTACATCCCTGGGATAGAAAACACGGATGCATTTTCAAAAATCTAAGTATTTATTAAGGGTGTGACAAGCACATGGTTTACTGCTCCATAATTTCACTTGTTTCAGAACGTGTGAAGCTGAAGTAGACATTTTGGCTCATTGATTGTAACTATGAAAACTGGTTTCTTCGCATAGATACGAGATGAGGCAAAACAAAGAATTTTACGAGACAAATGATAAACATGCATCCGACTGTCCGTATTGAGAAGATACTGACCAATCACCTGTGTTTATCATAGCTGAAAACAAAAATAGCAGCTTTCCACCTCTCCGTGTATCCTTCCTGCTGAACAAATGAGAAGGTTTACCAGCTATGTCCATCAATGATAAATCAGTCAAATATGCCACGTAATGCAAGATAATAATTTCCTAGGGCATTCGCTTTCTGAACTGCAAAATGAAGACTTACAGTATGTATGAGCTTTTGTGTATAATACATTACCTTTAGTCATGTCTTCATATGAAAGACTCTTCCTGGGAGGCAGAGAACATCGTTTTTCATAAATTCAAGAAATCCCTGGCACTATGTCTATGCTTTATACCTTTTGGATCTTTGGGAATTTCTCATTCCCATTGAAAGAAATCCTAATTGATTCTGAGATCAACCTTGATGATATTATGCATCTCCATCTAACTGATCTGCAGAAAGAGTTTTACTCAGAAGTTCTGGTGGCTTTGAGTATGTTTTCCTATTTCCCATTATGCTTGCTCTCCAACTAGCTTATGCAAGCCTACTATGTGTTGGCCCCGAGGCACAACTCTGTGCGCAAACAGACACCACTACACTTGCAAAGCTTCCATACCATTGGACAAGATTGATATTTTAAACACAAAAAAATTGCAAATAATTCTTGACTATGCCTGCAAGAAATGAAAAGAGATCAATGAGATTAATCTCTACAGAAATGCCTAGAAGACAGGGCCCTTGGCAAAGGCTGGGAGGGAGACAGGGTTTCTGAAGAGAAATTTCTGGAGTGGCACTGTGGCCTCTGCAGGAACTGAGCAATCTGTTCAAGCTGAAGGAATCTCACACAGCAGAAAACTCTCTGTTTGTTAGTGCCATGCGTTTGAATTCATTCGGATATCTGAAGTTCTCATTCAATGAACAGTAAGACTGTAAGATCAAGAAATGTAGAAGAAACTTGGTTCCATGGAGCAGTAGAAGCAGGCAAATCTCTGAGATGTAAGGCCATCCCAGTGTACACAGCAATTTCCAGGACAGAGAAAGCAACATAGTAACTCTGTCACAAAATAAAATAAATTAAAATAAACTGTCAAACAGAGAGGGAAGCTGGGCATGGTTTTCAGGATTCAGGAGGTAAAGGCAAGTGTATCTCTGTAAGTTCAAGGCCAGCCTGGTCTAGATAGTGAGTTTCAGGACACTCAAAACTATGTGAGAGACCCTGTCTCAGAACTAGTAAGAAACTAAAAATGGGAGGGAAAGAAAGAAATCCGTTCCCAGGTTACACAGACATTTCTAATATTGAGGTGTCCCTCCCTTGACTCTGCTCGACTCCGCTGTAATTTTACTTTCATTTTTATAAGAATTATTTATTTCACGTGTATGATTATTTTGCCTGCATGAATGTGTATGCACCATATGTGTGTCTGGTGCCCTTGGGAGTCAGAACAGGAACTACAGTTGTCTCTGAGCCACCATGCGGATCACAAGAGCTGAGCCCAGATTTTCTGCAGGAGCAAGGGCTCTTAATCACTGAGCTGTCCCTCTCCTCCATCCTTCCACTGTGAATTTTCTCCAGACTTTTGTTCCATAGTCTATGAGAAAACTCTGAAAAGGCACTGAGACATCTTCCAGGCTTAGTCTATGATACCACAAAGGTACCTCTCACACCAGGCCAGTTCCAGGGAGACACAGTAAGCCACGAATAAATGGAGGAGAGTTCTGACCTACGAGTATAACAGGCAGAGGAAAAGATGAAAGGGAAGTGGAGAACACAGAGGGAGAAGGAAGGATATCCTGTCCACACATGTTTCCTAGATGATTCAAAAGCACAAACTCGTAAGAGGCGTGGGGTGCTCAGAGGCCTGTCATCAGGGAAATGCTGAGGAAGGAAATGGAGAAAGCGCACACATCTTCCTATGCAAGGATGCCCTACCTCCTTTCCTCTCTTCCGGTTCCCACACGGCCAGCTTTTGCAAGCTCTCACACCTCCTCTTATGAGATAACCCCCCCCACAGCCTTTGTTCTGCAAAGTCAACACAGCTTATGAAAATCAAGTTGTATTCTGTATATTTAATACATCATCTCTGAGGATAATCATCCAGGAATCTGAACTTGTTTCTGTTATCTGCCTCCACTTGACAATGATTTATGAAGCAGAAAACAAGACAGCTTCATTTTCATAAAGCAAACGGAACCTTCTGGGCCAGGAGGAGCTGTGAAACTTGTTTTGACTCGGAAACTGAAACAAACATGACATAAAAGTCAATATGACTGCACCGCTGGGCTCTCATTTCACAAAATAACTTTCCTGCACACTCCTCCTGCAGGTTGACAGCTGAGACGCTGCGTTCTCGGATTGCAGTTGTTAGCTCCGCTAATTACCCGCCCAGTGCGATGATGAAGGACCCTGGAAGATGGAAATAAGCACATGACAATCATCTCCGGAGAAGTGTCACACGTTCTGCAGTCAGGAACTCTCAGATGTTTCAAAGGTAATATTTGATAGTTTCCATTAAAAAGTCCTTAATCTCTTAAAGAGATGACAATGTGATTTGATTGATGTGGGGACATCACCCACCATCAGAAAACATGGTACCCAAAATGAAATTTACAACATAAACTAATAATGTAGGGGAGCCACACTGACCAGTGTGACGACAGTCTTTTGCGCATAATCCTGTTTAACATACGCACCACTACAATAAGACACGTTTGTCCATTCGTAGCGTTCCAGAATAAGTACAACAGAGGATTCATGAAGACAGGCACAGTTCTCTCCGCAGCCATTGCTTTTAGAAATTTCTGTTTGTCTCAATCAGTTCTCTACTCTCTATAATGGTGATATGAGCCTCTTATGTTGTCGTCGTTGGTGTTGAGAGAGGGAATTCTGAGATATCATAGGATGTTATGCCTCGAGTGCATTGTTTTCGATGGCTTGCTCAGCTCATCCAGGAACATGGAGTACTGCCACCTTCTTCCATTTCTTTTTGGGAAACAGGACAAAGACACAAATGATACAAATGCTATAAGCTACTCTAAGAAGCAGAAATATGTGTGTGTGTGTGTGTGTGTGTGTGTGTGTGTGTGTGTGTGTACCCTGCCAAGTTATACAACTGCAATGACCTTCCAGTTACATCAGAAACACATGTAGAAGAACGAGGTGGTAGTGCTTTAAGTGTCTCATACAGTCTGAAAATTGTCTTAAAGGGAGACAGGGACATAAAACAATGGGCATTTTAATGGACTGCATTTGGCTAACTGGAACATGTGAATAATTGATTTAAAATCATCATCTTCATACATACTGGTAACTATTAAGCTTATATGGAAATATTATATAAAACACATGAGGATTGATTATAATTTCCAGATTTATTAAACAATCTCTGCCTAACTTTGATTTAAATCACATGCTACAGGGATATATTTTTATTTGCAAAGTTAAATGAACAATTTAGGGAACTGCCCATTTCTGTGTATGTTAAGAAAATACTCTTTTCAGATTTCCATTGGTACGTTTTAGCTACCCCACCCATTGCAGACACTTGCCATCTTCTTTATCCGCTCATTGTGGCTGGCACTGGGCTGCACAGTAAATAATTTCTGTGCGGTTATTACTCATGCACTGCCTTAATTTTCTCAGCAAATATAAGCAATGGTAGGAAAGCTGGTGATCCCCTGCCTACTCCTGTGAAGAGCTTCCATGCTTTCTCTCAAAAATATGTATACTAGTTTATAAGATCGCCACAGTATATGACTTCCCATTTCTTGGCATCCTCACAAAAGAGTTTTAAAATTACTATTTGTTGTTGTTGTTATTAATCACCCCCTTTCCTACACATTCAACATTGTGTTTTATTTTAATTGCATCAAGACCAATGTGCAGCCCAAATATTTTTAGATATGTGACCTTGTTCTAGAGTATGATTAGCAGGGACTCATCTTTTAGGCCGTTTCTTCCTCTCCCACCAGATGACAGTTCTCACTGTCTCAATGGCTAATGGTGGGCCTTCATGCTCAGTTCCCATCTCTATTCCAGGATTTGGTCCAACTTGAATTTGCACAGATCTTGTGCATTTTATTGCAACCTCTGTAAGTTCCGATGCACAGCTTTCCCGCTGTGTCCACAGAATGCTGCTCTCTTGTATTCGCCCACCATTTCTGGCTCTTCCACTCCTCGTTCTTTTCCTACAGTGTCCCTGAGCCTTTGGAGGAGGGGTTGTGATACAGATGTCCCAACTAGGACTGGACATTCTGTATTATCTGACTCTCTGCACCCTAGGCCAGTTGTGGGTCTCCGTGTTAATTGCCACCTACTGAAAATAAAAGATTCTTGGAAAAGGGTGGAGAGATGCATTGATCCACAGGTAGAACAACAAGTTATTACATTTTTTGTTGGTTTCATTATCGTTCTGAGATGAGGTGTTAGTTGCTGGTTGGTCTGATTTGTACTTGCCTGATTATTAGCAATGGCTTAGTCTTTTCATTACATATTTTGATCATTTGAATATTTTCTGAAAAAAATATTTTCAAGATATTAAAGCATTTTTATATAGAGAAGATTGTAAGACATATCACACATAGATAGATATAAATAGACAGATAGATAGATGTAATAAAATACATATTTTTAAATGTTAATACAGTGGTATAGAGAAAATACAGTTCCTCAGGGTCATGAAATCCTTAAAGACAATGGCAGTTGTTTTTAAAAAAAAAATCTTGGGAGATATTGTCTGACATAGAATCAATTGTTATAAATTTGGTACATTGAGTCGGATTCATAATGATTTTGGGCAATATACAGATGGAATGATTCCATGAGAAGCCATGTGACTGGTGGAAAATAGTGTGGAACCAGCAGATATGAACAACTTACCCATGCCAACTAGGCCATGTGAGAGGAACATGTTCACAGAGCATATTCTCAGTACACAGATTAATGGCTTCTCTTCAAAGGAAGCAGCATAAAATAGCCAAGAGAGGTTGGGCTCAATCCTCCTGGGGTAGCCAGACCCCACCGAAAAATACACAGTTTAGTCATTTGTACTGCAAAGGAATGAACAGCCTTTGCTACTATATAATTAATCCATCATAGCTATTTATTGTCTTGACTCTAGGAATAGACAAAAATATTAGTTTGATCTCATCCTGTCTTCTTGTTCAGGTAGGTGGAAAGATGGTCCCAAACACAAATTGTCTTTTTTGCCAAAATTGGGCAAATGCAATAAGATTATAGGATCTGTTAGGTCATTTCTAAAGAAATCAAAAACAGAACAATCAAACTGAAAAATCCAAGCTGACAGCTCTACTCTGGGGAGCATACCTTGCGATATTTGTATCACCAAGGAACTAAAAGATCATACGTAGAGATAAAGATGAAAAATGTCTAAAATCTTCCTGTGTTATTGTTGACTTCTTATTCCCTAAATAATATAGTGTGGGAGAGAGAAAGATACAATATTCCTCTGCATATATGTGGTGTGTACGTGTGTGTGTGTGTGTGTGTGCACGTGTGTGTGTTGTAGGGTGTTGTGGGGTGTGGTATGGTGATTGAGCAGGTGGAGGAGGGTACGCATACATAAAGGACAAAGGAGGATTCCAGATGTCTGGGTCTATCCCTGAATTTGGAGCTACTGTCTCAAACTACAACACTGGGCTTATAGATAAGGGCCAGACTCAGTTGTTTTCTTGTTGTTGTTGTTGGGTTTTTGTTTTGTTTTGTTTTGTTTTAATGTGGGTGGTGGGTGTTTGATTTCAGTTCCTTATGTTTGCTCACCAAGTACTCAACTCACTGAGCAACCTCCCACCCCATCCCCAGCCACCCTGAGTAATATTTTTAAACGACTAATGATAAACACTGTTCACTCATTAAGATACGCCCTCATCAGATAGGTTGGATTGCGGGGTGGTGTCCACTTACCAGCAAAGAACTTAGAGCTTTTGCTTTGAGGTATCTGCACAGACTGATTCTGTGAATGTAGAGCTGCAGATGTATGGATGATAAAGAAATGAAGCGTTGATTAACCCGAGAGTCACGTGTCTTTGTCCTTCTGCTAGGTACAAGTGTGTTTCTCACCAAATAGTCCATCTGATGTATGGCCATGGGCCAAAAGAAAGCGCTATCTCCACACCAGAAAGGGGATGGTGGAGCCATTTGTTCAGACTTGTCACTGATACTTTTTGATTGCCTACTCTGTCTTGGGCTCCAAGTTTGCTGCAGTGGTTCCACAGGAGTTACCCAGTCCTTTCCATCCCCCATTTGAGAAGAGAGAATAAGAGTAAGGCGTACCCCCAATTAGCTAGAAAAATACACACTTGACGCAATGGATGCAATGGGCAGTTTTACAGCCCGCATGAGGGTGGCTGTTTAATCTCAGCTCAAGCACAACAACCAGAGTTTGCATCTGACACTAACCTTTAAAATTATAAAACAATCAGACTAAAAGTTTACTGAAGGCAATACAGTCCTGTGTTTGTGTGTGTGTGTGTGCATGTGTGTGTGTGTATGTGTGTGTGTGTGTGTGTGTGTGTATGTGTGTGTGTACACGTGTGCCTCCATCCCCACTGGTATAGATATAATGCTTTGTTTTGGCAATAATTCCATTTTTATGGTCAAAGACAGATATGAGACTACTCGCAATGTTAGTAGGGCCCATGTCCTGCTTAACAAATGAGTTGGAAACCCAGTTTATGCTATTATAACATTCACAAAGCAGTGTATGTTCGTTTCTGAGATTTCAGACACTTAGAAAACCTTTGCACTCTTTTGGGAACTCAGGGCTTTTGCCTCTGGGATTACATAAGCGATATAGACAGACAGGCTCATGTGAGCGTACTCATCACTGAGAGGAAAAGCCTAGCAGGGTTTACCAAAAATAAATGTGAGTCCTGTTTAAATGCACCATGAACTGCCGCCGGGATGATAATCAGTGCCAGTTTACAAAAAGAGCAAGATGGAAATGCGAGCATTTCAGTGGCTTCTGATTT
The DNA here is from genome assembly GCA_026225945.1 of Cricetomys ansorgei. Classification (NCBI taxonomy): domain Eukaryota; kingdom Metazoa; phylum Chordata; class Mammalia; order Rodentia; family Nesomyidae; genus Cricetomys; species Cricetomys ansorgei. The sequence goes on along the minus strand of JAMJFZ010002927.1, from coordinate 6,030,368 downwards.
AGCCCTTGCCTGTCTGCAATGTTATTGTGGAGTTTTGATTCTGACCCAGGTGTCCCCCTTCCCAGGTGACTGCCTGGGATCTATGGGCAAGGCAGGTCACTAGAAACCCTCTAGCACACAGCACATAACTGAAGCCAGCAGGCAGCAAAATTACCCCCAAAAGCCATCCATTATGAGTTTTCAATATCCTCTAAAAGGGTTGCCCACCCCTAACTGCATATTTATACATATTTACTTACTAATCAATAAAGGAAAATGACTGCATTATTTTGATTAAAATATCAGACCTGTGTGTTACTATAAAATCACATTTAAGAAGCCAGAAAACGAGGAGATAGCATTGCGTGTAACCCTCCAGCCTGTGATATATGGTATTTCCAGGCTTCGAGGAGAGCAGACACATTAAGAAAATGGTGCTAATGATATTAAAGTACTTTACAAGGCTTGTTACTAGGAGCTGACAAACCTGTCAAGTGTATAATGTAAGAGGCTATCGTAACGTTCTCAGAAAACCATACCTCTACCCCATTTCAGTGCAATCTCCTAATAATGGAGTTGCTATAAATTCTAGCCAGCAATGGGACGGAGCCGTGGCTTCTCACCCCAATGTGAAGACATGATAAATATAAAAGAAAATGGCTGTCAGTTTTGGCGCCCGAATCTTATTACAAAGTCTTAATCTTACTGGCCTCAGCACCTTTTATCACCGCCTTGTTATGCGCTGATGGCTTTTTTATTTGCTGGGAGATGGAGGATGTGTCATTTGATGTCCTTTTATGTAGCCACTGCTCTGTCCTCTCATGAAAAAAAAAACACATTTTATATGTTTATTACAGTAACCGATTAAATACAAGACCCTCACTGTTGGCTTAGGTACTGAGGACTGGAGATTTAACAGGATCTGGATTTAAAGACGTCATGATGAGTATTTATGCGAATGGGCCTCAAATAGGAAATTAATTCTTCTCAACACTGGAGCTGGCACCTTCGCAATGTTTGTGATTGTTTATTCTTGCTATTATTGTTATTGGGATTGGTCACTCACAGTTCCAAGGTCAGCCGGAAATCTCAGCTCTCCCTTTGCTGCTCGCTACAGACACCCAGTTTGGAGGAAGGAGACCATGTAAACACAGGCTGGTGCAAACTCGGCTCAGGTCCAGTCAGCTTGATCCTTGAGATGAGATAAATTGCAATTACCCAAATATTAGTCTGAGTATCCCACCGCTCACTTCCAGTCTTCTTCATCTACGGTCAGTGAGAGTTTGAACTTCACTGGGAACACAGAACCTTCTGGAACTTTCATTCCGGAAGAACTGCAAAGTGGCAGGTTCTGGTACTTAAGGGAACCTGACATTGACAGGCCAGCTTCAAGCTGAAGCCAGAGTCTCCAACACCAGATATTATCTTCAATTTGTGTCCATAAAAAGAGGTGACTTTGAGTGTCTACATACAGAGAGCTTGAGCCTGTCTGTTATGTCTGCCAGCTGGCAGTATCCAGAGCAAGGAAAATCACATAGTTTTAGTGTGTATGTGTGTGTGTATGTGTGTGTGTGTGCGTGTGTGTGTGTGTGTGTGTGTGATCTTGAATATTAGCGTATGTATACTCGTGTGCATGCAGGCATGTATGTATGTATATATGTATGTATGTATGATTTTGGAGGGCAGAGGTAAACATGATGTATTTGTCGGTTACTCTCTACCTTATTTTGGGAGGGCAGAGTCTCTCACTGACCCTGGAGCTCACTGATTGGGCTAGGCTGGCTCACTAGTAAGCTCCAGGGATCCTCTCCTGGTCTCTGCTGCCTAAGTACTGGGGTTACAGTCACATACTGTCATGCTCAAAATTTTACACAATTCTTGGGGATCTGAACTCAGGTCTTCATGCTTGAGTAGCAAGCCCTGTGCTCACTGAACCTTCTTCCCAGCCCTGAAATAATCAGCCTTGTGGTGAGAGTCAGAAGTGTACTTCCTTAGTGTTCTTTCCCCAGACTGTCTAAGCATTTGCATCAGAGGCAAAGGCCAAAGGGACCCAAAGATTTACGTATGTGCTATAGAAAATTTCTGAATTGGTCTCTGGTCTATGAGTATTCTATCCCCAAGGAAGTGGGTATGTGAAGCAGGCTGAATCGATTTAAAATAAAAGTTGACTTTTATCCCCATGATTTCCTTTCCTCTAGTTGTATCCAAACAAATAAGTTAATTAGACTGTATTTTTGATGTAATGGCATTTTACGAAAGGAAAAGAATAAGGTAGCAAACTGGAAACTGTAGAGGCACAAGGCCCATTTTCTTGTGGAAGTTTATTTTTAGTTATGTCTAAAATAACTGTTTTGTGTACTGTTGGGAATAGGACTGTCTTGGTCTTAGTGTTTTGTATTGTCTGCAGGTATTGGCTTTATGTGGGGGATGTTTGACTGCTCAGGATCTACACGTGCTATCAGTAGAACACCTGAGGAGTTCTGTTTCAATAAAATCACTCGAGCTCAGACACTGAGGGTTCCACCATCCAATACGGTGCTTGCCATGATGGTGGTTCCCTCTGCTGAGGTCTAGCAGGGTTTGTATATATGAGAACATCTCCGTGTCTTTCTTAGTGAGCAACACAGCAGCATAACAACTACACTATTCCTCCTTTTTATTTTCTTTTTACATTCACATGTGTACGCATGTGATGGGTATGCGTATGTGTGTATGGGTGCACGATTTTATGTGTCGGGGCACACAAGTCTATGCATGTGGAGGCCCAAAGTTGATGTTGGGTCATTCCTCATCTTACTCGTTGAAGCAAAGTTTCTCTAGAAAAACCCAGATCTTTCTTATATGGCTAATCTTACTAGGCAACTGGCTTGGAGTCCCCCACCTCTGCTTGCTGAGGCTGTAATTATACTCACACCACTGTGTCTGCCTGAAATTCATGGGTCCTGAGAATGCAAACGCTGCTCCTCATGCTTCTGTGGCAAGTGCTTTAACCACTGAGCCACCTTCCTGCCCCCACACCTCTCTGTTTCATCATCTCAAAAACTTGCCTGGGTTAGATAGGAATCCTTTTGGCTCTTGGCTTTGGAAAAAGATAGAAACTCCTTAAGTGTTCTTTCTCTATTTATTTTTTTCGTTGTTTTGAGTCAGGGTTTCTTTGTTGTAACTCTGGCTGTCCTGGAACTCTCTGTGTAGACCAGGCTGGCCTCGAACTCACAGAGATCCACCTGCCTCTGCCTCCCAAATGCTGGGATTAAAGGTGTGAGCCACCACTGCCTGGTGAGGGTTTTTGTAGAAAATGAACAAGTAAGTACTTCCCTGAATACACCTGTATAATACAAAGTTAAAAATCTCCATTATTTTCTTTGTTCTTTGTACCCTGATTTTTGCTACAATTCTCTTAGGCGAGTATTTATGCTTAAAATAAAGCTATGGCATGAGTGGGCACAGACAGCCCCTCCTGTGATCGTCCTTGTAATAAGCCCTATGTGATTTGCCACTGCACCAGGAGAAAGCTGATGAAAACCCCAATACTTTGGAAAAGGCAAATTGCATGTCTGGAAATTTAATTAAAAAGGAAATAGGTATCCCTGTATAAAGGTTGGCAGTCCCCTTCACAATCCTCCGCATCTTTAACCCTCTTCCCTACAAGTACAAAAAGCACCTAGCAGTGGCAACTAAGCATGCGTGTTAGTGCGACAAAGCAGTGAGCAGTCCTGAGAAGCCAGTCCCCCAGGAGAGGCCAGCCAGCTAACTGGTTCATAAGGAGCAGCACAGCAATGACGGTCGCAGGTTGTCTACCTGCCTGACCACTGGCAATCACTACGATACCAAGCGTTCTCCAACCTCCCAGTGCCAGCACACATTCTACTACCTGACATTCACATGGGTGTTCTTGTGTTAACTGTCGGTATGTGTTTATGCTGTGTGTGTGTGTGTGTGTGTGTGTGTGTGGGTCACTGTGGGCACAGGGTAGTGTGTGACGCCACCCTTGTGGATGTCAGAGAACAATGTCTAGTCTTAGTCCTCACCTTCCACCTGCTTAGGGATTCATAGCCGTTGCCTGTACCATGCTAGCTGACCCAAGAGCTTCCAAGAATCTGCCTGCCTCCACCTCCCATCTTTTCATAGAAGCACTGGGATTCTAGACGGATGCCATCTCGCCTGGCTTTGCATAGATCCTCAGGCTCCATACCTCAGACCTCCCACTTATGCACAGGCGTTCCAAGCACTGTGCGATCTCCTTGGGCATCACATCCTCACTGCCACCTTCTACAATAGCTGGAGCACACATGCTATCATCCCTTAGTACGTACAGGAGTGGAGGGAAGGGTGGCATCCTGAAATACCAGATGCCCAGCTGAATCTGAGTATCAGAGAGCCACAGACATCTTAAATAGAAGTATATCCCAAATGTCACACAAGACATTTTTCTTACTGTGAAAATCATTCGTTGGTTTTATGGTATGAATGTTTTCCTTCGTACTGCTTTATTTCAAAAATAAATTATAGTGGTTTGTGTGTGTGTGTGTGTGTGTGTGTGAGTGTGTGTGAGTGTGTGTGTGTGTGTGTGTGTGTGTGTGTGTGTGTGTGTGTGTGTACACACGCCATAGCTCCTTTGTGAACTCTCATGGGCAACTCATGGGAGTCTGTTCTTTCCTCCTACCTGGTGGGTCCCAGGGACTGAAGTCAGGGCACTGGCTTGGAGGAAAATCCCTGTAGACACTGAGCCATCCCACCAGCTTGATACTTCAGATTTCTTTGTTTCCCAGACCTGGAAACCCTGATTGAGGGTGAAGGAAATGTTTACCAATTAGTACAAGCAACAAGGAACAGAATTGCTCCCAGACACAATAAGAACTGCTAATACTAAGTCCAGATATGTAAACTCTTTTAATTCTGACACTGTGAAATTACTCTTCCCATGTACTAGATGAGAAAACCGAGGTGTCCAGGAAACAAGGAACTTGCTCAAGCATCACTGCTGCCAGGTACAGAATAGGTGTGCTATCCATGCCCAGATTTTATTACATACTACCATAGGACCAGGGTTTCTGGCTTCTGTTGTGGAGTCTCCATCAGTCACTGGTTTGAAGTTCAAACTCACATTTTGCAGACTGTACACTGGAGGAACACATCCTGCACATGCTTAGTGTGTACTAGAGTGTCTGTTCTCACCAGTACTGTTCATTGGAGATTGTGCTGATAGGTCATCTCATGAGTGGCCATGGCCCTTTGTTGGAAAGTCCTGCTACTCATCAAATGAGAACGTAGATGTAAATTAAGGGCTCCCTAAAGAGTCGCTCAAGGTCTTGTGGGAGTCAGGCTATGGCAAGGCTGACTCTACGCCAGAGTTCACAATAAAAACAAAAACAAAACTCTGCATAGAGTCATGTCCAAAATCAAATTACTATTATACATACAATCTCCCAAAAGGAGAAGAAGGTGAGCTAGGGAATGAGCAGGCAGGGACGGGGATGGCTTTTACATGTGTCCCACATCTGCATCCTCAGGTAGGTCTTGAACTGCTTTTTCCTCCTAAGCTCTAGGTCCTGTGGTCATGTAAGCTGCTGACAGGACACATCTAGGGTTTCTGTATACCTGCACCGAGTAGACACATGGTTCCCAAGGCTACCCAGCTTTCCCTTCACGTGTTTATCTGCAAGGCCCGAAGTGGCTAATCCACCAGTTTCTGAGCTTACTGTTGCAAGCTCCACCATGTACTCCCCAACCTACTCAAAGACCTGAGAGTGCATTTTCTTTTTCTTCGACTTGTGAGACACTCCATTCGAAAATGCCACTGTCTCGCTGATACCTCTGTTCCCCTTCCTGGTCAGGTGACATTTGGGAAAGAGTTTCCTCCAGAAAACCAACTTTTATGTTCCTGATTGCCACTGCTGCATGGCACTGTAAGTCAAGAGGGAAATTAGCATAACTGGTGGAACTGCCACAGTAGTAAAGCCTTAATTACCCTGTTATGACTACCTTGTAACCACATGACTAGCACCATGGTCACACATTAGCAAGGAGAGAAACACTGACAGGGATGCTAAGTGGCTTCTCTTACCGCTGTTTATCCGAAGGATGTGTCGCTTACTCATTCTTATCTGCATTGCAACAGAGTGAGAAGTCCTCTCCAAGTGAGCATGGAAATCATTTGTAAGGACAAGCAAGTACTACAGCGCAGTAGTCATGAGGATTCTATGGATATCTAACCAAGACCACTTCAATCACGTCCAGGTTACAGATCAGCTATAAGGGGGGAAGCAGGATGCAGGATGCAGATTGCAGGGTGCAGGAAGGGATTGCTGAGAAAAGTGAAAGAAGAGCTCTCATAAAGCAAGGGAGAAAGGATTAGCCAGAGGTCAGAGGTCAAAGGGAAGGGGGATTGCAGGTTTCTAAATTTCCCCCTTTTTCAAGTTTGGGCCCCAAGAAACATGTCCATTTGATTGATTGAGAGTGAATACAACCTAGAATCTATGGTTCAGCTCAGTCTTTGGTCCTCAACCCCCATCTTGGCGGCTGCTACATCACAGTGGACTCGGAAGGGCAGGAGAATTAGAAAAGGACCACTATTGACTTTACTCCAGTCTTCTTTATTTAAACCTACCTTGGATCCAATTTAGAGAAATGTATACAAGTGCCCAAGAGCTCTGTGAAAATAATGAGTCAGTGAGGGACAGCTAGACTCCCAACACATCCATTAGGGCCAGGCAACAACGAACGCCTAACGTCCTGGGAGCACACCTCAAACTTAGAGCCAACGGGCAGTGGAAGGAACTTAGACTCGTTTGCACTGTGAGCAGCTATTACCCCAATCAGAGAGCACCCGTGCTCCTCGGCAAACCCAACAGGGGTAGTGCACAGGTTAGACCAGGCACAGGTGACAGAGGAATGGGTTTTCACTCTGGCCTAAGTCACCTAAGCAGGAAGAAGCTCAGACTGGTTAGAAACTTAGTCCAGGAGACTCAAGGTACCATGGGTACTCAGAACTCCAACGCCTCATGGACTGTTGCCGATATGACAGACCCCAAACAAAGGAAAAGGAAATGACTGGATAGAGATATATCTTAGTTGTCAGAGTACTTGCCTACTGTGAGAAAACAAACAAGCAAACAAACATAAAACCTCCCCGGTTTCATCCTTAGCAGGCTATAAACCTTATGTGGGGATGCAAGTCTGCAATCCCAGTACTCAGGCAGGAGATCAAGAAGTTCAAGGTTACCCTCAAGTACACGGTGAGTTTAAAGATAGCCTAAAATAGAAAAAAAAAATCTGACTAAAATAAATAAGAAATAAATAAAGAAACAAAGATAGATAGATGATAGATAGATAGATAGATGGATGGATGGATGGATGGATGGATGGATAGATGGATGGATGGATAAATAGATAGATAGATAGATAGATAGATAGATAGATAGATAGATAGATAGATAGATAGATAGATAGATGACCATGTCTCATCAAAGTGGGACACATATAAATGCCCATACTTCCTAAAACTCTTCAATGAGATGGCTTAGCCCAAGGGAAGAATATTCCATAAAGCTGTGAAGTTAAATTACCAGATTCCTCCCATACTTAACATCCCTTTCTTATCTGTAAAGCAATGTGAGCAAAAGCCAGTGAGAAAATGAAACAGATAAATAAAAAAATAAAGTATATCTACTCCGCCTATGACTTTCACGAGTGACCATCAATGGAACCAAATGCATGTACTGTAATCTGTGCTGCATGAAACATCTCCTCAAAGAACAGAAAAGTTAACATTTTATCTGAGCATAAAATGTGATCTGTGGATGAAGAAGCTCAAGAGGCAGAAGACATTAGAGATCTGCAGGCTGCCAAGCTGGACAGAGTATTTAGAGACAGGAAAAGGAATGAAAAGTTCAAACCAAGTTTGACTGATTATGACTGGGGGTTTCCTGTTTGGGCATGGCTTAATCCTTTAAGAACATATGATAAACTGGAACTTTGGTGGCTGTGATTGGCTGAGAACTAGCTAGACATTACAGACATTAGATTCCTAAGTTATATCTTAGTTTATTAACATACTGCGAGGTGACAGTTCATTACATGGGAACCCAAGTAGAGACAACTTCAGTCCAATGGCCTCATGTTTATTTAATTGAACAGGTATAGATGTGGATTTCAAAGATGCTGAATTATTTATGAATCAGTCTTTGTCTTAGCCAAGGAGAATGGAAAGGGGTGATTTACAAATTACTCATACATCTGGCTTTTAAAAGATGTTGTGACCACCTTGAGAGAGGCCTCTTTGGAAGTACCTTGGGATGTACCATAATTTTCTTCTCCCTAGGGCCACGCTTGATGAAGGTGTCTGGAGTGAATATTGAGCTCCCAGTTTTCTTTCTTATTTATAAGACTCATTGTATGTGTATGTGTGTGTGTGTGTGTGTGTGTGTGTGTGTCTGTGTATGTCTCTGTGTGTGTGTGTGTGTGTGTGTGTGTGTGTGTGTGTGTGTGTGTGTGCACATCTTCTCAGGTGCTGCCTAATGTGTTTGTTGTGAATCAAACTCAGGTTCTCTGCAAGAGCAGAATGTGCTATTAGCAGAGTGGTGGTGGTACACGCCTTTAATCCCAGCACTTGGGAGGCAGAGGCAGGCAGATCTCTGTGAGTTCAAGGCCAGCCAGGTCTACTGAGTGAGTTCCAGGGCACCAGAGTTACAACAGAGAAACCTTGTCTCAAAAAAAAAAATAATACATAACTAAACTAAACAAAAGGGGGGACGTTGATTATAAATAGCACAGGATGTAGTTCAGACCTGCAAATGAGAAAGTGGAGTATATGTATATGTATATATATATATATATATATATATATATATGTATATGTATATGTATATGTATGTATATATGCTTGACCCAACCATGGAGAATGTGAGGCTGACTTTGTGTCCCTTCGTCTCTGCTTGCTCGGCCCATTCTAACATGTCAGCTTCTTTCTGGAAGAGTGTTCTAACACTTCCGAGTTCTCAGCCCGTATCTCACTAGTCTTGATTCTCAACCACTAGCCATGCCTGAAAACTTCCAGCAGCAACACATTATCTAGTACATATATGATATTTATTATATACTGTGATATTATATATAATATGTATTCTATATCTATGAAATGACAAGTTTAGTGCTTTAATAGTACAAATGTTTCATCTCACTGCTCTGGAGCTTAGAAGTCTGAGATAGTAGGTCTCCCTGAGTCACAGCGAAAATGCGAGGCAGGGTTTGTGTCTTTCTGGAGGCTTTCAGGGAAATCATTTCATGTTATACCTTTCCAACTTCCAAGTTGGAAAGTTGGCTCTTGGCTCTCTCCTGTGGCTTCCAAGAATCCTTCTGTTCACATCAAGTCCTCCCCAGTAATCTAGGGTAGTATTTCTACTTTAAGGTCAGCTAACCAGTTCCATTTGCCGTATAGTTTTCTTCAGCCATGTAGCAATAGAGTCAATGGTTCTGATGGAGCCAACTTGGATAATTTCATTTGTGTGTCTGTGTGTATGTGCATGTGTGTGTGTGTGTGTCTTCTGTGTGTGTGTAGTGGGGGCAGTTTATCTGACCGTCAACAACTACTGGAACCACATCATTCAAAAATGATAGTTTTTAGATCCACAAAGGCAAAGTCTGTTTTGTTTTGTTTCTTCCCCAAGAAGGAAGGAGGAAGGAAGAACCATGCAGAAGAAACATTTGTCCTGTGCAGCTTGAAAATTTAGTCGCAATGGAATTTCAGGCCACACTAGGGAGCAACTCTCTCCCAAAAGAAGGATGCAAAAAGAAGATCGTAGGTTAAAATTAATTACCTTCCCCCCTTGGGGACATTGTCTAATAGTTTCTTGAAACTTATAGGAGTCTATGTCATACTGTGTCTTTATAGCTATGGCTCTCAAATAGCAAGAACAAGAATGTGTATTATTATGAAAAGGGGATTGGGGGAAAGAGGAAGAAAGAGATGCGTTTCATTGTATGCGGAACACTTGGGGGAGGGAAGGTTGCAAGTTCTGAAAATGACCAAGAAAGATTACGTACCTTGGAGGGAGATTTATAGACTACTGATGTGCTCATGAGGTGTCCCTGGTGCAACCATCAAGAGCAAACCATCGAACACAACAACTTCCTGGCTTAGTCATAAAGCAAGTTATTTGAAGATCAGAGTAACTGAGCATTTGGGCTATAAACAGAAGTAATCATTATATTATGACAGAGACACATATTTCAATGGGGGCGAGAGCAGTGGACACGAGGCACGGGGAACACATTAAGAACTTCCTGAATGGCGTTTTAAAAGTGTGGGACACAATTAGAGATGAAGCTGACTTTGAGAATGGCAGCAGTCTTGATTGAATGCGGAGATCCAAGATTTATCCCACCTACCTGACCTACCGTACTTAATCTTTTGGTGCAGTGTTCAAAACGGTTTCTCATACATTATTAATTCACTTATTCCTTATAGAAATCATGTGAGCTAAGCAGAACAATAGTGACTATGCCCTTGTTGCAGATTTGTCTTTCATATCGCTTTGCTCCTATGGCTGATGTATCATCTCTACTTTATTCTAGTTTTCTTCTTCATTTTTTGTTTGTTTGTTTCTTTCTTTCTTTCATCAAATTCTATCTTTTCCTTCCTCCCTCCCTCCTCTTCTTTTCTTGTGCTTTCTCACACGTGCCCTTCTTTGCTAAAGTTGCTCTCCTCATCACTTGGCGAGCTCCTAGAAGACAGAGATATGGATTTCTAGTTTCTATTATGAATATTGAACAACGATTACAATGTGCTTTTAAATCAGACAGATCATACTCGTGGCTTGAATGCTCCACACTCACTGAAGAGGAAACTGAATAAAAGATGAAACCCAGGACACAAGGAAGTTTGAACTAATACTGACTAATGTACTATGGAAAACCCATGACCAAACTATACTATGACGAGCCCAGGAACTCAAGAATGGATACAGACAGAATGAATCAATGATACTGAAATCACAAATCAGTCTGAATTTAAAAATAGTATGATGAAAACTTCCAAGCGCTATTCTTAGAAAAAAAGAAAGAAAGAAAATACACAAATAGCAGCAAAGTCTAAATAATTTTTAAAGGATTTTAAAAACAAAACAACAAAGTGACATCAAAGTAAAAAATATTTTTTTTTATAAATTTGGAGATTTTTAAAAAATGATTAGGAGAATACTGAATACTCCCTAATGTTCAAAAGAGAGGTCGTGGACAAACGCGAGGCATAGGCAATCTGTCAAAAGCAAGAAAACCTGAGCATACCAATAATTATAAGACAGACAAGATACAGCCACACATCTGTCACTAAAAATGACTTCCAAGTTTAGAGAATAAAGTCTATAGAATTTTTATATAAGGAATTGCCTTGTAGACTACGTCAAGATATAAAAAGAACCAGCAACGAGGGCCGTTCAGAATGATGAGACCAAACCATTCCTAGGTATAGCATCAGTGAGAAGGAAGGCTGCCTGTGTGAACAAAACAGTACAGTTCACTTGTACCAGATATCGATAAAGGAAACCTAACTACATGGAACACAGGTGAGGTGCTTCTCAACTGAATAATTCAATATTACAAAGGTATAATTCTTTCTAAAGTTATATGTAAATTAAGTGAAACGTCAACCAGTGTCACAGAAGGATTATTGATGGCACATGGAAAGTTGTTTCTAAAATTTAAACTGTACACAAGTATAGTCATGATTTTTTATAATAAAAACTTACCAAAACTTATGTATGTGTGTATGTATGTATGTACATATGTACGTATATGTGCATGTGTGTATGTGTATGTATATACATATGTATTATATATGTGTGTGTGTGTGTATGTGTGTGTGTATGTGTGTGCTTGTATGTATGTATGTATGTATGTATTTGTGTGTATGTATGTATATGTGTGGATGTATGTATGTGTGTATGTATATATTTGTGTGTGTGTGTGCATATATGTACATATGTGTAAGGGAAGAGGGGATCGTGTTACACTGAAAGGGCTAGTGATGCCCAGCAAGGACAGCAGGCCTAATGTTTCTGCATCTGTCTTAATGCTCAAAGGTGACATTTTGAAAAGTGTAAAGACAGAATGGGCAATAGCTTTCCCAAGAGCTAGTAAAGAATCTGCTTCTCCCTGATGCTGGCTTTCTTTTACTTTTCCCATGCTTCTATAGGGAATGGCTTGAGAGTCTTCCTTATTTTCTTTTCTAGAAAGCACTATTCTACTAGATTCATTGATACCAAATAATCATTAGCAATTTATTATAAGGTGACACTTGTTCACACCCTACAAAAAGAAATGCTTCTTCGTCACCTCCGAAGTGTCATCAAGTATTGGAATTACAGTTTATGAGGAACAAGGATGCAAATAGCCCAATCACATGGAACTAGCCTACAAGAATAAGTGCTGTCTTTAATTTATTAAGTACAGCTCATAGTGTGGCATAGGACATCTTGCAGGTGGGCAATAAATGTGTCTTCAGTTATTCTCAAACTTGGAGATGTCATGGACTGCAAACAAAGACAGAATCAATTACTGCTTAAACACAGCGGACTTCTGCCTGTCCTCTTCGTTAGCTTTCCATTGCCCTAACAAAATATCTGAGGGAAATCCACTTACGAAGAGAAAAGGATTATTTTTGCTCATAATTTCACAGGCTTCAGCCGGTAGTCACTGGGAATGTTTGCTTTAGGTGTGCCACTGTACATCACAACGTGAATGAGTGGCAAAGAAAGGTACATACCTCACGGTGTCCTGAAAGGCAAACATAACAGAGGAAGAGATCAAGTTTTGGGATTCCCAACATTCCTTCAAGAGCAATCACCAATGATGACACAAGTTCCATCTTTTAGTTCTCACCTTCTAAACCACCTTCTGTCTCCCAACATTTTCCATTTTCGAGAAGAGAAGACTATTCCTCAAGGGTTGGATCTTAAATCTCCCCATGAGGCATGCATAAAGGCCTGGTCACTGGCCTACTACCTCTATTAGGAGGTAGTGAAGCCCCTAAAGGGTGATCGAGAGGGGACAGAGAAATGGGTCATCAAGGAGATTCTGAGATTATGGACTTTCTTACTCTTTTCTTTGGTTTGTTCCTGGCTGCCACAAGGTGACTAGCTTTGTCCTACAAGTGCCACCAGGATGCTCACCACCACAGTCCTCAAGAAATGGAACGAAGGAACTATGGACTGAAGCCATGCAATGATAAGCCAAGGGTAGTCTTTTTCAACTCTTTGAGGCATCTGGCCGCAGTTACAGGGAGCATCTAACTGTTATTTATAACCCCATTGATTAGTAGATAGAGACAGTATTTGAACATTGTCTTCTTTCAAGGCCATGATGGGAGAGGCAGAGTAAGTTCCAATCCTGATCATTGCCTGCTTCAGTTGTTCTTGGGACTTCTTGCTCCTTCTTCAGTGTAGAGGTCTTGCCAGTTCTCAGGAAGACATTCCACCAGTAAGTTATGTCCCTTCATACCTAAAGTGTTTATGCCACAAAGAGATCACTCAGATATCTGTAGGTCTGAAGGACTCAATGTCTAGTTTTATTTTCTAGGTGAATTAAATGAAATGAAGCTATTGGTTCTTCTCTGACAGTAAAGGGCACATAGTCATCTTGGGTAGTTAGGGAATTCTTATCAAACATCATACCTTAAAAACGTAGAAATGGGAGCTGTTGAGATGGCTCAGTGGTTAAGAGCACTGGCTACTCTTCCAGAGGACCTGAGTTCAATTCCCAACACTCACATGGTAGCTCACAATGGTGTGTAACTCCTTTTCCAGGGGATCAGACACCCTCACATAGATATATATGCAAGCAAAACAACAACGTACATAAAATAAAAATAAAGAAAATATTTTTAAATGTAGGAAAAAAATCAGAAAGAACTGGAAGTATTAATCAACTATAAAGAATTTTGTTTCTTGTTAGTGTCCCATGACTGGACTGAAAACACACACATATACCTAATGTGTGTGTGTGTGTGTGTGTGTGTGTGTGTCTATATATGTATATATTTGTCTAACAACACATAGAAGTACTTAAAAAGAAAGCCTTAAAAGAAACAAAGACTCATCTCCTATTGGAGATTAAAGGGAACCAATTTTTTTCTTCTAAAAAATAAAGGAGCAAAAATTTAATTTAGTAAAATGCTACCCAAATCCCCTCTATTTTATGACTCATATCATACAGTGCTCCTATCCTCAAAAAGAACAGCTGAAGATACTAAACTGATTGACTGGACTCATTCCATTATGACACCCAGCCTGTGGTGATACACTAATAGTACTAACAGGCTTTCCTTGCCCAGCTGCAAGGGCCAGCTAAGGCCACACTGCTGCCTGGGCCTGAACAGGTGAAGAGGGGAACAGAATTTATCAATGAAGTGCAAAGGGAAGTCTTGACTCTAAACCAGGTTTGCGCAAAGAGAGCTCACGTTACAGATTTTGCGTACTCCAGAAAGCTGCCACCGTCAAGCAACAACGTTCCCGAATTGTGCAAAATGCCAGAGCAAGATGAGAAACAAACTAGTAACATCTGGTTATAGGATCTATCTTTTCAGGATCTTCATCTCAGAGTTATGTATCTAACCAATCACCAAAATGTCAGCTGGTAGAGGAGTGGTAATCATGATAATGGAGCCACAGAGCCAAGGGTAAAAGCATCAGCAGTTCAAGACAAGCCTGGACCACACAAAACCCTCTTTCAAACAGCAGGTTTGGGAGAGGCCCAGCGAGATGGCTCAGTGGGGGCAGACATGTACCACCAAGCCCAAGCTCCTAAGATGGATCTCTGGGACCCAAATGATAAAGAAAACTGACTGTGGGATGTCGACCTCCGACCTCCACACACGTGCCTTGGTGCGCTTGGCCCAGCCCAGCCCCATGTACACACAGTGAAATAAATGATTGGAATTTTAAACAAATATCCACAGCACGATGCCTGTTAACTATATGCATGCTCTCCCTTAATCAGATACTGGTTACCTGCCTCACTGAATCTGATGGACACCAGATATTATCTCCTTAAACATAGGAGGTAACTAGCTACCAGAGATAGATTAAGTAGCTTGCTGACAAACGGCAGATATGTGTGAACCCAAATGTGACTGGCTCGAATCTTTTTTTTTAAATGGGGAAATTCTTTCTCTCAATTACAGCCTTAGAAAGAAGTTCCAAGCTTTGAGAAAAGAAAAAAAAAAAAACACTTTGGCATTTAGTTTTGAATTTTGAATGATTAAAAATGGTTTCTTCAAGGAACAGGGTCAGTCCTTGATCAGTATTTGCTTCATGCCATCACGCTTCCTGCCATGATGCTAATATCTATTTGGCAACCTGGAATGAAATCCAAATGAAATCACAACTCAGTATTTTAAGAAAAAGGAAGAAAAGAAAGGAAGGAAGGAAGAAAGAAAGAAAGAAATCCTACTCAAAGTTATGTTTAATTTAATTTAAATCTTGAGAAACAGCTTACCCAAAAATGGCTTTTGAAAGTCACGTACAGTATTTCAATCTGTCATTTTGTATTGACCTTCACAAGCCTGAAATATATTGCACTGGACTTGGGAAGGTTCTGAGAATGATATTAAAGCTGGTAATATTTTTAAGTCTCATTTGATATCTACATCCGCTTTTGCTCCTCTAAGTACAGTTCCTGGAAGCAATGATCTTATGCCTCATTCTTCAGTCCGGGCCAACGTTCTTGTTAATTGGAAGTTATTGAGATTAACTCAAGGAATCACTGTGAAGATGCTGAGTTTACTCAAAGGAATTCAGAAGACATTTCCTTTATATTTCCATGCTGAGTAGCAGACTGAATCTGGATGCTTTATGTAGGTGAGATTAGTGCCTAGCACTCACTTTCATTAGAATATGCATACACAAGTTGAATTAGGAAAAACTTTGTTTCATTAAATCTTGCATTATTGAGTGTGACTCTTCTGTGGTCTATGTGTCCTATTTTCATGTTCAGTCTTTAATAGCCCCATAATAGAAATTCATCTTTAGTGCGTGGTACCGATTCCTATCATGGCTAACGCCGAACACAATCCCTCATTGCTCATTCTGCCTGCTTTGCTTCATAGTCAGTCATTCTCTACTGACACTGGAGCTAATCAGTCGCTGACATGATAATATGCTACTTCAAATGATATAATATTGAGATAACCTTGAAGAGAACTAAAGCACTGAGTGTATAAAATTAGCATCTCCTTGGAAATTGGGAGATTATAAATTCAATACATTAGTATTTTTTTAATTATATGTTTTTATTTCAAATTGCTTTTTAAATCTCAAATAAAATAAGCTGTTGTCATGCTGGCAAAATGCCTTGGTGAATAAGGCACACTCTACCAAGCCTAGAGACCTGAGTTTAATCCCCAGGATCTATGTGGTGGAAGGAGAGAATGGACTTCCATAAGTTGTCCTCTGACCTCCAAATGTGTGCTATGGCACACACACACACAAATGTACCACACACACACACACACACACACACACACAACACACACAAATAAATAAATGCAACACACTTTCAAAAATGAAAACAAATTGTTCTTTTTAGAATAGTAATTTTCTCCTTTTAACAGAATAACTAAAACACAATATCATATTTGTGTAACCATATTGTTTTTCTGTACATGTCAGAACTTGACTGCCATGTGAAAATGGCAAACATAGACAAAAGGGGTTGTGTTTAGTTTGATATAGTTTCGATTATCCCCCAACAGCAGAAAACAAAACTAGAGAGACAACCAAAACAGAATAAAATGAAGGGAGAAAGGTAGCTCATTTGGTGAACTTAAAAATACTGAATTGTAAGATAAAGAAATAGTTAGAAGAGCTGACAGCACAAGGCACCTCAGAAAGCGTGCCTAGAAGGTAGGTCTTAACAAACAAGGAAGATCAAGGGCAAGTGGAATGGTTCATGCCTGTAATTCAAGTCTTGGAAGGCTGAAAAAGGAAGAAGGCAAGCTCCAGGCCAGCTATGACTACATCTAGTAAGACCCTGTCCCAAAAGCAGGATTGAGAGGAAGAGAAAAATCAGGTGAGAGGGCTGAAATTGTTCAAGAGGTCAGATCTGCACAGCGCTTTCGTCCACTGAAGCTGTAGGGCATCTGGCCTTGAGTCTCAGCAATAGACTACTGAGGAATTATTTTTCTGGAGGAGCTAAGACAGAAGACATTGGAGCTACACCTACCAACGGAGTAGATATTGACACACTAAGATACATAAAAGTCTTCATCCAGTGGGAATCAAGACACTAGAAACTGTGATTTTTATCTCTAGATGACTCTATAGGAAATTAGTATAAATAAATATTACTGAGCTCATTTGTGAAATGGTCACACTGGATCTATAAGGATGAGAAAACTTGCCCATAGTCCCCGGGCCCCCAATCACCCCTTTCCATACTTTTAAAGTTTTTCTGAAATACATATGTTATATTTCTTGGTTGGCCTGGAACTTGCTATGTAGACTGGGCTGGTCTTGTACTCACAGAGACCCACCTGTCTCTGCCTCCCTCACCCAGCAGTTAACAGCATAAAAACTAGGATCAAAACAGAAGTGGAAAAAATATTCCTTGATAGAAAACCAACTGAGGAAAAGAAATGTTCTCCAATTGCCATTTCAATTGTCATTCACATCCTTAGAAGAAAAATCAAGACTGTAAAAGATGCTGTCATGATAGGTACAAATAGAAAGAAAGAAAGAGAGAGAGAGAGAGAGAGGAGGGAGGGAGGAGGGAGGGAGGGAGGAAGGAAGGGAAAGAAAGAAAAAGAGAGAGAGAAAAAGGAAGGAAGGAAGGAAGAGGAGAGGAAAGAAGAAAAGAAGGAAGAGGGAAAGAAAGAAAGAAAGAAAGAGAGAGAGAGAGAGAGAGAGAGAGAGAGAGAAAGAAAGAAAGAAAGAAACAAACAAACAAACAAAGAAACAAAGAAACAAAGAAAGAAAGAAACAAAGAAAGAAAGAAACAAAGAAAGAAAGAAACAAAGAAAAGAAAATAGAAGAGACAGTAAAACAGAATGAGACAATACAGGGAAAGGTAGAATATGCAAAACTCAATAAACTATCCAGAAAACAATAGATGTATAGTTGTTGAAGAAATAATTCAAGAACATGTCCTGGGATTTAAAGAACAAGATTGCCATATTAAAACAGTTTTTTTTAAATCCACACACACACATACACATACACACACACATACACACACACACACACACACACACACACACACACACACACTTCCATTCCCTTTACAAAAAAAGCTCAACTTTCAAAACAAAACATTAGAGAAAGAACAGGTAATAGAAGCAGCACTAAAGTTAGTGGAATCCAAATAGATTCAGATTCATCAGCACCAAAACTAAAATAAACCAAAGTCTACACAATGCAGAAGAAGTTCTACCCTGGAGTTTCCCTGTAGAAACTAACACTTAGTGAATCTATTTATAAAACAGGACCCGAATGACACCACAAACCCCTTGTGCATTTTCAGAATGGTCCAGTGGAAGATGAGCTCTCAAATGGAGGACAAACTTAACTGAGAAAGACAAAGTTTATTAAGGGAGAGCCCAAAATGGCAGCTGTATCTAGGCATTAAAGGTAATTAGCATACAGGGAGGTTGACCACAAGATTCTAGAAAGATATTTTTTCCAAATATTTAATTCATTAATCAGGGGTTAGCATGATGGCTCAGCAGTCGAGAGTATATACCACTCTTCCAGAGGTCTTGAATCTGGATCCTAGCCCTCACATCAAACATCTCACAAACCACCTGTAACTCCAGCTTCAGGGTATCTGATGCCTGCATGCATGTGCATATATCCACACACAAACCTATGCTCATAATTGGAAATAAATCTTTAAAAGTACTGGCAAAATACCAAAGAGCATGGAAGTCCAAGATTAGAAGGCAGTTTGGTGACCACCTAATGATAACTATCTCGAGAGCTAAGTTAAAGGAGAAAGCATTTTAACACAATAACCAACACCAGAACAGCAGAGAACACCAAAGCAATGATGATTTAGTCCCTAGACCAGCCCTCACTAGGATTTATTTGTGACAGTACACACTGTGCATTAATGCAACACAAAATATAAAAGAATTGTCTGGAGAAACTAAGGAGTAAGTGATGGACAGACTTAGTAATCAACAAATGACAAAAATGACTTTACCACAAAAGTCAGTACACGACTTGTAACGCTAAATGATACGAGAAAGGGGAAGTAAAAATGGAAGATGGTTTGTCACAAGACCAGACAATTCTGAAAGAATACAATGGAAATTTTAGAAGTATTTATACAAAATGGGAGAGAGGGGTAATCAGGGATGGGATAGCCTCAGTAACATTTTGGAACTGAATTTCGAAACTAGAGGCGGTATAATTATACCATACATAAATGGAAACATATGTAAACTGTATTTAATTAGTAGGCTAAGGTTGACAATCCAAGGTTCAATCTGCAGCATCAGCAAAGTTCAAGTGACTCTGAATTTTTAATAAGTGCTGCCCTCATTCTATCACGAATTAAACACATGTTCTTTATCAATTAGGACAATTCTTCTTCTCAATCATAGAAAAACATACATCAAATATCAGATTCACTTTTGGTCTCTTGGACATTTTAGCAACTACATGGTAGTGAAAATGGAAGGTAACCGGATATTTGGGGTCATCAAACTGAGTCTTCCCGTCATGATGGCTTCCTCTTGGGCTCTTCTTCTAGGGGGCACTTCTAAGATGAATGATGTAGAAAAGTTGTCTGTCTCTGGTTCCTGCTCATGAATGAAGTCTTAACATGCTTAGGAATCTTTGCAAATGACTTTTATATTTTAATAGTCTATATTTTCATATATTTTAGCTAAGTGATCTGCTCAAACTTAAAGTCACAAGATCAGTGACATTTATCTAATGTCTTTAATTCAGGCAATTCTTTAATTCCGGCAAATGTCCAGACAGACAGACAGACAGAACAGAGACAGAGACAGAGATAGAAACAGAGTGTGTAGCTAAAAAAAAGTGGGCAGGTCCATAGTCACGAAAAGAGTGTTTTCCTGAATGTTCTTAATATACTTTCTTTGAAGCCTAGAATTCACTTCCCTTCAGAAATAGTAGTCAGCACACAGTATGCGATGCATACGGATCCTCAGACATCTATGAGTTATTTATTTTCTATTGAAAATACTCATATTATGTGCCTGATTGTGAAAATTGATTCAGATCATGTTATATTTCTTAAAAAATAAGTATTAGGATATTCAACTGGAAGGACTAGAAGTTTCTTTAGTTTTTTGTCAAGGCAAAGATGAACCATGTTAATAACAATGTGTCTCAAGTTCCTAATTAGCTTGGATTCAACAGGACATTCCTCAGTTGCTGGGATATTGTCTTCATCCTCATAAGCCTTTTAGCATGAATTGTGTTATATATATTCCAGGGTTTGGCAAAGGAGATTAACACATTAAATCCAAATTTTTGTAAAGATTCCTTTCAAGAATCGGTGAGGGGTTAAACAAGAGACTTTCTATGTCCAGTCATACTAAGGACAGATTTTGTTAAAATAAAAATTTTTGAGAGACTTGGCTTTCTTGAAACTATTATTTTGAAGCAAAAAATAACATTTTGAATTCAACTAGCAGCCACAGGCTCCTGTTGGGGCATAGCACTGCAAATGTGTGAGTCTCTCTGCAGTGTAAAGGTCCTAAGAACAATTTCCATTGCAAAGTTGGCTATGTGCAACCTCCACAATCTTACCTAAATTATAAATTTGGTTAATCAGTGCAATGCCTAATATTCTAAAGGGAGACTGGTCCTGCTCTCTGTCCAACACTTCACACACAAATGGCAGATTTTATTTTTTCTGTACGAAAACTTATTAAACCCAGCCAATGTCCGATTGTCTCACACAGGAGTTGCCACACAGTGAAAACTATTAATATTTAAACAGACATTGGTGTTTTCCTTGGCTTGCACAAAAGATAGTGGTTTGGAGTTCACCACATATATAATGTGCATTTTATAGCAGAAAGAAAAACCCACGTCCATCCCTGACCTTCAATAATGATTGGATTAAATAATGAAATCAGTTTTGAAAATGAACAATTAGGAGGCTTGCTCTCACTCTTCTGATAGTTTTTTAGTTCATTATTAGAGAGATATATTCTGTTTTCTTTTTTTTCTTTCCTTTCCTTTCTTTCTTTTTTTTTTTTTTTTTTAATCACAGCTACTTTGTTAAAAATTACTTTCTGAGCAGCACTTAGAATATTAGCCATCAAAACCTTCAAAACCTGGCTACGGCCTTGCAATTTGAATATCAGCAGTCCGTTTTTATAGCTGTTCCATTTAGAGACACACGTTACAACTCCCACATTTCAGCCGTCATTTCTTCCCTCTTCAGCTGGCCCTGGCCCTCAGCGTGTTTGTGTGGTGACACCGGGAATGTGCTCCGAGCAGAGTTATACGGCATCATCTGGAGAAACATTACGTTAATAACCAGAGTTCAAGGGCAAGGGATATAAACGGAGCAAATTACAAGTCTGAACAGATATATAGCTTTTGCTAAAAGGGACATGGGCTGCTACTTTATTTACTGGGCACCGGCGCACTTGCGGAAGGTGCCGGAACACAAGAAAACATTTTTAAACGACCAGTCTCGCAGCTTAAGAAAACAACACACATTTTCAGACTCGAAGGCGAGCCAGCGTGAGGATGAACGATTCTGGCTTTCCTAATAAGAGCCTGCAATCTGCACAATGCACCTTAAGTTTCTGGGGGTAATTTTACAGATGAGAATATCATTTTATGTGCCACCCTGGAGAGAAAGCAAACGTTTTTCTGGAAACCCAAGTTCAGTAGATAATTTCTGCCTGCAACTTAGCTCAGTTTTGTTAAGATTCCCTGTGTCGCTGACGGTAACCACTTTAACCATAGCTTCCACTTTAGTTCCAAATTTAACGGTTCCAAAGAGTGATTTGTGAAAGTGCTGCGTTCTACTTTATCTATAAATGTCTGAGTCACCTCTTGGACTAAATGAGAAAGGAACCAGAAATTTCAAAAGGAGAAAGAAATATCAATTAGTAAAGAAAAAGTGAACACAAGGACCTTCATTAACAAGCAGAGAAAATAAATATCAGAAAAAAATTTCCACTGGCTGTGCTACTGAATATTGTCACTAGTAGTCTCAGGAACAGTAAGCATAAATATGCACTTTGCTTACTTGTCAATTTTACATCAATAAAGCCAAAATTGACTTAAGATCATTTTCTTTCCCCGAGGCAAGATGCTTGTATGCATGTGAGTGTGTGTCTGTGTGTGTGAGTGTGTGTGTGTGTATGTGTGCACGCGTGTATGTGTAGCAGTAGTAGCTGAGAGCATTTCAACAATTCTCAAACTGTTTTCAGAAAGCCTGGCCCTTTATTATATTTAAGAAATCATTAAAATCCATAATTGAGGTCAGATTTTTTTTTTCTTAAAATGTTCCTAAGTGGATTGCTTATTGCACCGAAAAGGAACCTGAGAATCTGAGATTTGGGGAAGCAGTTGAGCAAATTACATACACAATCCATGAGACATTATGCAGCTACGGGAACTGTTTAATATAGCTATTTTCTAACAACGTTAGGAAGTACTTTTGAGACCATGTGCTGACACAATTCACAGAATTCAACTGTATTATTTGATAACTAAATAAGCATGACTTAACTGTGTGTGCATTTCTGTGTACTCGGTGTGAACCCGGTGGAGCAGGAGGAATCGGTTTCTTCAAAATTTTCTGCTTTCTAAACTTAACTATAGTGGCATTAAAATGCAATATTTAAAAGAGAAATGCATCCATTGATACTTCAGCCCACCCCCCCCATTCTCCTGCTTGAACATGTTAGCTAATATACACCTTGGCAATAAGTTTCAAACTCTGCTCTCTGTCCCTTATTGGGGCAGTATTGAGGGCAGAGGGAGATGTCGGACATTTTAATGCACCGTTAGACAAACCACATTCTACATGAAAAAAATCCAGCTCTTCCTGAACTCCCAGAGGCAGACGAATCAACGCCAAGGCTGGGTAGGCTTTTTCTTGACGTGAGATGTATTACCTTTAGCAGCCTAGCTGAGGAGGAGAAATATTTGCCTTGAATGGGCTTGTCCTTCAGTTGCCAAACAAGAGAACAGGTGATACAATGACTTGCTACCAGGCCCATTTCAATGGCTGAGCCCGACATGTATTCTGCTATTTATCTAACTGCCGCCACCTCTAATGAGTTTTAAAAGGACATCTAACACTGAAAATGGGCTAAAACCACGGACTTCTGACTTTTTACAGGAATGAACAAAACATGTTCAAATAGCTTATGACTTTTTTTTATACTAACATAACTTTTAAGCATGTTAATGATGAAAATGTTACACTTCGTAGCATACAAAATATGAATGTTCGGTCCCACTTCAGTGTGCTTTGTCTGTGAATAGTTTTGCTAGCTTTGAATAACCAATTGCGTTGTATTTTTCAAACTGCATAGAATATCTGAAATATATCCTATTCCTACTTACTCTCATTCAATTTTCTGTGGTTTTGAACACTGCCCAGGAACGAGGTTGGAGAACAAGTGTGTAGGTCTGATACCACGGTGAGTCTCAGACTCAGACCGGGCATCATGGTCATTAAGAGCGAATAGGAGTTTGAAACTGCCTGCAGTTTGGGTAGAGAGGGCTGGTTCTGCTGGCGAGATGATTTGTCAGACAGTCCGAAGTGGCGCGGGGCTCCGCTCTCTCTGCTTTCCCATCCTGCGTTTTCCTTTCTCCCACCGAGATATAATAGAAACTAATCTTCAAAATCTAAACATTCCAGGGCCTGTCCCTTTGTGCAGCCATCTCGCCCTCCCTGCTCGGAGCCAAACTGTGCTGTGAGTGTGTTCCTATTTACATGCGCAGGTTCCCCGCTGGTGGGACCCGGGCGGCAGACAGACCATCCATCATCCATCCTCCTCCCCGCCGAGCTGTGCATCCATCGCCAATCCCATGGCCGGTGGGGCAGCACCTGCGAGACAGCCTGCGGCTTCCCTCTGCTCTCCTCTCCACGCCTCGCAGGCTGGAGGTGCCCTTGTGAGCCACTGCGTTCTCCAAGGCCCAAACCAGAAAGGTAGGTTCCGGTGACAGGTTTGCATTTGTACAGAAACCCCAGGCTGTAACTGGTGAGGAGACAGAGAGACCGGAACGTGGGAGTATGCTCGATGCTCGCTTTGCATGGGTCCATTGCAAACACTCACTAGGGTTAGCCTTGTAAACACTGGTTATTATAATTTTTTTTTTTAACCTTTGGGAGGAGAGAGAACTGAGAACAGGTTTTGGGAACGTGGTATGTTTGCTTCTGCTCTGTTGCTCTTTCTGGGACTGATCCAGGAGAGTTTGCAAGCCTGGTACGAATTTGAAATGGCCCGTGTACGTTTAAAGCAACACCACTCCAAGAACTAAAGTGAACAATATCCAACACAATTCACGAGATGAACCAGTCTATAAAGTGCTTGCTGGGCAAGCAAGACCCGAGTTCGGATCCCCAGGGCCCATGTTAAAGCCAAGAGTGACAGGCAAAAACGTACCTGTAGTCCTAGTGCAGAGACACGGAGACAAGTGGGTCCCTGAGAATTGGTAGTCTCATTGACTGGAGAGACTTTCAAGTTCATGAACAAACCCCATCCCCCAAAAAGGTAGGCAGGGGAGGCAGGGATTGAGATGGACACCAATGTTGATCTCAGCCCTCTGTGCCATGCATACAGAGATAGAGAGACAGAGACAGAGACAGAGGCAGATTCAGAGACAGAGACAGAGAGACAGACAGAGAGAGACAGAGAGAGTCAGAGTCCAGCCCAAATTTAAAAACAGCATCAATCCAACCCAACAACTATCACAAACAGAAACCTATCCTAGGTCTCAAGGACCAAAACCTACATTGTGACAAATCAAGCTAAGAAATGGGTGCAAAGCTTTGGGAAATGTCTTGGGCAAGCATATTTCTTAAGGAAGGATTATCAAGGACAAGATCCGCAACAGGAGGCGTCACCCTCAACCCTCTGCTCCTGCCTTGCTTCTGAGCTATAAATCATCAAGGGAGAGAGAGAGGTAAGGGTTTCACTTTTGACACCTTTCTAGAACGAGAAGCAATAGGACTAAAAAGGGGAAACACGTGGAGAAGGGGAAGGGCGAGAGCTTCCTTGCTGTAGAATGCAAGCCTGGCACCAGAGAGGCTCAAGGGCCCTCTCAGGTGCGGTGTCTCCCTCTAAGCCAGTGGATGTCAAGTCTACTTTCACCTGGGACTGTTTCTGGCTGCTTCTAATGAATTATCTAATGAGGTTGGCCTACGGTGTGGCCAGGGTGTAAGTACTTGGAAAACTTACCCACCGCCGGAATGTCTGGATCAGTGAGACTCATGGAATCTGACTCTGATCTGGGTCCTGGGTTATCCACCCCTCCATACTCAGGTGTAGACGCCGGGAGTCCAACATCGCCTGAGCAAATCCTCTTCTGTTTTTGTCATCTGTAAGTCACTCACGTGCCTCCCGCACGCAGTTTGAAAGGAGTTTGGTGTTGTTGTTTATGAATGCTGATATTGGTGAAGTTGTTTACAGTATTGTTTAGTAATGCCTTTACGGCGAAGTCACAGATGAAAATTTGAATTATCTTTCCCAGAGTTTGAAAGCCCAGTGTGCTGGGATCTTTACTGTGGTGATGTTTGTTTGGTTTTTTTTTTTTTTTTTTTTGTTTTTTTTTTGCGGGGCAAGGGGGAGAGGGGTCTCTCTAAAATGTGACCTATGTCCAACAAAGTCAGTCTGTGCATTCTGTATATACTGACCATTCTTCCTGTTGATCCAAGTGGAACTGGAATTTCTCTTCCTTTGGTTTATCCCACCATCCCTGGCTAGCACAAGCACATTTCTGGGCTGTACCATACATTTTTCCTTGAGAGATAAGACAGTCAGTTCTTGAACTGGACACCTTGACCTTTGACGGGTGTTGGCCATTGATCTTGATCAGGTCGGGATAGAAAGCTCTTGACTCAGCTGCGGACACACCACAGGGAAATTCAATTTCTGTGTCCTCCAAGCCTGGGCTCAATTAGGACTCCTCGTTATTATTTTACTTTTATTAAGGAAAGCTGCCGCCCCTGCTTTCTAGCTCTAGTTTTTAGTTACAGTAATCAATTTTTCAGTGTAACTGGCTGTAATTGTTAGCATGGATATTGAGTTTTCATGGTGCACAGACATAGTATGTGCCTGGGAAGGCTCTTCTCCATACCTTGCCGACAGATGGGTAATAATACCATACATTAATACCTCCACATTGGTTTATGTGTGTTTGACCACAGTGCAAGCATAATTATTTTTGCCCAGTAAAAGCTATTAGAGATCTATTTGGTAGGTTTTACGATCAATAGCTCCTGTGATATTTGTGTAGCAGCCACAGAATAATCAATGGAAGGTCGTATAAAGTAAATTACCATCCTCCCATAATGATTCTTTTTTCTTTTTTTTTTTCCTACATGAGAATTGGGTTTTATTATTGCACCAAGAGTCCCTCACAACGCATGCTCCGTCTGTCAGGGGAAGAGAGTTATAAAAGTTGGGAGCGTGTTTTGAACATAGTATTAATATCCATTACTTGAATTTATGTTATCGGATTATTGAATTAGTGGATTCACACTGGAATTCCTTCGGAACCCTTTCTTATGTACTCGGTGACACAGTTAATAACAGGCAGAGGGGACACCTCTGCCGCATGGCGGAGTGAGTCACTTTGCAAAAGTCAATCTTAGTAGCTGTCTCCTTAAAGCAAATTTAGAGTTGGCTAACTGTGTTATATTGACACTGTGACCGAGCTTTTCTCTGCAAAGCTTTTGGAGGATGACTGGTGAACTAAGCAGAAGGTGAATAAAGGAATGCTGGGTATTGTAACTACCCATCTATGAGTAGATACAGGTGAAATTAGCAGGAAGAAATGGGGTGGCCTTCCACACCTGTGTTCAAGCACCAGTCTCCAGGCTCCGTCTCCCACCAGAGACGCCTAACCTGGATTTCATTCTTGCAGTTTGAGTCTCGTGATGGCGGGGCCCTTATAAAAGATTGCAATTTGCCAACCAGAGGCATGCAATCCCCCAGCTGTCTTAAAGGGACCCATTTTCAAAGTTTAGCTTTTCTTTTCGTGGGCGCAATCAGTTGTGCACTGAAAAGCTGCAGCCACAGTTGGATAACTGCAGGCACAACAGGCCACGAGAGGCCTCTTTGCTCCAAATTTTGTACCTGCGACTAATTGCGCTTACAGCAAATGGGAGTGTAGAAGGAAACTTTTTAAAAAATTTGGGCCAGTAAATTCTCCATGGAGGAAACAGGCAAGGAAAAAGACAATCACTCACGTTCTTAAAGACAAAGACATATAAAGATATTTCTCTTCACACCTCTGATCCAGCCTGTAGCTTGCTCTGCTAGCCAAACAGTAGGTAGTACAGTTCCCTGATCTTTTGAGACAAAGCCTGGAACGTGGTTATGGTTTACAAATGCACAAGAAATAATGTATTAAAAAAAAAATCCAATGTTGTGACATGGGGCCCACCACCATTGAGGGACAAATGAAGTGCTTCAGAAGATATGGAAACACTGACTTCCTTTTTCAAGAAATTGTATAATTATTGTCCTCTTCATTTTTTTTTTTTCAGCAGAAATGCAGATATGGTAGTAGTAGTACCTCTAGGTTCCAATCAAGAGGAACACCAGGGAACACCTCAGATTTGTATGTGTGTATACACATATGCACATACATATTTATTTATACACATATATATTCATTTACACAAATTATACATATGTGTCTCTCTATATGTAAGCATGTGTATTTATACATATTTTATATGCATGTACATATATCACTCTTTTTGATAAGTCTAGAAGAAAAACAGCTTTGCCTTTTAAGGGATGCACAGATGTAAGCTTTTCATCCCCAGTTCCCAAAGTCTAGACACCTGCCTGCACGGGCTTGTGAGCCTGTGGTGATACAGGCACCCTCTTCTACCCTCCCCTCTATTCATGGTGTCGATATGGAATTTGAGCTGGAACCCAAGATCTTGCTTTATATTTTTTGAAGATAACCAAAATTAGGCTCATATTTTGAAAACTGGGGATCAAATACAAATTGACATTGACATCCTGAGTAACCATTTAAAGGAACTTGTATCCAAGTGATGGAACTCACCACCAGGCAGGAAGGCAAATGGTCTTGGTTGTTCTCATATGCCCTGGAAATTCAGTGGCATAGTAGCAGTTAAAAAGCAACCATATCTAGACAGGCTTATAGAGAGGATCAAATCACAGAAGAGAGAACACAGAAATTACACTATACATATACAGTCAACGTGGCAAGGTTGCCAGGAATACACAATGGGGAAAAGATAGGCTCTTCAACAAATAGTGTTGGAAAAGCTGCAAATCCACAATTAGAGATTTGCATTACAGCTGCTTCTTACACCGTCTACAAAACCAAAACCGGACTCAAAATGGATTCTAGACTTAAAGGAAAACCCTGAAACTGAGAAACTTCTGGAAGGAAAGTGGAAGCAGTGCCGTGACATTGGTCTGGGTGTGTTTGTTTGCAAATGAGCCCAGCATTTCAGACAAGGAAGGCAAATTTAGACAAGGAATATTACGTGAAAATGAAAAGCTTTTGCACAGCAAGAGAAACCGGAGAAAATATTTATTAAACCATATGGCAGATCAGACATGAATTTCAAAAATATAGAAGAGCTTCTCCATCTCAACAGCAAACAACTGAGAACCAATTTTTTTAAAAAGGGGGGCTAAGAACTGAAGTAGACGTTTCTATGAAGACAATATATAGAACTGATCAGGGTGACTTCTGCTTACAATCCCAGCAATTGTGAGATTGAATCTAAGTAGTAAATTCTAAGAAATCCTATTCTATATAGTTAGACCTTGTGTTAGAGGAGTAGGAGGAGGAGGAAAAGGATGAAGAGAAGGCACCATACACACGGCAAACAAGAGTATGAAACAATTTTCATTGTTGCTAATCATCATGAACATAGTTACAATAGGGAATGAGAAATATGGCCCCGCAGGTAAGTATGCTAATTGCTGTTTCAGAGGACAGCAGTTGGGTTCCCAGCACCCACAGTGAGAGGCTCACACCCACCTGTAACACCATATCCAGGGAAATCAGTGCCCTCCTCTGTCCTCCATAAGCACCTGTACCCTTGTGCTCAGAATCTTGTGCAAATGTGTGTGATGGGCACACACACACACACACACACACACACACACACACACTATTATATAAATAATAAAATAACTAATTTTAAAAAAATTACAATGAGATATTCCAAAATGTGAAGAAATGGGAATGTTCCCGCACACTGTTGGTGGGATCATTAAAAAATAAATAAAAAAAGCCTACTACTGTGAGACATGGGTTAATTTATCTCACACAAATTCCAATGCTATTACCATCACTGATGTAATCTCAGTGCTGTTTGTTGAATTTTATTGGGAGCCAATTACTAACCTTTAGTATTTTTCTAGGCTACATGGTTCTCAACCTGTGGATCACAACCCTTTCAGGGTCAAACACCCCCTTCACAGGGATCACCTAGGACCATCTTCATAGAAAATATTTGTGTTATGATTCATAATAGCAGCAAAGGCACAGTTATGAAGTAGCAAAGAAAATAATTTTATCATTTGGGGGTCACTACAACATGAAGAGGGTATTAAATTTGTATTAAATTATTTGCCTTTGATATGTATATCAAATTAAATGTATTTGATTTGTATATGTATCAATTTGTAAATTGAATTGTATTAAAGGGTTGCAGCATTAGGAAGTTTGAGAACCATTGCTCTAGTGTGGGGGGTGTAAATACAAATTAACTTCCCAAAATAGGTGTATGTGTGTGTGTATGTGTGTGTGTGTGTGTGTGTGTGTGTGTGTGTGTGTAGTGCGTGTACCTCTTTAGGAGGGTGTATGCAATGTGCATTTAGTGGGTGTGTGCATTTAGTGGGAGCCAAAGGTTGATGTTGGACATCTTCTTCAATTACTCTCTACTTTGTATTCTGACATAGGATCTCTCAGTGACCATGGAACTCTCCACCTGAGCTAGGCCAACCAGACATGAGCATTGAGAATCTAAGCCCTTCCAGTGTGGAGATTACAGATGCATGCCACTAACTTGCTTCCATGTGAACATTGGAGGTCCACATTCAGGTTCTCATGACTGCATGTAGACCACTTTACTGTCTGAGCCACCTCTGAGTCCAAACAACTCATTAGGAGCCGTATGCCCTGCTCTGTGATTCAAAGAGGTGAGATTATGGAGCCTGCTACTCACCTTTTCCTGCCTTCTTTTTATGAATGAAGATGCTACGCTGTCCTTTGAAGAATTTACCAAACAAGAAATTAATTCCCCTCATTTATACATCTGTACTTCTGCATTTAGCTTTGGTTCTGGACTACAAAGAGGGATAGAGATGTATGTGGTTGAGGGTTTGGAGAAGATTCAAATGTTATAAACAACAGAATTTTGAGAAATATTTTGGAAAATTATCCTTCCGAGAGTAAAGTAAAAGATGACGAGAGTATGGAATGATCCATGGGGAAACTGCAGGGCCGTTCTCTCCAGAGGTAAAGGTAATAACACTTGAGGGAATGTACTTAAATTAGGAGCAATTTTATATGTACAGAAAAACATTACATTAACCATAAAAGCTAAAAAGAACTTGTAATGGACAACAAAGAGAACCGATAAAACACCGTTCCTTTGTACCCACATGCAAATGAGATATTCAATAAATACACAGGTGTTACGGAAGCCGATTGATAACGGTAATGGTGAACCGTTGTTAGAATCACTTCCTTGCAGGTTTCTATAACAACCCAGTACTACCCAGTCTCTCAGTATTTATTTTACGTTACTCTAACATTGAGATAACTCTGCCACGCCCCTTCACCAAGATGTGCAAGCAGCATCTTCCCGCCAGTGTTCCCTGATCTCACCTAATCTTGCTTTTGCTTTTTTTTAAATAAAATTGTAAGCCTCAAGTGGGCTACAAACTCTGCTCTACAAAGTGTCCCTATCACATAAAACCCTCAGGGAAATAATTGTACAGTGACCTTTGCCCCTCTCTCTTGAAGTCGACATTTTTTCTATTAGTTGACTTCAGGCCTCATCTTCTTCCTCAAGAACTTTGTGAATTTGGCTCCTTTGCTCTTCTTGTCCAATGTGTTTGCTGGGTCAGCATAAGAACAAAAATAATTAACACACAAGTAAGAGTCAGATGCTAATTTTCATGAGGGTTGGGCATTGACCTTAAATCACAATCAGTATTTGTTTCTTGGGCTCTTCATTTAAAAACTTAGGGTGTTCATAACAGTAACAAAATTGTAGTTACGAAGTAGCAACAAAAATAATTTTATGGTGGGAGGGGGGGAATCACCACTACATGAGGAACTGCATTAAAGGGTCGCAGCATTAGGAAGGTTGAGAACCGCTACCCTAGACAATACCATTCTCTCTCGTGGGGCTTGCTACTCAGTTCCTCATGAAGAGCAGGTGTTCTCAGCCCTGAATCATGCAACAAGCCATTTATTCTCTGGTCAGCTCATTCCTAAGGTTTAAACGGTTGCCCTCTCTCTCTTCCTATCCCTCGTGGAGTATTATTGACTTAGCAAAACCTCTGTGTTTGGGAAGGCATACATATATGCTTACCAATCCTCTGTAACACTTCCTGGTACTTCTTTCTCAACTCACAATTCCTGAGGTCTATTGGGCTAATTACTTAAATAATATTCTAGCAGATGTTCTGAGGTATTATTTACTTATCATATAAGTCACCTGTTTTAAGTGTACATTCACTCTTTTATATTTTAAATGAACTTACCACATTGACAACAACCATCACCACTTTAATAATATTCCTCACATGCCAATTTAGAGCCAGTCAATCCCGTTCCCACCCCAACTCCAAACACCCCACTAATCTATATTCTGTTTCTTTAAATTTGCCTTGTTCTTAACACGGAAATGGAACTACACAATAAATGGCCCTTTGCAGCTGGCTTGTTCCATTTGTCAAAATAGAAAACACACACACACACACACACACACACACACACACACACTTTTCTCTTATCCTTTGAGACCGGGTCTTATATAGCCCAGGCTTTCCTGGACTAAGTATGGTGCCACTGATGATAATGAACTCTTGGTCCTCCTGAATCTACCTCCCCGCTGCTGGCATTATGAGTTATGTTCCACAATGCTCTGTTTTGCTCCTTTTGAACATTGAGAAGTATTGCAGGGAGTGATCACCTGTCTCCACCATGTGCTCCCACTACTATGCCTAAGTTCACCAGAGGCTCAAAAGCAAAGGGCTAGCTGACTGTGGACTGAACTTCAAAGATGTGTACACAGATAAACCTTTCCTTTTCATGCGCTGATTATCTTGGGTATCTTGGCACAGGTCTAGAACATTGACTGATACGTTTTCTGTTAAATGGGGATAGTAGCAAGTGTGAAGCTCAGAAACTTTTAAGGCTTTAAATAGAACTAAAAGTGGCAGCAGGATGAGCATAGAGGAGGCTGCAGAGCTTCGGGGGCAGAGAGTAAATGTAGAACTGGAAATAACAGGGGAAAGGGGCACAAACGCATAGAACCAGTTGTGAAGGAGGACGAGTTTGATAAGGATTAAGAAGAGCTCTGAAGGTGGGGAGGACAGTTTCTAGGCAGAGGTGAGTTTAACTGTGGTGAGTTCTTCTCAAAGGAAGATGCCCCGGAAAGAATGCACAGATCCTGAGAAATTGATGTTATCAGAATAGGCAAATTAACTTGCAAGTGTGCAGAGCCTGAAGCAGCCCACCCTGCTGAAGAATGTTTAGATAAGCCTCTATAGCAGGCTTCGGAACCCACAGCCCACGTGCAGTGTCTGCAGGCTGCCTCTGTGTAGAATTTCCTCTCCACCAGGTTCCACTTTCCTGTCCTTCTCCGTGCTTGCTCTTTGTGTAAAGAGAAGACAGTCTGATCTAGACTGTCATCTAAGAAGTATTCTGCCTATGTGGCAGCGCAGACTAAGATAAAAAAGTAAACGCCGTTGATGTTTGGCAACCATTAGTAAAATTGGGAGTTGTTTCCAGTGCCCTGAAGAGTTTAAAAAGTGGCCAGACAGAAAGCAATTTATCCTCCAGGCAAGGACAGAAAAAAAAATACTTTGAAATTTGAAGATTCTCCCACCTCCTTTTTGCTCTCATTACCAACACCGCTCCCCCTCACAAGAACATCTAGACTCTTCAAGTGGAAAATGGCATTGTAGGATCCATGGTGCATACAGGAAGAGTCCTTCGCAGGAGGGGTGAATCCCATGGGTGTGGCTGTTATGACTATATCTGATGTACCACAAATCAATCAGCAAAATAGAATAAGAGACTTTTTTTTCCCACCTGAGTCAATGGTTCTAAATACTTGGAACTGGAATAGGAGGGCTTGCCTTGAAATTCTGAGGAGACTTTAGTCAGCACCAAGGTGATCGGTGACTGTTCCACGATCTTGGGGAGGCCCTTCGGCTGAGCAGAAGTAGGAAGAAAGCAACAATGATTGTACATGGAAGAGCCACCAAAACCATCGTTATATACTATAAAGGCATCCGATCAATTCTCAGAAACAGAGGGAAAGAAGAACATCATGAGAGTCTATTGCCTCCGTTAATAAAATGTAGGTGATCTGGAGTTGATTAAATTGGATCCGACCAAAGAGGAGAGATGGGGTGAAAGGATGGGAAAAAACACTGAAAGACAAGCGAAAGTAAGAGAGATTGATAAAGAGAGGAATGCCTAGAGTTGTGGCCAGGATCACATTAAGAGAGGATGACCAAGCCCACTGTCAGTGGCTTCCTTCCACTGGGCTCAAAGGGAAGCTGACTTGTGAGTTAGAAGCAAGGCTCACTACTGAAGGGGACGTAGGAATGTAATTTTTAATATTTATATTTATATTGTAGATATAGAGGGATTTTAATATATATTCATTTTAAATATATTTATATCACATATAGAGAGAGAAATAGATAACTATATAGAATTCCAAGGTAGCAGAGAGAATTGCTTAAGAAAAATAGACAAGGTAAAACATAACAAGCACAAAGAGGAACAGAAGCAGAAGGCTGGGCTCGGTAGAAATAGCAGGAAAGAACCTGTGTCACAAATCAACACTGTTTTCCTTCTGATCCCTTTTTGGGAGCATTACAAGAACATACTGAAGCATGGAAGGAAGACAGGAGATGCCTAATGGGCAGTTTTAAAGTGGCAGTGGCTAAATGAATCATGTATGCATTTAGCTTTGGTAGGCTGAGTAATGTCCTCCTCCAGGGTATCTACTTCCTCATCCTCAGGGATGTGCACACCACAAGGTAACCTAGAGAATAGGACAATTCTAAAGATCTTGACACAGAAGAGGGAAGGATTTTTTGCAACATCTAACACAATCATAGCAGTCTTCTAGAAGAGAAGCAGGAAGGCTGGACTCAAAGGTTTGAGCTGAGCACAGTTTGGAGTGATATAACGCCAGGAGCCAAGGAATATCAGCAAGTTCAAGAAGCTGGGTAAAGTAAGGAGTATATTCTCCCCTAGGACCTTTTAAAACATGCGGAGTTGCCAATCTATTTTAGACTTCTGACTTCTAGAAATGTAAGAAAATAGATATATGCTGTTTAAGCCACCAAGTTTGTTATTGCAACAGTTGGGAACTATTGCATAACTTGAAGAGTATTCCCAGAAAGGAAATGTTTTGTGTTTTGGCTTCTTTAAAAATGAAGACTAATTATCAATATTGAGCTTTACACAATATCTAACAGTGATAAATCACGCTATAAACTAAAATACAACTACAGAATCAAAGCAATAATTGATGATGGCCAAAAGGTGGAAACTGTACTCAGAAAGAAAAGAATAGAAGTTGCTATGTGTCTTTGCTACTGTTCTATTGCTGTGAAGAGACTTCATGACCATGGCAACTCTTTTACAAGGAGGCATTTCGTTGGGGGTTTGTTTACAGTTTTAGATAGTTAGCCAGGTACCTTCATGGTGGGGAGCAGACAGGCATGGTGCTGGAGAGATGCATGAGGTATGAGGCTTTATATCCTGATCCACAGGCAGCTGTCAGAGAAAGGAGAGAGAGACAGACAGACAGACTGACAGACTGGGTAGGCCTGGCATAGGCTTTTGAAACCTGAAAGCCAGTCCCAGTGATATACCTCCTTCATCAAGGACACATCTCCTAATCCTTTGCAAACAGTTCACCAGCTGGGGACTAAATGTGAAAATATATGACCCCACAGAGGCTCGTTCCCATTCAAAGCACCACACTGTGATGCTAAGAAAGAAATGTGAGCTGCTGCTACATTCAGAAACAGTTTTTTAAAAAGTAGAAAAAATTATAACAGAGAAAAATAATGAGAGATAGAATTAGAGAAAACTTTATTAAGTTTGAAAACTGACCTGGATATGTTCATTACATAAATGCATGGTAATGTAAGCAATTTTCATGAAAAAGATGATTGAGTTATTAAAGCCAATATTGTATAAACACATAAGGATAGCAGAAAAGAAAAACCTATGAAAAATAACACCAAATGGGCTAACCTCCAATCTCGCTGAAAAATGCCGACAGTAATGGAGAAGCAATGCCCACTTCTGTGATGTAGTTTGTCCACATTGACACTGATCAAGTTTCTCCTTGCACAAAAAAAGATATCACAAACACATCTGAAATAATCTGAAAATGGATCCTCTGTGTATCCTGATACCTGTGAATCTGCCCACAGAGAAATGAATCAAAGTTAAGAAATTTGGAATAGGAGCTTGTTGTTTGAATGGAAAAGGCCCTTATTGGCTCAGATATTTGAACACTTTGTCCCCTGTTAGTGGTACTGTTTGAGAGAGATTAGACAACCTTTGGGACATGCAGCCCTACTAAAGGAAGCACATCGCTTGGGATGAACTGCGAGAAGTAAGAGCCTGGCCCCACTCTCGGATCAGAGTTTTTACTTCCGGTGAGCTTTTGAGACGTGGTTTCTCAACTTACTGCTCCAGACACCTGCTATTGTGCCTTCCCTGCCGTTATAAACTCTCCCTCTGGGGAATCACAGCCAAAATAAACTCCTTCTATAGATTGCTCTCGGTCCTGGTATTTGAGCACAGCAACAGAAATATAAATGATACAGTCTCCATCCGCACAGTGGTTGCTTCTCCTCTTATACTGGAATCCGATTTGGGAAATGCAAACTAGGAAATCAGAATCGGGAGTCTCTCGATCACCAGAAAATCACCAGAAAACAGGCATTGATCCTGTGTCACTGCCCTTTGCGGCTTCTAGGGGATTTTATGTCAACCTCAGGAAGCGGGACATGAGAGTTCTGTGCTGCAATCTGTTTACCTGGATTGGAGACTTAAAACTACAGCCAGAGACACTGTCTTCAGTTCCTCTTTTAGGTGATGCCACTGCACCATGCTCAAAAACCTGCCCTAATAGGATAATGACCTAGCTTGTACTCACCGCCTTGGTCCCTAAATAAAACTCACTTGGGAATTAAATGATTATCAATTAGCAAAGTGTGTTCTCGGATAACATCAACCCCTCCAAAAAACCAGTACCATGGCCCCTTCAAAATGAAAACATGAATTTTTTTGTTTGTTTGTTTGTTTCGGGAGGGGTGGAGATTAATTGTAAGCACGAGAGTTTTTAATTATAATTCTAAAACTGACAGATAGGATGACCCAGGAATTATCCAGGATTCTGGTGATAAAAAGAACCATTTGGAGGATGCAGTGATTTGGATATTGCCCGTTCTCCAAAGACCCAGGGCTTAAAGGATGACCACTAGCCTGCACATTTAGGAGATAACAGAACCTTAAGAGATGCGACCTAGTGAAATACGTTAGGTCATTTGTAGCATGGCATGGAAGGAGATATTGGGACTTCCGCCCACTCCTACTAGCCTTTGCTTCCTGGCCACTACGAGATGAGCAGCCTCCTCTGTCACAGACACACTCCCTCCATGATGTGGCTGCTCAGCCACAATCCCTAAGCCCTGAGCCAAAGTCAACTTCTCTTCCTTGTAGACTGCTTATCTCAGTCACTGTCACACAGATGGAAAACAGGGGGATTCGTTTTCCAGAATAGATTTCCTTACAGTTCTTCTCACACATGTATTTTAAGGCAGTGTCAAAAGAATGATTCATTTGGATGGCACCGCTCTCTGTTTTTGTCTCTTAATTACAGCTTATAAACTCTCTTCTTCCTTTCCTCTCCCTCATGCCGGACCCATTCCCGTAGAAGATGATGTGAGCTGCCTGGCGATACTCCTTCCTATATCATTAAGTATTGATGTCCTTACACAAACAGAATCCTATGATCATCTATGGGTGGATATAAGGGGGGAGGTGTATATCAGAGTTTTTATTTTTCCTGTCTAAAAGGATCTACGCCTCCAACAAGGGGTTCTCCCACTCATTTATTTGTGGAATTCCATCAGCCAATGGATATAGCTTTAGTTCATTGTTTTAGTGGTTGCATAATATTCCATGCTATGTTCAATAGATCGTTTCTTAAATGTAAAAAGAATAGCAAACATCCATATACATGGGTTTCTACAATGCTTAAAAGGGTGTTGCTTTTCTTCCTTGAGATAGATTCCTAATAGTGGAACCACGGAGGGAAAGAATGTTTATGTTTTAAATATGCAATCATATCGCTCTGCAAAAAAATTTTTAAAAAGTGGAAAAAATTCTAACCTTTCAATAAGCTCTATATGAGTGCACGCTTTCCTACACATTCCTGCT